>JAUOZQ010000061.1:0-542955 GCA_030710315.1 Anomotaenia brevis
ACCCAGTTGGAGGTGAAACATTGTTTGAAATGGTGCTCTCGACGGGATACCGCGGTCATGTATTTGAAGTCAACTACGAGTAATTTTGATGTTCCATTTTTCCACTTTTTAAATTGTATTGTGGTAGGTAACCAATTTCAAAACTGGAAAATGAAGAGTTTTTGATATCTTTATTGATACATTAGGGGCTTCGGAAATCGTGTTAAGGGAAATGCCGGCACGACTCGAACACCTCCAGAAGCACATGGAAGTCGAAGCTTCCCGTCGCCACTTCGCTATCATGTGATACTGCTCGGAGGAGAACGTTGCGATGGCACGATGGCTGGGCTGCAAGGCAAAAGGCGGAAACGATATGAACTAAGATATCAACCACATGGGAGACGGTAAATTCGAGGATAGGACTCGAATAAGGAAATCTCCCCTAATAATTAGGGAATAGCAGAGCCACCTTAGGCGCTGATTAATATGAAATTTAATGAATCTTCAATTAGGCGTCTTTCAGAGAATCGGTAAGACGTACAGATGGTAACCTCACGGGAAGCGGGTCCACGGAGGAGAGCAGCGCGGTACTCGCGGGACTGGAGACTGCGTGCAGAGGCGAAGGAGATTTTCAAGGGAGGGAGTGATCGGGATTGAGTCTTCAGCACCACCCCAACCACTGGTGAGTCAGGACTTCGCATCCTGTTCGGTGTCCCACATCACTGGATCGTAGCGACCTGCACAAACAGACACGACAACATTCACTACTGATGGAATAAGACAGGGAACCATACAGTCAACCTACTTCAATTTGAATTGTAATGACCAAATGAGTAAAGCTCGTTGGCGAAAATTATGCGAACGCCTATCATTTAATTCTATTCCATTAAAAAGTCAAATGTTGCGAACCCAACACGTGATCCGCGCGAATTCACAAGAGATAAAATACTAATCTTCCATACCGATTTGCCATAATCCTAACAGAAGCCCTCTTTTTTCCTAACTTTTTAGCCAAGACTGAACGTTTGATCTTCAATTTGGATACTGGTTTGTTGCTTCTACTTGCCTGTACGTCTAGTAGTCGGTGTTAGGTAAGAACCGAGTTTCCTAGTTGGTATCTATCCTTCGTTCGGTTGGTAGCCACACTAGGCCCCACGAAACGAGGCTCTTTCAAACCACCACCGCACAGCTACTCACTGTGTTCGCGAACGGAGTTATTGCTCTTCGTGTACTCCGCCAGAGTCATACTGAGGCTTAATGATTCCCTGCGTCCCCTTCCTCCTCCCACCGTATTGGCATCACCACGTACTCCACCACCGCCGCTTTCAAGGGCGATTCCCACTAGAGACGCGGGTTGTTGTTGAAGCTGGACTGAGGAGGCAGCAGAGGTGGCATTGGTGGTGGAGGTTCACTCCACTCCCCTAGATTGTAGGTGTAGCCCTCGTGTTGGTGCAGCTTGTGCCGACTGATGGCCTCTTGCATCACGCGCTCGAGACTGGCAGCAGGCAGTTGAATGGGACTTACCGCCTGCCAAGTGTCCGAAACAGCCAATTAGCAATGGTAGTGAAATGAAGCCTCAGCTGAATCCGAGCATGCTGATTTTACACCTTCGCCGGGGGAGAGTCTCCTCAAAAACTGCTGCCTTAATCATACTATCGATGAACTGGGCTTCCGTAATACAGTGATCTCTCCCAACCTCGAAGATGTATTTTCTGGAGAAGCGAACAGTACTATAGCAGGTGGTTTATTATTAGTATAGCAGAAGGGGTTTTTATGCCCCAAACAATAATTGAATTCGTAAAGCAAAAACAGTGTCCCTACTTCACGGTCTAGGAACCTACCTACCAATCCGATAAACAAGGTATTACCGTACTTGCACGGCTGCTATTGGTGTCTTTCTGAGGAGGGACTCTGCTGTGCGATCATCAGTTGTCTCCAACTTCTTACAGCCACGGATTGTTTTTATCCTAGTGTTCAGAGGGAGCACTGAGCAGTAACCACCACCACATCATTATTTTGATGGCCAGAGGCTCAAATTATCATCATGATGCAAGTCATTCTGTATTATCATGAATCCATCCATTCTTCTTGTTACCACTGATAGAATTTCGAAAAAGGGCTTGCACATTTAAAGCGGGCATATCGTACGTAGACACCTTTGTAAAGTACGAAGATAAGTGCGATAAGTAAGTATTACCTTTAGATAATGGCCACGAGAGACGGAAGGCACGGCAACTCCAAAGATCATTCGACAAAGCGGAAGGCATCATTGTAACGACTTAAACAAGTGCACATATTATACAGATAATATGTGAACTTGCACTATTTCGAGGGTGAATAAATTGCACTTCAAAATAATTAGAAAATTATAAATTGAAACTATAAATGCAGCTCTAATATACAGAATTTCCCGAAGAGATATCACACACCTTAGAAGAGCTGTTAGGGATAGATTTAGTAGGATAATGTTTGGCTGTTTTTCAGGCTCTTGCGGCAAGAAACGCAGTCATGCGCCTTTGTACCACCTGAAGATTTTCTCCGAGGCCTAAAAATGATTCGACTTCATGTAACACAGACATCCAACTACCTAAGGCACCTACAGTACACTAATCAAAATCAGTGTAACGCGCATTTACTGGAATTCACGAACAGATACGGGCAATATCGAAAAGCGTGATGCATTCATGTAAAAGATGGGATAGAAACGAGCCAATAATCAGCATCAATGAGGAAATAACGTACGCCGTGACAAAGATTTGTGGTTCTGAGACGATTTGGTTGACTGAGGAGGCAGTCGCAACGTTTTCCACCAGATAGAAGGCCTCGAAGTCGTACTCGTAGATGGAATCCGCAGGTTGTACCGGTGGGAGCTCAAGGTCGTCTATTACAAACTTGAATGTTTGATTATTGACCTAAACAAAGCACACGTGAGATAAATTGATATCCAATTGCCCTCCGGTGTGGCAGGGCTCAGAGTTAAACGCGGCGATCACAGACGGTTTTTCGTTAAAATACTGCCAGAGCGATAATGCAATTACGTCCCGCACATTGCAACTGGCTGCAGGCTGAACAGAAATAGGGGTTTGGGCTTAGATGCCGGAAACCTCCCAAAAGAGTATCTCGAAGGACCGCAGACGAGGGGACGCCGGCGATTTGGCAAGGCAGGCATTTCTGCTATCGACTGAGCGACCATTAAGAACAGCGTAGTTGTCACTTTACGCCCCTTCCAGAACTAGAGTTAGGGCCGAATTTTTTGACGGATCAAAAGGTGCCCTTGGGGGCATTAGAGGTGTGTTAATGAACTTAGGAATGCCATTAACATCACCAGAAATACTCATTTGGTAGCTGGGTTTCAAATTTAAAGCAGGTTGTCCGCTTTTAAGTCTTAGACCATTCCAATACTACAATCTGCAATATTTTATGAGAAAATAACTCTACTAAGGCGTGGAACGAAATTAAATTCGGGAGATTGGCCATGAGGGTGGCTGTATAACGGAAAAAATAGGAGTAAGATTTAATTTAACGAAGCTTACTCGTCATCTAGCAATTGTGTGAATAAATCTCAGTCGTGGTAGAGTTTTTTGCACGACTACGCATCGTCAAGTGCACTTCCAATTTCGCTAATCGTACAGCACGACAGCCCCGAATGATTGAATTATATCAACTCAATTCAATAATTTACAAATTTGTTATTACAATATTCAAAAACCAAAATTCTAGGTAGCATTTTATTTTTAAATATGTGAACTATAAATTGGTATGCGGGTTCGACGAATCAGTGTGTTACCTATCAATGGATCACGAAAATAACTATTTTGCAAATACTGAGTTCTTTGTTAAAGAAGTTACATAATGTAGCTCCCACTATAGTGAAGGTTGTAGAGCAGTTCTTGTTGCCGAAAATCCTGGTGGTCCTCCCACAGTATACCCTAAATATGGGGAATCAACAAAATCTTACCCATTTGTAAGGATGTTTTATTTGACTTCCCGATTTCTCTATCATAGCTTCGTTATGGTACACGTCGGGGGTCGCATCTGGGTTCGCTAACCCCATAACGGATGGAGCTTCTATGTGCACTGGCACTGATTATGTCGATGTGTTCCTTGAACGACCACTATAGTTGTGCCCATCAAAATTTACGAGACGTTTTTCCCTGGGGCGATTGTAACGACTCGTGCATGTGATACGGATCGGTCCTCGTACCTACCCGTTAACGCTCGTGCCCTCGTTACAACGACTCGCTCCAGTATCCATTCATTGATGGAGACGAACAAATCGTACCTTCTGATTACGCAAAATCACTTTAACTCGTCGAAGCTAGAGTATCCGGGCCCCTCATGGTTAGTTCTTGCTTTCATTATACATATTCATCCAGAATGATACACACTTCGTTTTGACGGATGTAACACGGATCTAGCTGGATGTTCGACGGTGTGCATACCACACTCAGTTGGACGCAGTTAGAGTTCGTGGCTAAGAACTCCTATCTGACGGAGAATCTATTCATCGCCAACACACCCAAAGTGGCTATGGTGTGGTGTTGAGCAAAAAGCTCGAGTGGTACATCTCCTACCTGGAGGAGCAAAACAAAGAAAGCCGTCCGATTACGAGTGGCTATTCGCCAATCGAAAACGTAAGCCACCCCTTTAGTAGGCTGATGCGCTTCCGCAGAGTCCCTATGTCGATGAAATCGGCGACCGTCCTGCCCAACTCTTACCTCTACCACGCTTCTCAATGGACATTGCAACCATCCCAAACGCCTCCATTTGTCCCATCTCCATGGAGCTGGAACACTTCCCCTCTTGTCTTACCTTCTCCTCCATCCTAATGCAGCAGCGGCAGGTCGACGTTGGTTGTGACGATTACTCCAACTCCACGCCTTCTGTTCTACACCTAGTCGAAAAAGTAACACTTTGTAAACCACCCAGAAAAAATACACAATGCTGCTTTTCTGTTTGTGAACGACTGCTCGGTTGTTCTACGGCAAGAAAGAAGTGCATTTTTGTAACGAAAGGTGAATTAATTAAAATTGACGATATGCTTAGCCACAAGATTTATAACATGTGTGGACTGTCAAGTTAAAGGCTTATCTGTGCTTCTGTGGCGTACGGCTACCCAAGCACAACAAATCGCATCCGAGTACAACTCTCCATCAACCAATTACGGAGCGATTCCTGCTTAGTAGAAATCAGATGTAGCCTATTTAGACCCTCGCATTCACATCCTAAATACACACATACACACTTGCTCTAACGCACATCTCTGCCTTACTATCTTCTCGGTGCGGATACCGAACGGATCGGGTTACTTACTTCAGTGAGACAGTTCGTTGTTTGTGGCAATCCGCTACACTTCCATAATATTTGCAGGCGACAACTTCGATATTACTACAGCCCATATTATTTTCGACTGGTTACATATATCCCAAAGTAACAATTCCAATTAATCACTAATTATTTTTGCTTTTAGTTTGTTTGAATAGTCTAGAAATAATGTGAATAGCCCACTTTTATTTCAGCCAACGAGCTTTATCTATTAAAAGCATCCATGAAACATTCATTTAGATTTTAAGCCCAAAATTTCTCAAATCCATTGGAAATCTATGAAAGTCGTTGAAAAAGCATTATCTTCAGTTATTTCATTCATTCAAAGTAGCTAACAAGCAAAGCATTTCGCATAAGCAAATGAACGACAGATGTGTGCTACGTCGATGGATAGGTTTGTAATTTTAAGTGGAGTAATCAATTACTTACTTTCGGAGAAACCGTATAAACTTTTATTTATTTACATATTCGAATGCTGGTTCAAATTTTAAAGGAATCCCATCTCTCATTTGAATCTTTTTAACATAATATGGAATGAATGCATTTATACTAAGCATACTGATGGTACTCCTGTTCGGATAAGATCGAATATTGGATTAGGAACTCAGTCAGTTAAACGAAGAAGCATATTCCGATTGTATCGTAATTAAACTGTAGATTTGAAAAAAACTACCCACAGTTTCGTGTCATTAAAAATTAACAACCACCACCACCAGAAAATTTCTACTAGGCCACATCACAAGATCGAAGCACTCCATTGTGTGGCATTGAATGGCGCTGCTTCTGCCTCACTATAAATCCATAGACATGGACAATCAATCATCATAAAAATAAAACTTAAAATAATTGTATAAATAATTGTAGCTTTGCAAGGTTTATCAATTTTAACCTTCCTTCCACGTCGATTATTCTTTCATTAAATATTTTGAACACTTGATCAGCTTCAGACATCGCACCAATTGCCGTAGACTACTACCGAAATGTTTTACAGTCTAATCTAACAATTTGCTGTCCGCCATCATCCCAGTGCGAGCTCTCATTTTCAGAGGTGCATCGATATAACTTTAACAATGGAGACTTGTTCACATTGACGTTTTCGTGGCGCCGTATTCAAGTTCGTACTCCCAAAATTCTAATTAATCCTTCAACAAATTAAGACATCTTTTTTGTCAGCGTTATTTATGTGCATATCAACTGTCTGTTCATTCTAAATGTCAAAGTCATTCTCAAAGCCGAGGAATACTTCCATTTCCTCGTCAGTCCCAAATGTAGGTCATTTAGGCCATCTAGAAGTTGGAGAACATTATTTAAGTAATGGTCACTTTCGTGGTCGAGGTCATCTTCAATGTTATGTTTTTGTGCGTTATTGCAAAAGAGAATACCTTTTTACTAAGCGTTAATTGTAAAGTATGTCTCCTTCGAATCACTTCTCAGCAGAAATGTTTGGTCATTTGATCGGGATCGCTGATATCAATTGTGCTAGTCAGTAACTGATGCAGGAAGGGTCTTACCTTATTTAATTTACTTACATTTAACAAAATGTTCCACAAGTCTCACTTCGCTGTAATAGGCTCACTGCTTCTACTTAATGTTTCGAATTAAACTGGCACTATTTATTGAATTTCAGCTTACACTAAAACCTATGTGCATTATGAAAGCAAAAGTTAGTTGGAACAAACAAATACATAGAAGTCGGCAATGACAAAGCGCAATACCTCTTAACAGAATGATCCAGAAATAAGCCAGTGCAATGAAGAACTGGTAACCAGTTATGGGATGGAATCATTTTGCATAGTGATTTCGCAGCCAGTTGCAAATATTTGAAAGTACGCTTTGCTAGATTGCATTAAAAGGTCTGTATCATCATGAAACCCATCGCGTTTGTATGTTCAGTGAACGTTTTACTTCAAGAAATCACTTCTACTTATGGGTTATCCATGAATACCGGTCACCTGACCGCTCCCATTCCTTTGGCTGATATCCACTCCGGTTAGTTTAAAAAACCTATTATTTCTACATTGAAGTACTATTTCCTGCAGGTATTAATGCCACATTCCCTATATGCGTACGATTGCAATGAGATATTTAAATTTAACAATTTTGGCGTGTTGGGTTTACAACACTTTCTCATCAGTTCGAAACCCAATAAGCTTCGTTCAGCCGATTCCATAAACCGCAACCTATTCACAAGTGCTCTGAAGGATTACTCAACCCTTCTTCTTCGCCTGCTCACGCTGATAGTTTGACAACAGATCCGCAAAGTGGACGTCGCCTACTGGGTTTCCATGAGTACCGGTCAACTGATCCAACTCGGATCCCACTAACCCTTCTGGATGAAATCCCTTCTGGTCTGTTAAAGGCGCTAATGTACAAGGTTGTACAAAAACCGATTTAACTTTTGTCTATGCAGGTAACTTGATAACAAAAGATCTTTAATGTACCTGTTTTATGGAGCCCAATTACTTTAGAAAATTTGCAGCAGAATTTGTAAATTAAAGGTTTAGATTGTATTTCCCTGTTAAACTTGTACACACTTGGATAAACATGGTTATATATTTGTTTGAGCTCACCACCAATGCTTTATCGTTAAAAGAAAAGAAGTTTCCATAGCAAAAATATTCACTTTGAAGGTGTAGCATAGAAATAGCTGCTTAAAGTCAAACATTCACTTCAATTTTACTTAGAAGTCATTGCGTTGAATTTAGTACGATATCTGCCGGTGAATGATGCCTATATGAACGGACTGATAAAAAAAGGTTGGAAGCGTAAGTAGGGATTTACCGGAAAAGAAAGTTTATCTTTTTTTGTTTGAGCAAACGAGATCATGAACCTGTGAATTAATTGTACAGGAAATGAAATGACTACGTTAAAATTAAGTACAGTACACTAGTCTACCCCATCGCAGTACTATCGCCTTATTAGGTGGACCCAAAATTCACAAAAATAAACACTTATTAGTGCATTTTGGTAAATCAGTTTTGAAACAGTTTAATCCATAATTTAGCTCATTAAACTGAAGATCACTCATTCGACTTCATTGTTCTTGTTTTATTTTGACATCGCTAAAAGTAAGCGTGTATTCTGTTTTGGTTGTTATAGCTTACAAAATATGAAATATTGATTTATTTAGTAAAGATAAGTCAGCTTTAAATTTACTTAGGTTTTACGAACGTGGTACTATAGTTGAAAAAGGAACTGTGATGGCAAATTTAAATTTTGCAAGCGCCAAACGATACTCATATATTTTTCTGCCATTCTCATTGAAGAACGTCGTAATATGGACAGATTGCATTCCAAATTCTCTTTGGATGAAAACACTTTTAGTATTCATTGCGCTATTCAAAGTCCACCGGATACAAATACAGAACTTAATTTACGTAAAATTTGAGCCTAACGAATTATTTATTTTTCCTAATTACTGTTTGAGACAGATGAAACCGGTTTTTGCAAAATGTGCCTTTGATCCAAGATTAAAACGCTCTTTCGCGCCGTTTGTATTTATCTCTTAATCATTGTGAACATCTCCTTCGAAAAACAGTATTTCAAACTGTGTAATGGTAAGTCTAAACTCATTCTTCTTCTAACTTACATTAATTAGCATCAAAATCGACGAACGATATTTCATTGAAGTCATCACAGACGAAAAATAACACAAATCTTAGGTTGTTTTAATAACAGCCTAATTTTAGTTTTGCCTTTGTTGAAGGAAAAAATATACCGCAATTTATCTTGACCACAAATATATTATTAATTTTTTTTAGCTCAATTGCCTTATTTCTTTAATGAATATTTATAAACGTTTGCAGAATTTGTGTAAAGAGGTTTCGATTTAAGCAATAATAATTAACCATTCGTCCCCGATAATTATACTAAAAATTATGTTTTGTATAAAACTAAAAATCAGCTTTTATGTGCTAGAAGAAATCATATTCGTTCGGTCGGTCATGTATATCAAGGTTTGCAAGTGGATTGCATTTTAACCTCCAAAAGCGTGCAATGTAAGAGAAAAACGAAGATGGAGGATAAACAACAAGCTCGGGGAGAATGTGCATTGCTTGAACGTTGCCGTACGGAGTTGTGTACGCTTATTCTGGCGACGGAATCCAAATTATGACTAAGCAACTTGTGGTGGGTCCGTGGTCGTTAGCGTCCCGTCCTTGAGAAGCGAATCCATATCAGCGCAGCGCATAAGCTCTACATACGCCCCTCTTGAATCCTTAGTCATCTTCGATGACAGAGGGGCTGCTACCTAGAATAGATGGCAGTTGCCAAAATGTTTGGGGAAACGTGCATATCGTCTGCTCCGCGTAGATTTTGGTTTGGACGTGGGACTAGAAGGGGCATATAGGTAAACTAGGATTTTGGCAAGGTCAGTTGGAACTTGAATGTTAAGCTCACGTCAAATGTAAAGTGCAAGGACAATGTCAGGGTCATTTTCCATGTCACGATTACTCTAAAAAGACCAAAGCCATTCTCACGTAACTGGTCATTTGCAAGGTCAAGCTCCTTTGTTAAGTCAAGGAGACTTCAAGGCTTGGGCAGAATTAGCAGCACTGTACCGTAAGTTTTAACCGAATTCGAATGGCCATCCCATAAGTTTCGTCCGAATTTACAAAGCCTTCCCAAAAGTTTTGTCCGCATTTAAAAAGCCATTTTTTAAGTTTTGTTTGGGTTTAAATGACATTCCTCTAACTTATTAGATAATCGTCGATAGTATTTCAAGAATTTTTAAAATTAGTTGCCTTCTTTTTAAAATCAACCACTTAGGATACGTAAAGGTGTTTCTGTGTAATGTGTATTTTTTTGTTGATATTGTATTCATAAGTGGGTTTATGGGTGAAATTCGTAAACATTCTTGTATTTAGCAGATGCAGAATATGGTATGTCAGTGCCAAGTCTCAGATTACACGTTACTTATCTTTAGTCAGTAGTGTGCATTTTAGAGTCTAACTTGCTTACGTAATGGCGTTTTCATTTTGTGCATACATTACAAACGAGAATGTTGTTGATAGGCTTGAGCTATTTTGTAACAGTCTGTGTAGGCCATCACAATGCCCTGTAGAACTTGCAGTGACAGAAAAACCACAGACTTTCCGCTTAAAAATTTTGTTTTTTAGGATGCATCTAGTAATTGTGCATGGCACTCATGTAAAATGTAGTGTTCCTCGTCGATTAATTTAGAAAAAATACCATTGAGATAACCGAACCCAATTTATATTTTGTGTCTTCGCTATGACTGAGCACGTAATCTGGCCAATGTCAAAATTGAGACACACCATCATCTGCTTATAACTGAAAAATTTGTCAATTTAAAATACACTTAGGTTATACTCAACATAGCCGCCTCCATCAGCGTCGATCGCAGCCCCACTCAGAAATAAACAGGTACTGGGCCGGAGAAAGCTGACTTTGGTTTGCCCTGTCTTCTCAAAACCTGCTATCATACTTCAAGCAATTACTGAATGCTGTTGTAACCCTGGTGGACCCGCATCATATTGACACATATATTTTGTTTTGATTTTTAAGGTGTTTCAACCATTTTGGTCCGCTATTGTCGCCAAGTCGCTTTAAGGTCAAGTTTAATGCCCTTTAGTTATACCTTCTTCTAACTAGCGTTTTTCGCAGTTGATGATGACGAGAGAATCCTGTAGGACGTGCAGAAGAGCCAAATTCAGAATAGATGTTCTTTTACAAACAGCATCCTTGGAAATATCACCACCTCATCGCTACCTTCTTTTACACCCTGTCCATTATACAGAATCACGACGTAGAGGTACGTTTTCCTAAAAGGCCAACGCAAAGACGCCTTCGCTCCACCTGATTTTATCGGCTAAACGGATAGGACGAAAATATTTATTGAGCTACTTGTAAGGTATTCCTCATCTCCAATTACCACAAATTACAATGGGATTTAAGTCGATGTAGGAAGACTGCAAAGTCAAGGGGAGGGGGTTTCAGACGCAACAGGTAGAAACGAAGAAAACGATGACACGACGGCACCCATTCTATTTGCGGTGGGGGGCGGCACGAGCACTGCTCCACTGGGTCTCGAAGACCTGGAGTTGCACATCTCTACAAAGTAGAAATCGGCAGTGAAATTTACATCTAACATAGGAACCAGCTGCGACCTTGGACATCAGTTTGTCCCAAACTTTCTACTTCTTGCTGGAAACTTATAACCTACTTGACCCCGTTCCTTGCAGTTCCCAAGACATTCAAAAAGATCACATGGACTCGCACTACCGCCTACCTCCCCGAGGACCAAAATCTTCCTTGATAAATAAAAATGGGAGAAGAGTTTTCCTTCGTTAATAAGGACTTTCCTGTGGGGCTGTTGGAAATAGCAGATCAACGTCAGGTCTTCATTAATACACACTTTATCAAGGTAGTCTGGTTGTACATAATGGTATGCTCTAGCCCTTTTAGCCCTATGCGTGTTTATTCAGTCACCATGTGGTAAGGAGAATCTCTAATGAGCAGGTGACATGGGTGTAAAGGAGACGGAGACTTACGATGTAGGAGAGGGGCACACCACAAAGATAGGGGGCGTTTGAGTTGGAGAAGAGGCAGCTGCAGTCGAGCGCAGAGGACATGGGGACCGAGAGGAACTTGGAGGTCCCACGAGAGATTTTCTGCAGCTTTTGAGGCCTGCACTTCCAGTCGATAAGTGGAACAGCTGAAAGACACCACAATACCAATAATTTGCGATCAGACCGCATAAGACTAAGGCACAATCTGCCAACATCTAGCCTAGACTCCAGAGGTCAACGAAAATGCATTGCATCCTACATGTCAAAACGATCCCAAACTGTAGTTAGAACACAACTTCTTACTTTCTTCAACCTCAAAATTCAGTTTTTCCTCTCTTCCATTGAAAACCCGCGACCAAATATGGGCTCTGCATAGTCGAGGGAAATTTCGTGTATATATATACGTCTTATTTAAGTGAATATTTTATAATAACGTTTCAATATAATGTAAATTATGTTAAAAGTGGGGCAAATGTATTAGGTCTCGTTTTATTGAAATTCCTTGTTTCTATTCGAAAATATGAAGCAAGAAGCAATATAAATTTTATGAAAGATTGAAGACACCGATCAATTATTTTACTAACTCCTACTGTACACCCATGTTCTATTCATAGGCATCGGGAAATTGTAAAATCCTGAAAAGAACATGTGGCAAATGGGTTATTTTTACAATAATCTTATCAGTTTGGATGAACCGTTTAATGATTTCCGTTGTGAATGACTGGAATAATATATTAAAAAATTTGGACTGCTCACCACTAAAAACATGATCTTAGTTAGGCTGTCTAGACTGCCCAGTCAGATCGGGCCACCACACACGTAACAACCAATTGCTTCTTCACATTTTTGAAAGTTTTTCGTTTATGTTTATTTCACCTGACTTAAGTTCATAAGCTGTAGTGATTTTTATGATAAAACACTTCTTTGTAGGGGGCATGCTTGTTTAAATAAGGTTTCAAATAAAAGGAAAAATATTTTTAAATTTCAATGAGCAGCTCTAATCAAATTACGAAATTTGTGATTCTTAATAAAGTTTGTAGGAACGAACTTCAAATTAGCATATTCACTATTTTTGCAGCTTCCTTTGAATTGCATTTACCTAACTTTTTAATTTATGCTCAAATAGTATTTTTAGTCGACCCAAGCAAGATTTTGGCTATCTATTCTGCTTTGTCCCAAAGAAACAAGATTTTGCCCCGTATTCATTCAAATTTCCCATTTCAGCTGCAATTGGAATAAATGTTTTCAAATTAAAGGCATTACTACATAGCTGGAATGAGTAAATATAATAAATATAAATAAATGCAACAAAGTGCTTAAATTTGATGAGGTTTATGTAATTTTTGTACTTTCTAACCACCCTAAGCTAACTTTCATTCTATAAACAGCTTATCCGTTCACAGATGATAAGCATCCGATCAGCATCGCTGGTAAAGCTCAGTGCTGTAGTGACGTGATGAATGCCTAGACTTTTGCTCTGCTCTCAAACACCCAGTCCATGCGCTACTCACTCGCTGCCACTGGGTCTTCACAGTTCATTTCCCTCTGTCGTTGCTCACCTCATACACTTACTGTCTAGAAATGATTGCTGTAAATACGACGATGTAGACGATCGATTGAAAAAAGCCTCGAAACGTTCATTCTTATCCTCTGATAACATATTTGACTTAAAATTTACTCCGGTTGACAATGACACACTTGGGTCTCTCTCTCTTGACATGGATGATTTGGCTATTGGTTTTATTAAGTAGCATGAAAAAGATTGTTTTTAGTCGTATAGGTGCTACTTGGTATAAAATTGTCCATTTGAAGACAAGGCATTTTTGTTATAAACAGAGTCATATAATTTTAGTTTTATTACTCCACGAAACCCATCAAAATAACGATATGATAACATATTTTAATAATTTGATAAGTGAATTCTCATGCTTCTACCCCCTGATACTTCACAGTAATTACCAATCGTAACGAAACAGTTTCAAGTACATTAAACAGAAAGAAACTTAATCGTGTTGCCATTTGACATTAAATTAGGTAATAATGGGTACTCGTCAGTAGGGTAGATTTATTTTCTCAATGCAATATATGAATCGACATCGGCTCATAGCACCACTGTTAAATTGATGTTTTCCTTAGCGAAAAAGAAACATGGAGTTCATCATAGCTAGGAAAAGTCTCCTCGACGCTAGCCGCGATTGGTTTTTGGCCACCCAATGGAGTTGCCGAGCTCTTTGTGGAATTTATAAATGAACTGGGAGAATATATCGTGGTCCTTTGAACCAAATGACTTCGTAAGTTCTTGAAAACTTTATTACATCCCAGATTCTTTTCCATTCAGCATATTCTGGGCAGTGAAGATTCCAGTAAACCGCCAGCTAAGACACAACTTCCAACGTCGCTTTCATCGGATTGCTATGGTAATTGATAAGTTTTGATGGCCATCAGTTATAATTAACGGATTCGGTAAGGCTTAAGTGGGGTATTTACTCAGTAGCAGCATGAAAGTTGTGTTTCCATAGTAAAACTGTGACTTTGCTAAATGCTAATATCGAAAATGCAGATGTATTAAGGGAGCGTGAAAGAAAATTGCCGATTCCACAGAGTGAGGTGGGAATGTTGACTGAGAACAAAGTATTGGGCATGCTTCAAGCAAGTAATGAGTTGAGGGAAGAGCTTGAGCTACAACCTCTTATTTTGACATTCATCAAATTGGACGATTCATATCTTAACCTTCTCCTAAGCCAAGAGATCTATTGAGCTGTTTTAAGATCTTGAATTTATACGTGCCTCCAGGTTATGGAATCCCGGTGAATTTTCAAGATGACTTGAGATCTTCTTCAATGAAGCTACCTTCAACAGTTGCACGGGGATTGTTCGAAGGTTTGACTGATTTAATCGGACGGCGAAGACCGAAACGGCGTGTTCTTTTCAGCAAAGAACAGATTTTCGAGTTAGAAAAGCGTTTCGGCAAACAGCAGTACCTGTCCGTTCGGGAACGCGAAGAGCTCGCAAAAAAAATTGAGCTAAGTCCTACTCAGGTTGGACAAGACATTTCATGCAAAATCTCATGTTTTGACTGACTACACTTACTCTCCTATTTCAGGTAAAAATTTGGTTCCAAAACCACCGCTATAAGGAAAGGAGATTGAAAGGAGAAAATCAGCGTTCGAGCAAGGTCTTAATAGATGATGCAAACAAACCCGCAGGAAACTATAACAGACCATCTTTTCCTACTAAAGCGAATTGGGATTAGTTTTGAAGGCCGAAAAGATCGCAGTCTCAGAGGGAAATGGATCTAGCTTTTGATGTCCATCATTTCATCGATGTGATATCTTCGAATTGAAAACTATAAAACATGCAGGGAGGCTTTCTAATATCGCGGGAGGGGATTGTTTTGAGCGCCTGTTCAGGTTTTGAAGAAAGAGTATCCTTGAAATCACGTAATTTTCATAATGACTAGGGTCAAGCAGCAAACTTTTCGACGTATACTGAGTAATATGAGAAGACAACCATAATTTGTTTTTCAAAAGTAGTAAATGTAGCAATAAATGTTCGATTTGCTTCCTAATTAGGCTTCTTCACTTGAGATTTTCTAAGACACTTCTTCGACTTTAGAAAAAATTCCAAAATAGAACATTTAAAAATAATGAAGTACAAGCAACTTTACCAGGTAAAGGTGAGCAACGCTTATTATGAGACAGGGAAGTTTGCTCTATGATTGATGAGGAAGCCGAGCACTGTGAACTTCTGGGTAGTAGCAGTGGGCACATGCTAAGACTTCACGACTTCAAGTTTGATCCTGTAAAACGTAGCCCGAAAACCATTTGGGATCGTATGTATATTATGAAAGTTGTTATTTGATTAAATTAATTCGCATGACTTATGAGTGGTTTTTGGAGATACTACGAAAGGCACAAACCTTCGAAATCGTTGATTTCTAATAACCATCACATTATTGACAAGCTAAGGAGTCGCAGATGGTCAGAATCTAATCAGCCTCAAGAATAGAACAGCTGCCACTTCATTTTCACAAATAAATACCTCAGTTGCTGCATGAATTTAAACTGCATGGAAAACACTTACGAAAGTAACTTTATCGGTTTTTCAATGAACAAAAATAACTAATAACACAAAGCATTTATTAATTCACCAATCACAAATGCCATACTACTATATAGTAAAAGGAAATTTTAAAGGCAAATTCAACAGCATAGAGTTCGCAGTTTTAAGAAATATAACATGCGATAACTTCATTTCATTAAACACACTTTATTAAATGAGAGGGAACGCTATTAATATATCATGAAGAAGAACAATATTGTTTCTAAAGTGTATGTGAATCGGAGTGAGACCTTCATTTAAACGGTCTCGCAAACAAATTGAGCAATATTTTTTTGGATAATCGCTAGGATTGGAAATCAGAGCAAATTAAGTTGGGAAAGCCTCATTGACAATTTAAGCTTTAAACTAAACAAATGAACCATGTTTGGGCCAGCAGAGACACCTTTGATTTGAATGATCTGTTTTTCTGACTTTTGGAAAGCGATTGTTCAAAAGTAGGTCCTTTGGAACTTATTTTTCTTCGAGAAAAAGTTTGGAAAAAAATATTTAAAATATTTACCAAAATTTACGGCCTTCTAAAGAATTGAAATTTCAACCTAGAATGGATCGATCAAAGTACGACAGCAAAATCACCAGAATATTTTGGATGCTGGTCGTTAGAAATTGACCTTTTTGTTATTTACAAAATTTTTTAACTCATGTGATGCTACTAAATCTCCAGAAGAAAGCAAGAGAATTAAAAAGCAATAAGCGAAGAGTTCATGTTGATATGGAAGGCGTTGCTAAAATTGGGCAGTGCCACTTATTTTTGAGAAGGTTAGCTGACACATTTCTCTAACAAAAGGGGCGTGCAAGAGCTCCAAAGTAGCAACAGGTCCAGCTCGACTTGCAGTGTCATTAATTCCAAAATGCAATTGCCATTTAGTAACGAACTTTTTAGATGTTTTCAGCTCTCCCATGCTATCAGGACTTTCTTCTAAGCCAAGAATTCCATTGAGATGTACTCAGATTTTAAATTTATAATTGCCTCAGGTCATGAAATCCTGGTGAGTTTTCAAGATGATTTGATATATTCGATGCAGCTACCTCCGGCAATTGCACGAAGAGTGTTTGGCTGTTTAACTGATTCAATCGAATGGCGAAGACCGAAACGTCGTGTTTATAGACAAGAAGACTTATTTCCTCGACAAAAATCTGAACGGTTACTCGAAGGAAACGTAATCTTGGTCACTGGTTTTTATGGACCAGCGGTTCTTCTGAATATTCTACTTCTTCCAATGGTGTCATTTTCGCACCATGATTGCTAGTAATACAAGTATCGTTTAAAGTTACTGTTAGATATCATCTAAAGAGTTCCTGCAAAGCATCTAACAGAGGTGATATGCGCAATCAACTATTTTCGTTGAAAATTGGCTAGAGGTAATAAACCATGATAAGTTAATGCTGCTCTTAACATCTGGGCTTACGAGGACAGCTAGCGGTATCATAGAACTCATGGCTGACTAAGTGCTAGTACTAACAGGTTTTACAGCGTTTATTCGAAACTTTTCCAACTAGATAAGATGTCTGACTGTTTACCAGTTTATATGCTACAGTTTGCGAGATTTTAAGAACCCGAAATGATTTATTCTTTGGTTAAAAACGTCATTTGAAATCTTGCAAGTGATCTAGTTGGTCTGACCACATAAAACTATCACCACCATTATCCTAAATATTTAAACGGAATATCTACGCAAGCTCTAAATTAGCCGAGGCTAGAAGACTATTTAAATGCAGCTTTTCTTTAAGCTTCGCTACTTAAACTACTTAATTTTAATTGCAATTAGTACCAGTCACCACGAAAGAAACTCAGTTATAAACGATAACCAAAAAATTTCGTAACTGGTGCATTTTAAGTATTGAATTTGAGAAGTGTGCTGCAAATTTGTGAAAACGGTTTTCGTTGTGCTGTTATGTTGTGGTCTCATTCGCACTTACATGCCATTTAAGCCTTTCTCAATCAACAAGAAAATCAAATTTATCTTATCAGAAATGCGGAATAAGATCTCCCAAAACAGCAATGGTAAGCATAACCTTTAATTTCGCAAACCCCAGTGTTGCCATTCTCTTCTGATGTCTTAAATTATCACCTTAATGAGTTTGAATGCAAAAATTCCCGCTAATCACTTTAGCTTATAAAAGAGTTTGAGCATTTGATTAACATAAATCTTTCAGAAAGGAATAGACAATGCTGCTTGCGGTGTGAGGACGCAGTTACTTAAGGCCCACTCGAGGACAGTGAAATGTTTTGTCATCTCTAGAATACTAATGGGTTTCTTAGTGACAAAGAGCCGTTCGGACGCGAGACAATCCAGCACTCATCCTTTTTTGTCTTAATAATTATTACAACCAAAAGTTTTTATTTAGCCAAAATGAACTAAAACTTACAAGGATTTACGAAAGTCGTGGATGAAAATATTCAACGCTTTATTTAAAATTCCAACCATTGCGATAAAATACACTAATAAAAGACTCTATTTCGAGTAACAATTCATTTATTTTATTTTACTGTTTGATCTTGTCGTTGACATCATCCCATTGAATATGAGGCAAGTAAGGATTGAGCACATGTTTATTTGACCAGACCCAGACGTAGCTTGTCTGCGATTGAGCTGACGCCTTCCACACGCTTGTCCTCGACTTGTAGACCGCCAGTATCCGGTTAGAGCGTCCAACATTCATATATTATAGTTGAGATGAACTCTACGAGGATACCGATTATCTTTAATCTGCAAGCGGATCTGTGGTCGACCAGCAGGAAAGATCTGTCTGCTGTTTGGGAGATGCCGAGTATAAATCAGAGTTGTAGTGCTCTTGGACCTTGCCTAAGGACCTATAAAAACAAATTTTAGTTCAGTGTATTTCGGTGCTACTAAAAGGTTCTTTCGGTCCAGAGGCGTTATCAGTTACTTTCCAAAGATTATTTATGGCATTCTAAGAGCCGAAAAATTAAAAAAATAACAATTCACTAATTTTCCACTACCATCACTTTCAAACTATGCCATTACTCATTGCTAACAGTCAAGTTTTTTAGAGAATACTTTCAAATCTTTTAGGTATAGCTTCAATTTGTATAAATGTAACAATCTTTGGATTGTAGGCAAGTGTTATTCCCTTTCATCGAATCTAAATCAGTGAAAATATTGTCTAAGTATATCTCTACTTAATAGTAGCAAGTAGAGATGTCGTTTTACTTTTCTAAGCGAATCCAATCTTAACGATGCCTTAACAACTGAAGCAACTATTTTGAAACACACACTTATCCGTTAGTGATATATTTAGTACGCACAATCGTCGTGGTTAAACAGCATTGTTTCCCCAGCTTGTATGCTCTGCGGTTGAAGAAGGGTACAAATTGTAGAAATTATCTTGCACATTCAAATTTTGTTTTGAAATTTGCTGTTGACCAGAGAACTCGCAGCTTGCCTACTGAACAGGAATTTGAACTGAAAATTATTTTCAACACTAAACCGAAAAGTAATTCATTCATTAACTTCAAGAAGTTTTCAGCACTGACGGCATTTTGGCTAATTAGAGATTCAGCTACCAGGAATCAAAGCAGTACTTCTCAAAATTACCATATTTTTGCTATATAATTTCTTCAAAAGAAACCGAAGACAATAATGAGTAACCATTCAAAATTTCAAAACCATAATTTAAAGGTGGGAAAACATTTTCTTGCCATCATCATCTTCATCTTTGTTTGGTGAAATGCAAACAAACTTACACAAAAGGCAAGTTTACAATGCATGAGGCATTCTAAGTGATTGTCGCTTAGGCATTTGTGTATGAAAAAAACACTATTTATTCTGCGTAAAATGTTATACGTAATTCTATTTTCGTTGTAATATTTATTGTTGTACGATTTATAATATTTTGTTAACAAGAAACCTATTTATTTCGATAAATATCTATGTGACTACTTTTAGTTAGGTAATATTATAATGTTCTCCCTAATAATATCAAATATATTTCCTTTAATACCTTTGCACGCATTTCATTTTAATTAAGTTACTCCCTTTTTATCCATAACGCTTACCTTTCGAGATGAACCAATGTATTCCCCCTTTTTGGCATCAGCGGTTCTGCCAGCAAATCTGGTGACGCTAGGTAGCAACTGCATCGTTGCGGAAGAAAAATCAAGCATTATATTGGTGCAAATCAAAAGACTAAGTCATGACAATGGCCACTTTTATTTTCTAACTTAATTTTCCCAAAACGATACCATTTTTAGGAATGAAGGCTCTAAGCACCGTTTTAGTGCATGGTAATTTAGAAATCTCATGTAGTTCTTTCTAACATAGAAGTTTAGTGAGAAAAATAAACTTTAAACTAGCTAAACAGTAACATCATTAAAACCTCAAAACCCACTGAGGTAGCAAACACGTGCGAGTGAAACAGTTTCACGAATTACTGAGGCTAGTCCATAGTTGGCTACATCAAGTTTACTTAAGCTCTTGCAATTAATATAATAAGTTAGATTTACCAAGAATGTTTTAGGAAATGTTCAAGTAAATTATCAGTGTGGTAGTCTATAAACAAATTAATAGGATAAATTTAATGTGTATTTTCAAGGTGGGTACTCAGCTTTTCGGAAGGTGGAATCCATAGGTTAATTTCATATGCTGTACTACTTTTTGATTGATGGGAGCCCTTTTGATTTCATAAAAATTGACAAAGTGAACGTTTTTTAGTTTCATTATGATTTCTAATTTAACCCTTTTGAAAACCGCTAATTTGTAGCTCGGAATTCTTATTTCGTTTGTCTCTCCTTAATAAGAGCTTTAAAATAAATAGAAATTTTTTCTCAATACATTTCTCTCTATGAGGGTAAACAAAAGTTAAAATTCTCGTCTGTTATAATTAGACGCTTGAAACGTTTCCAAGCAAGTTACAAACTCCCAGACGGAATAATTCTCCTTTCTAATGGACACGTGGTGAAACGTCGAATCGAAGCTAATGTACCAGTTTCCCCTGAACTCCAAACTTGCATTCAAATGGGTTGCCAGTCCAACGAAAAAAAGCAACCAAAGAACTTGACGATTCGTTCCATGATTTGCTCCCACTTTCAAACAAGGTTTATTATACCAGCGCCCAAGCAGTTATTCTTTTGTTTAGATACAAATTGGCAGAGAAAAGCGATTAAGTTGAAAATAACATTGGGCATCTCCATCCTCTTCCATTTAAATGTCTGATTTTAAAATCATGAACGGTGAAGCAGATTGAAATTTAGTAATTTTCAAACTTATTCTAATGCGATATGCGTGAACAATAAACGCCCACTTCATGTTCTCTCAGCTGAATATTCATGGTGTACTAGTTAATGGCTCCTACAAGTTGTTCTCAATCGCGTCCGCAGTGGTGCCTTTGGAGTGGCCCAGACGCAGTCACAAGCCCAGAAGCTGTCCCCTTGGTGGTAACCGCCTTCTACCCAAATATTCTCCCATTCATATTAAAAGCAATTCTCAACTTATAACATTCCAGAGTGTTTTCGAAAGCAAGTCACCAAAGCGAAGCCTCGGTGGAAAGAGTTCAATGAAATGACTGACGCCCAACCGCATCACCTGACACTTAAGTAAACACTTTCCCTCTTTCTTATTTCTACTTTTCTGACATTTTTTAATGCAGACTAGTTTAGTGGATTTAAAGTTGTCTCCAAAGGTGGCTGATTTTTTTAAGTCTGCGTACCATTTACAATTTCGGCTTCATGCATAGTACACATTTGGTGGTGAATACTCAAATGCAGCCAATTCAAACATACTCAAGTAACTTATCTCCATTTGTTAATATTTTTATGGCAGACCTGTGGGAAAGTAAACCAACGCTGTTCAAAGAAGGCAAAAGTTCCTCCTGGATTGCCAAGATAAAGGAATACTTTTCAAGAACGCTGGCGCTTGTCAAAATCCAATTGTAACATTCACTTTGCTGCTTCAAACAGATGTTTTAGCTCGTTTCTGAAATGCAAATAATCGCCCGTAACCTCTTGAAATGTTTAATTGATTTGAACATTATGAATATCGCAACTGAACTCTGGCGAGTAATAATGAGCGCCTGGCTTCTGAAGCTGGCCAGCTTTGTACACGGTTAAATACAATTCTTGCATGCATTCACTCCCACAACTCCCCGCCGCTATTCTCACTTAACCCACTCTACCTTCATTGAGGCTAGTCGACCCCACTCTGCCCACATTTCCTTCCCATATTTAGCATGGACTTTGAATTCGCCAAAGCCACTGGGTCCAAATATCCATCGAAACCCTAACCACAAATCCGAAATGAAAAATGAGGGCAACTCGATTTTAAAAAATGCTGTTTGCATAGTGTAACAATTGCAATAATATTTCAAATAAATTCATATCATCAACAGGAAACACGACGAATCTCCTGATATCAAATATTTTAACAAAGTTCATGATGTAATACATTGCACCATCATGCTTGACTATTTTATTTAACGCTAAGCTGGGGGTCCCCCTGAAAGTTTATTAACCGTGGGAAGATATTCGAAGAATCGGCAACTGATTCTTTTCCTGTGCCCACGAACACGATCAAACGCCCACAAACCGTCATCGATTGACCAATAACTGACACGAAATTTAAAAAAGCTGGTCACTTCCAAGGTTGATTTAAGCGTGTTTGGGACTTTTTGTTTTCAGAATTTTATTCGACTTAGCTAGACTTTAAGAGGGGAATTCTTCTGTTCACTGGCAGAATATTCCCCGGAATTCTTATTGCAGAGACAGAAGCTGTGGCTGCCTAATATTTAGGTGCCTGGATTTCAATTACTAAGGCGGCCTGAAGATCGCATCAATTAAAAACCTGGTCATTGGTGCTTGTAGATAGTTGCTAACATGCCACTACCAAAAGCTACTTACTACAACATCGTTCCGAGCAGTAATACTAATTTCATTTGTATTTTGTGTTAAGGACACAAATAATGTTATACACCCTATTAATAGAGCAGGTTTTTCAATCTCAAAGAACTCATTTCGTATTGGTAATTGGCATTACGGCCGATGCTTTTAGTTCCGATTTCGTCCCCTCATCGACTTATTGGACCTCGACCTTGGTTCCGTTGGCATGGCGACCACCAATCCGTGCCTCCTCCTCATCCTCTGAGATACTCGAGGAGTTATTCCACTTCTACTGGCTCATTCTCATTGGAAATTCGCGACACAGCCTCACGGAGGGGAACGTAAACTGCCCTTATCTGAAAGACCGAAACCGATATTGTCACAACATAATCCGCAATAAACCAGAGTACAAATAAACAGTTCAGCTTCCGTTTGGTTTTTAAAGGAAGCGAACGACATGCTAATAACTTCCTCACAAGTCGATCCATGGTCTCAAAGAGTGGCACTTTTCGGTCAATGTAAACTTCACCTAAACACCGTGATTTGATTCGCAGCTCCAGTTTCCAAAGTCCCAGAAAGTAACATACCTCATCACGCAGCGCATCAAGCCCCACCAAGTCGAAGAGATGTGCGCTTTCGAGTACCACCGTGGACTCGTACGACACCCGTTGCAAGCGCAGCTCCAACTCGACACAGGCGATGACTTCGCGTAGTTCCTGCTCACCCAAATCGAGGGGCTCCACCAAAGCCTGCAGTGGTTCCAGCGCAAAGTACTTGGCCAAGCCTGCGTACATATTGCGATCGGATCTGGACTTTAAAAGTACAGTTCATCCACCATGACCGCAACATTCTTACTTAAGCACAGCAGAGCAGACAACTATTTCATCACCTCACCATATGGCGCATTGTTTAATAGGTAGAAGCACAACCATATACCGGGTGTTTCGAACATATTTTAGAAAACTACATTAAGTTTTCCTCAAAGTTCTCGAAAGATGTTCACGTTTCATTACAAATCCTTAACCAGTACTTCCTTTCATGACGAGTTTGACTAATTTCTCCCAAGCACCCAGTACTAAACTTTTACCAAAGGCGTACATTTGGAGTTACTTTTCACACTGTAGTGACCATAGGCACTTTGAAAGTACCAGGAGAGAAGGAGAGTGCGAAGGCGCCGAAAGATGGCGTCGACATCCACCACGCGAGTGACGTCACCCGAGAGCGCTCGCAGGAGGGTGGCGACGCCGATCTTGCCGGCTACCAGGGGCCGGTGAGGCCGATCACACGGGAACCGGGCTGTCTGGCAGCGCCAACGGGCTCCCGGATCAGACACCCCAGCACCGAGGAGCTGCACTTTACGTCCCTGTGGCTCTGGGGCAGATTCAATTCTCCCCAACTAGAAAAAGAGCAGTCGAAGCGGCAGTTAGTACTTTCCTGTGATCAGCTACTCAGTTCTCTCGCCCTCTCTTCCAGGTGTGAGCTCAGGGGAAAACTGGGAACTTCGCTGTTCATCCGGTTACTGGTAATGCTCCGAATTTCCCATAAGCGGGACTCCATATTAACGCTTAATGATGCGCCTAGTAGTACCGGTATGTCTAGTCACATACCAAACTAAATCCGCTAGCTCAGCCGCCAACAAACCATAGTCTTTAAAAATTTAGGGAAACTTCATTACTTTGATGCGATACAACCACATACCAAAACCATCTAACGTCACCCCCATTAAAAATGTCAAACTAAAATGTAAGAGCAAATAATTTAGAGAATCATTTGCCAATCAAAGCCAACATCCTGTGCTCAACATAATCAACCATTTTAATATGCACAGCATTGAATCCCAGACCTCTTTGGATTTCGTTTACCTTCTTGCAACCCCAAAATGTGGGGATAAAACATCACCTTCAAATGCCAACATATTAAATGGCAAAGACACTTCAGGGCTTCTGGGCTGGCCACGATGCATTGGAAATCACCTTGCGTGGCAGGTGGCCCGAACAGATCAGAAAGGTGGACAATTTCAACTGCCTTTTCAGGGAATCCGATTTCTTTGAGAAATTCTTTTACGAGGCTTCCCTGATAGGCATGCATTGGGTAAATATGGATAGCAGTTTTCCACTAAGTAGGCAAGATGTAACGCCAACTAGAAGACGTCTAGTAGCTAAGAGAGCGGCGGTGCCTAAGAGGAGCATGTGACCCTGATGAAACAAGACAAACGCCCCGCCAACACAAACAGATGGATAAGTTTTGGTTTCAAGAACGTCACACGACCTGTCATTGCGGCCTACAATTACCCATTTGTAGCCGAAAAACTTTGCAGGCAATAGTTGGGGAGCCTAACTTAGAGGCAAGGTTTATAGTATCATTACCGATATGGCATCGTCATCGATTACAATATCAAACGATCTCGGAATGGTCACCAAAGAATCCGAGGTTTTGGGGAGAAGAACATAAGTACTAATTTCGGGAAGGATCTAGAATGACAATACTTAACACTTGGATAAATAATTGAACTGTACCACTTTGGAGCAGTTAAATCCAGCTTTTGTCAAGAAGGTGATCGAAGAAATATACACAATCTGCTCGAAATAAGTGGTAATGAGGTTGACAATACTGCGCCATCATTTTCGGGAGTTATTTCATTCGTAATAACTAGCAAATCAAAAGACAGTGTTAAGGATTAATAGAACATCACCTTAAAAAATGTCTACAGAAGTGAATTCCATTAATGTTTCGAGAATCTTTTTTTAATATATACATGTATTGTGAAGCTCCCACCCATCCCAAGACTAAAGGGGAAGCCCCTGTAATGTATTTGAAAGAGTGGCCAAGGTTGCTGAAAGTTATAATAATGTAATAAATAAGGCATAAAATTAAGTGACAGTCAACACAAATGTTGTATCTCCAGAAAATTACATTAATAATTATCTGATTATCTTGAACCATAGTTTATTTACCTTTCGCTATTATCTGTATAATATGTATAGTTGTTTAAGTCGTTACCATGACGCGTCCCGTCTCTTGTGGCCGTTATCGAACCGTAGCACCTCTGTACTTTACATTATGGCGACTCAGCAAATTGAAGAGCTTCTCGCGGCCCTAACCAACGCATTAAATAAGCAAACGAGAACTACAGATTAACTCGTTGATCGGATCCCAATTTTTGATCCATCCTTGGACAATCTCCAAATATGGATACAGCGGTTCTTAGATACTATAGACTTAATGTCTTCGGATACGTCTTCATAAAAGAGCATACGAACTCTTTATTAATTACATTCTTCCTAGAAAACCATAGGAGTTATCATTCGATGAGATTATTGCAGTTCTATGTATCTTATATTCAGGCGAAAAGTCTCTTTTTAATGTTCATTTCCAGTGCTTCAAAGTCTCGATGGAGTCTGGAGAAAATATTAGAGACTCCATAACCAGAGTCAACAAACTCTGCTCCGGGTTCCGGTTCAGCCGTTTCTCTTATCGTAACCTACAATGTCTCATTTTTATATTGGGCCCTAAGAGCCCCGAGTTATCTCCCGCCCGAGCCCAACTCATGGCTCTCCTGGACAGGAATCCCGACACGACTGTCCAAGAGCAAGCGGATACCTTTGTTCGATATCAGAATATCGTGGGAGACGCTAAGTTGGTGCTCAATACAGGACCCACATCATTCCTTGCAAGGGCTCAGAACGGCCCAACAAAAAGTGGAATCCAGCCAAGGACGTTACTTTGGTGTAAGTTCTGTAGAAAATTCCACTTCTATCGAGAGTGCCCATTCATCAATCACTTGTGCAACAAGTGTACTAAGAAAGGTCACAAAGATGGGTTTTGCGATAAAACCAAACGAAAGAGCCCCACTTCGAGCCATCGTACGGGATAGTATAAGGAATCGTCTGCTGTTAAGACGTTTAAACAATAATGCCTATGAGGCATTTATAAAGTACATTCACCCCAAGAAACCAGCAGATCTTACGTTGGATGAAACAACTTCAGTTCTGCACATTTTATATTCAAACGAAAATTCCCTGTGTAACTCACGTTTCCAGCGCCTAAAAATCACTACGGAGCCTGGAGAAAGTGTCAGAGACTATACCAACAGAGTCAATAAACTCTGTTCGGAATTCCACTTCGACTCGTTAAATTATCAAAACTTTCAGTCACTTGTTTTTCTGTTAGGTTTAAAAAGCCCCGATTTATCTTCCATCAGAGAGCTATCCCGGACAAAAATCCCAATACAACTCTTCAGGAATTAGCAGACGCATTCGCTCGACATCAGAGTTTAGTGGCAGACACTGAACGGTCACTGAATACAGAAGATAGCTTTTTTGCGTGTGGGTCAAGCATTTTTCCTAAAGAAAATACAAATCATTCAGCCAATTTCAAAACAGACATCATTAATCCAAGTTACTGTGGTGTAAGTTATGTCGTCAATTCCATTTTTACCGCTATTGTCCGTCTCTCAACCATGCTTGTAACAAATACAAAAGAAAAGACCACCTGGATGCTTCTTGCACTTAAAACAAAGTGCAAATTATTCTCCTAAATTCCATAAAGGTAACAACAACATACAATCAAACGGCTTGCACGCGTCGTTTCGAATAAAAACAGACGCAGGTATGTTACCGTTGTGATAAATGATAAAGAAGTACGTTTGCAACTGGATACGGGCTTCGACATAAATATCATATCAGTTGATGATTGGAATAACCTCGCAAGCCCAAAATTAGACCCCATCAATTTTACAGTTTCAAGCTCGTCGGGTAACATAGTGCCCATCATAAGTGCACTAAATTGTACTGTTAGTTACAATAAAAGTCATACTCCGAGAATAATACTAACCTTCTAGGTCTGGACTGGATTGACAAATTCAACATTTTTAGCGACCATCAAGAAACCATTGGTCCACCGATAGCCCACGCTATAGAGAAGTTCAACACAATCAAAATATATCCCATTATCTTTGGGGACGAACTCGGAAAATGCACTATAGCGAAAGCAAGTCTTAAACTGAGACCGGATGCTCGGCCATCGTTCAAAGCGAAAAGACCCGTCCCTTTTGCTGCGCGGCAAGCAGTGGAGACGGAATTAGAAGACTTGTAACGATTTGGAGTACTTCATCCGGTATCCTACTCGGCCTGGGCAGCACCTATCGTAGCAGTTCGGAAGACAAATGGTACGGTACGCCCATGTGCAGACTTCTCGATAGGGTTGGAAGACAGCCATTACCACCTTCCACTAGCTGAGGGCATTTACCATTCTCAATGGCGGCCGTTATTTCGCAAAATTTGACCTCTCCGAAGCATACCTACAAGTCGAAGTGGAGGAAGAGTCCCGTGAGTTACTCACTATTAATACCAATAAGGGACCATTTCAATTCTCGAGACTTCCTTTAGGAATCAAAACTGCTCCAGCCATTTTCCAGGACATAATGCACAATATGATAGCAGGGTGTCCTGGCACCGCAGCATACTTAGACGATATTATCGTCATGGGTCAGACGGAACAGGAATTTCAGGATAGGTTTGAACTATTGATAGAACGAATCAAACAATTAGGGTTTAACCTCAGACCGGAGAAATGCGCCTTGTTCATAGAATCTATAAAGTACTTAGGTTCTATTTTTGAGGCAAGTGGTCGCCGCTCAGACCCAGATACTATCAAGGCAATAAGGGAAATGCCTCCACCAACATACATTTCCGAACTAAGATCATTCTTGGGTTTGATAAGTTATTATAGCGCTTTTCCCCCCTCATTACACGACGTGAGGGCTCCGATAAAGAAGCTTCTCGTAAGGAACTCCACCTGGAATTGGTAGGCAGCGTGCGAGAAGGCCTTTGAAAACTTAAAAGCATACTAAGCTCAGAGTTACTGTTAACTCACTATGATCCAACATTACCAGTAATCCTCGCCGCCGATGCTTCTAACTACGGCATAGGAGCGGTAATTTCACATAAGTTTCCTGACGGATCAGAAAAGGCAATAGCGCACGCTTCTAGAACACTTTTGCCAGCGGAGAAAAATTACAGCCAGATCGAAAAAGAAGCTCTAGCTATAATATTTGGTGTAAAGAGGTTCCATAAGTTTCTCTATGGAAGACATTTTGAACTTTTAACTGACCACAAACCATTTTTATCCATCTTTGGTTCGAAAAAGGGTGTTCCAATTCACTCGGCGAACCGTCTACAAAGACGGGCAGCCATTCTATTAGGTTACGACTTCGAGGTAAAATTCTGCAAAACTACAGACTTCGGGTACGTGGACGGATTATCGAGACTAATTAATAGAAAAAGCCCTCCAGATGAAGAAGTGGTCGTCGCCAATACGACTGCCGAAATTGGTACACTTCAAGTGTTAACCGAAACAATACGCCATACGTCTACTTCCTTAACGGATATACAAAAGGCCACATCAGAGGGCAGGGTTCTTACAAAAGCAATACAGTTTACCCGCTCTAGATGGCCAAAGATTCCACCTCAAGGAGAATTATCAGAGTTGTAACATCGACGCAATCTCTTATCAGTCGTAGACGCTTGCTTAATGTTTGAAGACAGAGTTGTCACTTCCTCAAGACTGCGTCAAGCAGTGATTCAACAGTTCCACTCTGGACATTCTGGTATATCGCGGATGAAATCACTCTCGCGCGGATACGTTTATTGGCCAATTCTAGATAAAGATATCGAGAAAATGGTAAGGGAATGTGGCAGATGCCAACAGACAACGAAATCCCCTAAACGTGAAACCCCGGCGCCGTGGCCTTCAACCAAATCACCATGGTCTCGCGTCCATTTGGATTTCACAGGACTAATAAATGGAATCTGGTATTTAGTCGCTGTTGAGGCCCACTCAAGATGTCCAAAGATCGTTCCATTAAAACAGGCAACTACTAGTGCTACCATGACTTCGTTAGATCGAATCTTCGCGACACATGGAATTCCAGAAACAATAGTGTCTGGCAATGGTGCACAATTTTGAGAAAATAGATGTATTGAGCATTTACCACCCTCAATCAAATGGACAAGCAGAACGCTTCGTCGACACCCTAAAACGAGCTCTTTTCAAAGCAAAGGGGAAAGGGACGACTGACGAGATTCTACAACGTTTTTGTTGGCTTACCGAACAACCCCTTGGGGGGAAATCTCCGGCGGAAATGCTCTTGGGCCCATACCTTCGAACTAATTATTCGGCTTTGTTACCTGGGACAAGCGTTCCCCGGTCACAAAGAGCTTTAAGGAGTAGATTTAACATTGGAGATCGTGTGTATGCACGAGATTTTCGGAGTGGACATAGCTGGACACCGGCTATAATCAAATATCGAAAAGGAAAGGTAATTTACGAGGTGGATGCTGATGGACAAGACACAAGAATCATCTACGACCACGCCACCAGATTCCCAGGGACTTCATTTCCCCTCCACCCCTGTCCCTGTTGTTGGATACCTTTAATTTACCCAATCCGGTCCCGTGTCACTCTCAATCAGAACAGACACCAACCCTCCGAAGACCGGAAAGGGTCCGATCCAAAGGAAAAGATGTACGCGGAATATTAACAGGGGAGGAGTGTTGTAACTCCAGAAAATTATATATATAATTTTCTGATTATTTCAGACTATATTTTATTTTACATTTGCTATTGACTATGTATAGTTGTTTATGTTGTTACTAGGACGCGTTGTACTTCTACGAATATGTTTTGAGTCATTACGCATTCCCAGCATTCCCAGTTGCTGGACTCCTTCCTATGCTCAAGCAAAACTAGGCCAAACCAAGTGACCAGCAAGTATCCTTTGTGCACTTACCTCACTAGACCACATATGTCTCCAATATAAGTTTTTAATAAATAATTAGGTACACATGTCTCCTCTCCTTCCTTTGGAATGGAGAATCTCCCGGGATAGTTGATCGTCTTTTTAGAAAATCTTAGAATAGCTTTCCGCAAAAGCTTAGCTACCAGTGTTAAAAAGGCCCCAGTTGTTGGAACGTGTTGTTATGTAAATGCGTCTGCATAGAGGTCGGAGATACATCTGTCGTTTTCGTCGCTGTGGGAGTGCACTAAAACGACTCGAACCACGCCACTTTAGGCGTGTTCCATCACTACTGCCTCCTCTGCCTGCATAACTGTAGAGACTCCGGTCACGCGCGAAGACAAACGTTTTGACACATTGTCACGCATACAAACTCGCCGATCCGAGTGCCCGTCCACGCCTGTGCATTTTACAACTAGGTATCGTTGAATAAATTTATCCTCCTATCTCTTTTGCGGTTGATAGATGTTCCTGCAGGCTTGCTACACGAGAGACTTCAAATATCCAAGACTGACAGACAGAAATACTGTGGCCAAATTACCGGAATCTCTTCCGATTACGTCGGTAAGGGAAAATGGTCTAGATATGACAGGATCTACTTCAGAAGAATAACTGCTACGCGAGGTTCCTAACTCGGTAATAGAACATGGTATCATAGGGTTTAGAAGATTACTGAAACAGCTCAGTGCCATAAATGAAAATACTTTGTACTTTCACAAACCTTGAATAAAATGGAATAAAATGGAACCATAAAAGACGACACATGGTAAAAAACTCCAAATTTACTTCCCAAAATCCAACATACCGGTCGTAGGGATTTATTTTCATCTAATTCCCATAAACATTTCAGGTTTCAAATTACACTTAAATTTTAGGAAAGATTATGAAATCACAAGCAAGTCGAAGACTCCCCTTTTGTATTCATCGAAATGCGGCGCGATAAAAGAAAGGAAGTAGCCTTATTAAAGTGTAATGCAATTTTAGAACATTGTGACATGTCTCTAATAAAACTTGTCATATATATCGTACAAATAAAGTTTCTAGTAAACAATATAGTATAATTTGTACAAAATGATATTTTATAGCCAAAAATCACGTTATATGATTTACATTGTACACAGCGATATTGAACTACATAATGATTTTTAATGCATAAATGCTTATTAAGTAGTGTTCAAAACCAGTGTTCTAGTAAACCCATGCTCAACCCTCACCAGCCTTTTACAATCAACGGGTCTTCATGTGGTGCGAATGTTCATGAGTGGGATGATGTCCACTACATTAATCGTCACAAGATTAAACATTAAAATAAAATCAATGAATCAATATGACACCCCATTCGAAATAAACTCTTATTCAGCACATTTTCTTGCAATGGTTGAAATATTAGATAAAAATTATTGATATTTTCACCCACAGTTTTTTTGAAATCCTTGTCAGTTTATGTCCAGTTTAACAAATTAAAATGTTTCAATGACAATATTTATTAATTGACAAAAAGGGTGAGAGCTGGATTGTCTCACGTCCGAATGGCTCTTTGCCACTAGGATGTTCATTAGCATCCTAGAGATGACAAAACACTTCACTGTCTACAAAAGGGCTTTAAGTGGCTGCGTCCGCACACCACAAGTACTGTCTATTCCCATAAGGGAATAAAGTGAATCAAATGCCCAAACACCTAAATCACACTAAGCAATAATTGGTTTGGTATCCAACCTCATTAAAGTATTAATTAAAGCCGAAATCTGCTAAGAGTATCTGCATCAAACGAAAATGCAAGCAATGAATAACAACACTGGGATGTGATAGTAGTTTCATCTACTAATTTTTATCATCTGACTCTATGTACAATTGGAACCTTTTAAACAATAGTATATCGGAGATGACTTTCAGATCAGACCTCATTTAAAACATCCAGGCAACAGAAGCAAAAAAATTTGATTTATTCAGAAGGGAAAGCAAGTCTGACTATTCCTCAGTGACTACTTTACATGTGAGCCAGGGTAACGAAGATTGTCTTGTTCCTTTCTTAAGCGGTTAGAGAAATGGTGATAGTCAACGGACGAATCAGCTCCAAGAAAGGGTGTTTCTCAAGCCGAATGAATCATGTTTTTATGCTACAAACCACAAAGCGAGCCGATCACAAAACGGTCTTCGTCTATTCGTCTTATTGATTTGAGCTAAAATTTATTCACGAATGACCAGGAGCCGGGAGTTCATCTTGGTTACCCAGGTGAGGTCGGTGGCCGAACAGCTTCAGTTGCCCAGAGAGGAGTCGCTCATAGGAAAACGACACGACGCGGACCTCAGCTGGTTAAGGTGGTGGTTCAGCAGCTCCAGCGTCGTTCGCATCTGTGGATGAAATAGACACACTCTACATCAAGCTAGTACACTCGCCATGTAACCCGCAATATATCAAGTCCAGTTTCCTTGAGAAGTCCTCACTCATGACCGCACCTATCCACCTTAAGCCCCACTCATTTCCATGGCCCTACACCTGATTCGTCTGTCAGGTTTTAGTGCATCGATTAAAAACTCCCAGTTCCCCACTCCGATGTAGAATAATTGTACCTAAAGCAGATTCTGCTTTTCATCCATCGAAGGAGAGGTGGAAATGCGACTGTGACAGGAATCCGAAGCAGCCTTGGCTGACTGAGGCGCGACACAGGTACCGATAATGCGCCACCTGCACACGAGAATGCACAGGCCCTCACCTGGGCGGCCCGCACGAACTTACGCACGGAACTGGTGAGGCGAGTGTGTCAGACTACCGAGCGCGTGGCCAGCTGCAAAGGCTGCCCCTAGTCCGATAACGATAAAGCAAGTGTTTGGCAATACAAGAAGACCATTTTATGACACCAGGTTTACTGGTCTGCACTACCACTAAAAGTAGGTTGTTCGAATTCACGGTTTGGGGATCATTCTCTGTTAAATCGAATACACGACTGCTTTCCTGCTACACAATAGAGCCCAGGCCTTCCCGTTCCGATAACGAAAGATTTGACACTTCCTCGTTTTTTTTATTTCACAAGTAGTGTTCGGGAGAAGACAGGAACCATAGTGAATGCAGCATCTCGTTTATTTTTAAACTTTCCTTTGTTTAGCTAAAGGAACACGAAGATGCCTAAACAAACCGTGCTCTTTACTTCGCATTCAGTGGTAATCTGGTTCAGAGACTACATACACGAGAACGATCAAGTTAGGATGAGGTTGACCAACTTACAGGTCGATCAGCAGGGGATTCCTGATTGTTAACCTTGAAGCTACTTCAACCCTAAGCATTAGTCAATCTAAGAGTAACAAGACTTACTTGGCAACCAGTCACCAGATGATCAGACTGCCACCTGCAGAAGGCACATCCCAATACCAGGCTAAGAAGTTCAACAAATCAGAACGTGAAACCAAGGTCATGTAAAAGATCAATTAAAATCGGGCACAAAACTTATATTTTCAAATGGTTTATCTATCTAGAAAATATGAATTTATAAATAAGCAATTGACACACATGAATATTTAGTAAAAGATAAGCACTTTTGTGCCACTACTGAATAAGCAGTATCACATAATCTACCAAAAAGCATTTTCTTCTTTATTTTTCAATTTACAACATAAGTACTAAAACCACCCTTTTGCTAAGGATTCTTACCAAAACATTTGTGTAATCAGAAAAGAGCGAAGAAAACAACATTCATAACGTGATATTATCGAAGCACCTTTAATTCCATGAACATCTATTAAAACCAATTCTTAAGGCTGGCTGATCTAGATAACACACCTGTTAACAGGCATAAATAGGGTCAATGATTAGTAGCTAATTCGGCATTCACTTAGTGGAACCTTACCTGGAAATGTGTTCATTTCATAATTATGTAAAAGCTATTTATTAATAAACGATCGGTACCTAAACTAGTTGGAACACTTCTCTATGCTGTCAAATTAAGACCATCAATAATTTCAAGGCGCACCATGGATATCTTGGGCTCGTTTCATTCCCCCTATGGCTCTTTTAACTTAGCTTTTTGGTCGACACTACGGCATATCACAAAGACACGTAACCCGAAAGTGTTCACTAACATTCCCACCCAGGCTCCTGGGGCATGACAACACACGACCTTTGGATAGCCTCTTCTTCCCTTGGAGATTATGCAAATAGCATATCAAGAGAAATGCCATTTATCGAACCTCCCAATTCTACCTAGAATGTAGCACTGTGCCATGGGAGAATAAATACACAAAGATTCGTGGATAGTCATTTCCACCTACTCGTGGATACTTTACGAAATGCAAAAAAGTAAACTAGCAAAGTGTGGATGGACGGCAAACCTAATGGGTTTATATGAGGTTTTTCATAGAGTGCGTCTCTAGTAGCTCTTGATAGCGTTGGCGCACTGGTAAGCCTTCAAACAACTCAGGCAGTGTTCCCTCTCGTGCGTAATCAAACATAAGACAAGATAGCAAATCAACACCGCAAATAGCAACCCACCACTAGACGCTGTTTTCTCGGTTTTTTGATCTGATTGACCGTCCACCAATAGCTCACTTCGGTGCATGATTATTCAGCACTTTCAAGTGATGCTAGACATTGCATTCCATGCAATTTCGTCTCCTTTCCATCTGAGTCTTCTTAAAAGCCCACTACTTGAGTCACTTTTGCTTCTATATCACCCAAGTTTCTAGAGATTAGACACTGTCCCGTCTCTATAAGAGGTGCTGTTTCTCACAAAATTACTAACGCTTGTCATTGCCTTTTGTAGTTGTTTTTTTACAATTAGGTGAATATGCAGAGAATTATCTTCACACCATCCAACTCATTAGGTGAAATTTTCATATCCATGTTATCTTCCTTTTTAGGATTCGGAATTGGCTCAGCAAATGAAGAAATTAATAGCACATTCAATGGCACTGTAACGATGCATGCACAGGAACTCCGGGGATGAAAGAGCCGTACCGAACTAAGGAGTCTGGCTGCTTCATTTTGCTTTCCAGTCCCCAGCTCAATAAAAGCCACACATCTTTACGATGCCTGTTATATCAATAACATTTTAAAAGTACTATGCTCAGTCATCATTCAGCAGGAGACAGACGTTCTGTAGGATCCAGAAGCCAGTGTCTTTTTCCTTTCCCATTGCCAGATCAACTTCGAAAACTAGCCCGCGACCGTCCGCAGAGGCTCTGTCGCTGGTAATGTAGACGGGCGTGCGTAGACTGGTGTGTCCCCTCACCTTCGTTTTCTCCAGAACGGAGACACTGAGCAGAGGCAGGGGCTGGATGAGACACCCTGGCTTCTGGAGACAGAGCTGACTTCGTCGCTGGTCCCAAGCTCCACCTTCTATGAAGAGTCCTTCTAGAAGGCAACCGTGGGGGTTCTTGCCCTCTACAGAGGCGGAGTCAGTGTAAGGGGTAACCTGCGTGAAGAAGACGCTCTTGTCGAGAGGCCAGTGCTTCCTGCGACAGACAGACTGGATCACTGCCGAAAAATAGGACTCCGGGACATGCAGACCAGACAGCCAGATGACTGTCGGCTCACCGGATGTAATCTAAAGAGGAAATAGAAAAAGGATCACATTAAGCGGTTATCGTAACAAATAGGAGAGGGGAGGTCCGTTGAGTTTTTGGTCTAAAGCTCGAGTCTCTAGAATGCGCCATTAAAATCAGCCTTATTATTTAAGATCTACGTTCTCCTAACTGGGCACACACTCTGGGCCTAGACGGGGGATAACAGACGTGGGGACACGCGCTAACACGACGCGAGGAAGCATGCTAAGGCACACCCCTACCCACTCCCACTCAATACCACCTTCTTTCAATCCCTTATAACTTATAACCATACACTGGGTTGGATATAAAGGTGGGGATTAAAGTGACTGAAGTCCGTATGCCTCTTAAGTCCGAGCTCGGACAAAGTTGGGTTGACGTTTCCTCTTTTACATGATTTAGAGCCAGTAGATAGCCTCTATCGACGAATTTATAAAGGACTGCCAACTACACACGGCTTGGCCACCTTTACTTCTCAGGGGTTCTAGAAATTGAACTGTCGATGCCTGGACACCTTCCAGCTCTCTCACAAAACTGCGGCCGAAGATCAGTATGCCGATCTAATCGGCGTCCTAACTAGAGTCTTCGGTTCTCACACAGTATGAATGCAGGACGCTCGGAGCGGCTACTGGAAGTGGGTTTATGTGGTGGAAAAGCACGGGAGACACACACCTACTTAATTTTTACACATGGTGTTATTGGCTTCTACTGTCCTTATGTCCAGTTTGTCTTCACACGGCTATGGGTTTAAAAGTATAAATATGATGATTTCGAAAAGCAGTCGGTAAAAAGAAATCCTCTAAAGACCCTTTCCATTTTAATGAACCCTGATTATTGTTCTACTAACAGTACAGCGACTTTTAAATTGTAAGAAGGAAATTCGGTTGAGTTTTGAGCTAGCTGAAACATAGCTTACCCAGGCCTTGTACTGCTCTCTTCTACGCTGCAAATGTACCATCCAATTGGCTAGGGTCTTCTTGGTGTCAGGAGCGAGGTTTCGCCAACCTGCAGGTAAACGGCCGTTGCGCAGAGACATTGCAAGCCCCTCCAAGTCACTCGTTAGCGCCACTTTACCACGCAGGGCTCGTTTCAGCTCAAGCAATGAGGTTTTCATCCGCGTCACCAATCGGTTGCAGCGTTCTAACTCCTACAGACACCGATACGAGGTCATCTCATGACTCAAACTACACAAACCACCCTCTGAAGACTGGCGAAAAAAACTTCACCTGCATTAAAACTACGGTCGTTGGAGTCATTTTCTCCTTCAAAGCCTCTTGTATTTCTTCGATATCGAAAAGCGTTGGGAGAGATTTGAAAAGTTTTTCAGTGACCTCAAGGATTGCTTTTGAATCAGATGTTGAAATGGCTGTAGGTGAACTATTGATTGTTCCTTCGCTACTCAGAATGAGTATATGCCTCCAAAATGTCTGCGCCTGGCTTGTGGAGCTTCTAATCTCTGCATTCGGATGTAGACCCAATAACTCCGGTGTATTACTCATTGGCAAAGCATTGATGAATGCTAGAATGGGATAGGCCGGGTTAATTACTTCAACTGGCCCGGTTTTAATATCTTAGCTATTCGAGCAGCAGACAAATTCAAGGTAACCTCTTGTTCGCAAGTCATTCCAAAATGGATTACGTGAACCAATGTTACTCCCCAACTACTTGTGATCCCGGACATGGCTATTTTCCTCTAAATCTGTCTTTCTAACTTCCTCCATTTCAATCAGCAAAACATTTTGATGTAATTAACCCCAAACGCACAACATCCCAGCTTTCTAGTTGGCACGCTTCTATATCATGACCCCTAACGCTTAGTTGGAACAGTTTTGCATTCAAACAGTCACTGCCACGTAATCACTATATTCTGAGCAAGTCATTCCAAAGATATCATGAACCACCTTCGTACACACCGTTTCAACTGGCTACACATTGGGAAACAAGCCTACTGAGTGAAAGTACACCTCTTTTAATCTGTGGGTAATGCCTTTATTAGCCAGTCATTAATTAACCTCATTTTATTGGCTCATAGAAATCTGTTGGGTACCGACTTTAAGGTAAGCCCAATAGTGCTCTAAACTTGGCTCCTGTTTACAGATTTTACCATTTATGCTCTTAGTATGCATTAGAGGTGATGGTTAAATGAAAAATAGATGAGAATGGAACATACCAATAATTCCATTTCTTGAATCATCCGGTGGAAGACCGTAGCTTGTGCTCTTGTTGACAAAGAAGTGGAACCATTCATTTTTGTCAAAAAGGAAATCTCCAAAGTACTCATTCAGGTAGGATTTTAAGACTCTTCGGTCATATAGATCGATTACACGACCCCCATACGTCACTTCCTCGATGAGGTACCGCAGACTACCCCAAGAAATTCCCTCATTCATGTTGGCGAAGCGCAGATGATCTTCAATAACTGCTAGGCTAGCATGAAAATCAGAGAGATTGAAGTCGTAGTTGATGTTCCAGCCAAGTTTACCGTATTTCCAGCGTTCCTGAAGCACGGCATGTAGGAATGACAGGGTGAAGGCAAGTTTTGGGAATGCAGGGTGTTGGCACTCAATAAATTTCGAGAAGGGAATCTCTTTGAAAGTGGCACAAAGGTTTCGTTTGATCCCCAAGAGGGGCTCAGTCACAACTTTGAGGGAATGCTGGAGAAACCCGATTGGGAAATCGCCAGTTGGTTCAGCTGTTATCCAAAGTCTGAAGTGAGGGTGAAATTGCTTGGTCCTTTTAAAGGCTTTTTCTAGCTCTGGGATCCATTTCGGTAGGAGATGACAGTTCTGGAGAACCAACCAAGAACCGTCAGAAGAGGAGCTTTTCAATAGCTTCAGAGCTGAAAACTCCTGGCCCTGACCCATAGATAGGATATTTATCTGAGAGAATGGGTCCATTCCTAGTGATGTTTGGGCAAATTTCTTTAGTGCGTTGGTGGGATCGAATCCAGGGCTGAGAATGAAGACTACTGGTGTACCGGGTTGGCTTTGATCATAGACGGAAGACATACTGAACACGGGAGATGCTGTGAAATGAGCTCCGAGGCTGTTAGAAACGAAGATCTCGACACCTCGACAAATTCGGTCCATACGGAGGCAACGAAGGAGACACAAATTCTGGAAACTCGAGACTTCAGCATTGAAAGGGACTTCTTCACATTCCGGCTTGTTTAAATAGAACCACTGAGAAAAATAAGTGATTGAGAACTTATTGGTAATTCATCTTACCTTCTCCCACCTTTTCTGGTTCGCAACAATATGCTGACAAAGGCCGTTGAAGACGGACGGTAAAACCTCCTCAAGGCTCAGAAGGTCTACCCATTTGGCATCCGTGAGCCACGGAATCGGACTGGGTTGGGTTTCTTTTCTAACCGAAACACCACCTTTCGTGAAGAAGTCGATTTCCGCCCGACTCAAACAACCTGATTCCGTTTGAATTTTCACACTGATGTGGAAACTAAATAAGAGTTTGTGACGCTCGAAGAAACCTAAATGTAATTTTAACATTAGTTTAATGCCTTCCAACTAGATAAAGCAATTAGACTCGGGAGACATTAATAAAGTAGCTGTGTTTCATAGGGTTAGGAAAAACGATTTCACAACTTTTAAGCAAGTCTACGGAAAGTGCTTGCCAATCCCTATTTTCTTAACACAACATAAATAATTTATATGCACGCGAACAAACTTTTTCAACGAGTGCTTTTATCCCCAATTCCCATCACTTACCAGTACATCCGTAGTTGTATACGGCTTCTGTTAAGGTATTGATGATGTTACTAATTCGCTTGCTAAGAACTGTGCTGGGCGCACTGCTTTGTAAGGCAGACTCGAACAGAGCAGTGAAGGAAGCCAATGAAAACTGATACATGGGGCAAATCACAGACATGTCCGTGAGCAAGAAGAAGAGAATGGCTCCGCGTTTAGCCACCGGTCTGTACACGCCACTCAACTGCTCAACCTCTACAGCCATCTTGGCGATAAGAGCCAGTTTCCCTGCAGTTTCATTAGCCTTGACTTTCGTTCCTTCAATAGTCGAAATCACCTCGTCATTGTTCAAAATATTCCCTGTGCTGAGCATGAGATTCAGTAGAATACTATTCTCCAGCTCGTTTAGAGTTAAGTGAATATCTCTAAAATTATGAGGAGTAAGACAGGCAGAAGCAACTCACCTAGTATCGTGAATTAGTTCAGTTCGTTTCTCTTCCAGGCTTCTCTGCTCATGCCGAATAACAGCTCCTAATAATTGAGTTTCAAGAGCCTGTTCAGTTATGAAGAAGTTGATGACAATGGCATTTCCAAATATCTTTGGACCATATGAAGGATTTGACAACTTCGTGTCGATGTACATCCGGAAATTCGGGTTATAATCAACCTCCTTGTCTCCTAGCATGAGGTACGATCGACTCTTAATTGATTTTAATTGATAAGTGGAGGCCCATACCTTGTCTCCAAGTACGTTTTTTGAAAGAACGTTACTAAGTATTGGATCAATATATTCTGTAACATCTTCGAAGAGAATTGGTGTTCCGAACTTGATAGACATTTCAAGATGCTTAAGGAAGTCTGAGTCATTGAATGACGTCACACGCAAGTGATTCTTCGCCTCCAAGCACTTAATCCATGAGACGGCCTGTTGTTGAGGATCAATAAAAATAGGAAACCTGGATGCTTTTAAAGTAAGAATTGCGTTTTGAACGCTCAGTTCATCTTCTGGAAGTCCGGAATCCTTCCAGCTAGCTACGGTAGCATTATCAGTCAGGAGGTGGAAAAGCTGAAAGTTCTCTGAACATGGAAGTCCACGATTTCTGAGGTCTAGCAACCAGTTGTTTTGCAGCATGCTCTGCCTGAAAGTGTACGAAAAAGCCCCGGTGTAAGTTAGGAACGCCGCACCAACAAGACAGTCACCAAGTAGATTTTGACTTTCGATGACAAGTCTATTGGCTTCTGCATGCCAACGGGCGCTCTCTGACCCCAGACATTTGAGCAACTTGTCTGCGGCAGCGAGACGTCTCTGCATAACACTTGCCTCTTCCTCAAGTGTAGTGCGCTCGGTTTTAGTGACATAGTACTTCTGGTTGAGTTGTTTTACGACTTCTTCTACAGTTTGAAGCTCGCGTTTAATTTGTTCCAATTCTTTCTTGTTCTAAAGTGCAATTTACCAGGCATTTATGCATTAAATGAATTTAAAATCTTATAATAAATGCGTAAAAGATAGGAGAGGGGTATCAGTATAATAAAAGCTGTTTTAACGGATTTAATTATACCCATACATCGCCAGTGTTAGCCACTTGGAAGATATACTAACACATTAATATCACCAAGCGCGGTCGTCTATAGCTTTTAAATTTTTAATGAACATGGCTTTCTAATTGGAAAATATGCATTATTAAACGGTTAATATATTAGCAAAGGACACTCCTATTCCTTCCTAGAATTTAGACCTTCGAAATCGTTTAAGACAAGGTTGAAAAATTGGTGAATGAATCTAAAGCACTTTCAGCCATTTTAGTTCAACTTCAAGGCTTACTTTATCGAATCCATGCCACAACAAACTGTTATTCTACGTAAACTATTTTCCGTTAGTTTTGTATAAATGCGTATAAATGCGACCTCATCCCGAATACCTTCGAACGACTTATTTAATTTATTTGTGACTACCTCTTGCCAACTATGTCGAAAGAAGCGATTCCATTGACCAATAATAGTAGTTTGGGCTTTCAGAACCAGCAACCATTCCATAAACTGGGCCATGGACTCAATCCACCATCTGGGGCTCAATTTAACCAATTTAACTGGACACTGAACCAGTGGTTGTATTTTTAACATGAGTTACATTAACAATGTCTGAGCGAACCTCTCGAAGTAATTGCACACTTAAAAATCAAGTGTATCTAATCTATTGTACCTGCACCATCGCAAACCATCGTCAAAAACTCGGTGGCGTTTATAACGTCGAAAGGCTTCTAGTTCGATTAAATACAATTTTTTCGATCCCCAGTGGCTATCTGATAGAGACCAAGAGCTAGTTGACGAGCAATATTTATCAGGTTAAATGGGTTGTGCCAATAACTTGAAGTGCTGTCAGTTTGATGTTTTATGATATCTTTTTATGGTAATGCAATAAAAAATAGCATTCCATAGTGTCAGGTCTCTAATATGTACATTTGGGAAGATATGACAGGTAAATCGAAAAATTTTAAAGAGGACAAAGGCGTTGTAATTGCTGAATACCTGAGTGATCAAGGTCTCGAGTTTCGCCACCTTTTCGCGCTTTGGTCGAAGGTCTTTGAGCACCTCGCAATAGCCAAGAACAGCTTGAACAAATCGAAGAAATCCTGCTCCCGCTCTACTCACTGTCTGCATCTGCTCCAAGCTTATTTTTGAATTTTCCAGGTTTTCTAAAATTGTCAACTTATATCCCTCAATCATTCCTTTAAAAGCATCTCACTAGTCACAAATCTGCGCAAAACAATAAAAGCGTCCTATTACCCTATTTGATATCTATAAATTAAATTCTTAAGATCAGGAACTTTCAACCCGCACTGAATATCCAAGCTTCCTACAGGTGATCCATCATTAGGACTTAAACCCGCAATGTTGAGCAATCAATAAATAAGCTAATTTCGAAACTCGGTGGTGCTTCTCTACGGGGAAAGGATTAGTGTCCACTATTCTCGATGAAAACTGCTTCAATTCACTTTGTCGTTTCATTCATAGCATTAAAGTGAAGTGGTTATTCAACTTTTCACTGTGCTCAATTGTTGGGTTCCAATCAAGTCGACATTAATCAATTGAAGCGTCTGGAGGAAGTTAGTATCCGCCATTAGGCCCTTTGCCGCCTTCCACGAAACCTCGCTCATGCCCATGAGTACACAAATGCACTCAGAAACCACTTGAACGGGTTTCGGCGGCTTGACGAATGACCGGATCTCAGTCACATCACTTTTGTCCAATTCGTTGAGCGCAGATTTCGCCTGTTCCAGGGCAGGTAGAGCTTCGCATAAACCGCTTTCAGTAGCATTCTAGAGGGGTTAATATGCAAAGGCACTCTATTTAAATCATGCAGACTACAGTTTGGTTTCTTTTTCTTAATGTGCTATGAGTGTTCACTCACATTAAGCCTAGGTTTACACCCATCTTCACTCATATTCGTGATGTCAATGTGAATGGTTAATGACTGAAACTTAACCTAACCTGATTCATGGAGGAGTTGAGTAGCTTGTAGCATGACGGTGATTATGGTCATTACTGGGCGCTCCCCCTGCGGGGTGTCTTAGTTAGAAGTTAGCAACAAAACTGTGGACTCTCTGGCTGCTCTCGAACAGCAGATTTTTTCCTCGAAAACTTGCTGGAGGGGCCTCGCAGCACCGGAATTTAACCTTTTAAGTCAATCAAACGCTTCAGTCTCTGATATGAACCATCCGCCCATTGGAGACCTTCGTTACCACTCACTCAAGCGTCGCAGGGGCCAACTTCTTTCAGAAAAGATCGTCAGCAGCTTTGCATGACTACACCAGTTCCTCTTAAAGATTGTAATTCGTCGATGAACCACTTTGTTTTGGACGCTGTCGAAAAATGCATTTGTCACCACCTTACCAGCACTACTTTTGTGTCCAGTTAATCGACAGCAGATTTAAAGCAGTCTTAGAGACATTTCCCATGGGGGACCACTGAAGCTTTAGTAGACGCTGACTGAGGATACTTTAAGTAAAACTCTACGGTTCCGATAACTCAATTTCCTCGGTAATTAAAATCTATTAGCTTTATGCTGCAAGCCTTTTTTGATAACAATGCCAAATTTACTTCGAGCACATTGCAAATACACCACTTGACGCACCTTTTCGAACTCGAGTTCTTCCGACTGAGCGTCAATCTCCGACGCCTTTTGAGAGGACTGAGCCTGCTTTTCAGCAGAGAGAGTTTGGCTTTGGGAAATATCTTTAAGGAGTGCTTCGCAAAACCCCTTCTTCTCTATTACAGCTACTCTTTGTGCTTGAAGTTTATCGTTGAGTTCTTTCGTTTGAACCGCTACTTCTTCCAATTTTTCAACACCCTTCATGAAACGCTCTCTCTGAATCGTTTTATTTTTATCATTTTCAGAGAGAAGACTAACCATTACTGAAAAAGAAATAAAAATTTTCCCTACCTTAGGTAATTATTAATATAATCCAAAAAGTGTTTCGGTGTTGTAAAGTTTCGGCGGCCACATCTTTCATAATACTCTCGAGTGTATTGTTCCACAGAGATGTGAACATGGACAACATGATCAATTGTCGATTTGTAGTGGTCTGGTGGAATTATTCGATTTTCTGGGCAAATGATTGATCTTGCGACTTCGTAAAGAGCCTCTTCTGGCCATACGAAGAACCAATCAATTGTCGTACGGGTTAAAAGACCCGGGAAACTTACACAACGCCTTCGAAGGTCATTACCGGTCTAAAAGATAGGTTAGTTAAATGGTGACACTAACAGGGCTCATAGCTAGAACTATGTGAAGGTTCCTCGAAGCTTTTCGGGAGAAATACTGCCAAATGGATTCCTTTGAGCTTTCCAGTCCATGATTCACCACTCCCCTTCTCAATTCGATTGTTATCGCTTCTCTATCTTCTTCACGAAACAGAGAGCTTGCGTCTGTTCCAACCAACATTCGGTTGACTACTTCCAAGAAGACTTCGTCAATAATGTCATCTTCCTTTAGGAGAAACACAAATCGCTTGTCCCCTTTCACAAGTCTAAGGTAGAGGTTTTTGATATCTTCTCTAAATCTCTTTTCCGTGTAGTTGCGACTCAGAGTTATTTGGAAGACCTCACAACAGGCAGCGAGAGCCGCCAACTTAACTAGGGACGTTTTTCCACATCCACTGACACCAATGCACAGCGCATGCCCACATTTCGAGCTCATGACCCGATGCAAACGGTTCAAATGTTCCAGAGCCGTGTTGAATAAAACTATCTTTTCCTGGTTCGATTTTCGTTCCTGAAACTTGAGAGGAGTCGAAAAGAAAATTATGATATACCTTTGTATAAATATCCTTTAGTGATGCATAATCTCCCATATCTTCGTAGTAACGCAGCTCATCTTCCACTTCAGGTGGACAGTACTCCCCAAAAAGGGTCGGTTCGGTTAGAATCTCTTCCTTATCAGACGGACCTAACAACTCGGCCTCTAAGTTTATTTTGTCCTATTGTACTTTATGGAAAAATTAAAGGAACCGCTACTTTAACGAGACGTGCATCTTCCTCAGTGCACATTCGATCAGCAAACACCCTGAGCATTTCATGTCGCCATAACCGTGCAACTTGGGGAAGTTCCCAGAACTTCTCCGGGGATATTCTGCAAAGACCAGCGCAAACTCTTTTCAAATCCCGGAAATTAAAGGTGTAGTGGAATTTGACCGGTGTGGGATGAAGCTTTTCTGACAAGAATCTAAAATTTACATCGAGTAGATAATTAAGTTGCTTTACTTGTAGACTTTATGGGTTGATTCAGTGATGGCTGGGACTGCTTCCAGAATAGGATCTGAAAATCCAGTATGAAGGAATCCCGAGAATATGGACGAAAAGATTGTTGAAAGTGTTGTAGAACTCAATGGAAATGTGTAGAATATTGAAAAGAGGGATAGGAGACGGGGATCCATTCGACCGCGAGATGGATTGGGTCGGGCCATAGCACCAAGGAAATCGACATCACAAACTCGGTTCCATTTAAGGTCACTAGAAGTGCGACCGTAGAGGCCGTGACTGGTTAAAAGGAGTTTAAGCAGTGCCAGTGGTTGTCGAGTGCCGTAAGGGTCGGGCTCAGGCATATGTAGGTCATCGAGGAAGAAAAGGAGACGCTTTCCGAGACTGGGACCGTAGAGGCCTTTACAGCGCTTTTCGAGAACTGCGCCTAAACTGTTGTGTAGATCCAAGGCCGAGGTGCGAGATGAAAAGCACATTTGATGCACTTGCTATTAAATAATTTAAAAGCGAATGCACTGAAGAAGGTATAAGACCAGTCAATCATCAGGTGCAAATCAGAAAAAACACCTTCCCTTTTGGATCGATTGTACTGAGTATATTCGACAAATAAAATACCTAAGAACCTTAAATTAAAAGACAAGCACCGACAAATAGCGACACTTTTGGAATTTTTAGAGGTGGTCATTACGGTCCTCTTTACTTCGCAGTCGCTATGGCAAAAGTATTCAGATCATATTTCGAACAGTATTGAAGGTACCACTGTAATTTTTGTTATTAAGTGACGTTGAATATATGGAGCTCGTGATTTTTATCTTTAACTGATTGACATGAAAACAATTTAGTTAGGCTACTACCTAGCCCCTTATGAAAGATTTTGTGCAAATTATTTGAGCTGCATCTAATATTTTATTGACACTAAATAAAGGAGAAAAATTGGGGGTCCCTAATACAAAATTATTTTTTTCTTAGGTTCTTATCATGCCAGTTTTGCTGATTCAGTTAATGAAGCACATTGGGATGTATTTATCGTAGTTACTGAGCGTGATATCGAATTTAACTAACTTGAGTCGATGGATCATGCAGCATGAGGAATCGATTAATCGATGCTGTCTTCGAGGTGCCCGTCTCCCCGACCAGAAGTATGGGTCTGCCGATTAATGTATGCATCTTCAAGACCCACTCCATTATCACAGTTTCTCGAGTCGACACAACAATGTCATCGAAATCTTGATTAGGTTGGGGTTCATACATCAGCACTTTCGAAGTCCATGGCACCCATGCGTTGGTTTCAGCATCGAAAAAGAGGTCTACCAAGCGTATTGGTGCACTCGGTATGAATCCAACTGGAATTTTAGCCTCATGCTCAGTTAGTTCTAGTCCTGGAAGTCCTGAAATCTCTCTCAGTTTGTCTTCAAACGATGATCGGTCCTCATCACTTTGCAGACAACACCCGATTGAATAGATAAGAGATTGTATAAACAAGGCTTCAAGACAATCAGTTGTTGCTTCTTTGACGTCAATCAGAAGACTTTCGAGCAAATAAGTCCATTTCTCAATGAGACTAGACATATTCATGGGAAAAAGGGTTTTGAAACTAAGTGTAGCTAACCGAGGTAGGTATTTGTTGAAGAGGTTGTCTAACATCCCTATATAGTAGTCACCCATATCTTTATTTTTCAGTTTCCACCGTTTCCATAGTGAAGAATATTCCAGATCTTGGGGGTCAACAAACACCATTCCACATCGCGAAACCGTCGCTGGAGAGGCATAGTCTAAGTCTCCAACCTCAAAAAGGAGACTGCATGTAGACCGAAGTCGAATACGTTCCCCGTTCGGCAGCGTTAATATTCTACTGTCATCCATAACAGAGTTCATGTTCTCTATCCAAATTGCATCAACATCACCGTCAAACATGATTACCGTATTACTCTATAGGGACCAATTGATGAATCAAAAACAGCCTAACTTACGCCTTTATTAGAGGCTCTATTACACTCACGAAATACGTGTGATAAAAGACCATCCTTCCAACCACGTGTGCTTGGATCCAAAACTCCGTAGAGGTCGGGAACGCTTCGGTCCTTTGGATTGAGGGTGGTTATTTTAGTAGAAATACCGAGATTATTGCGAGCCCCGTAAAAGGCCCTGATAACGACAGTTTTACCACCAAAGGTTGGTCCAACAACCATAGTTGCATGGCGAGATTCCATTGTCTCGTGAAGTTGCACTACCTTTTCTACTTGTTTCGGAAGTGAAACGAAGCGTTCTACAGTTAACCAGTAGTCGATTGCCTCTTGGAGTTCTTTGTTCTCTGGTTTTTGACAAGGCGAACCAGGGAAGAGGTCATTTATCAAATCGATAAAGAGTCTGACGTCAGCATGAATCAGTTTGGGTAGATTGACATCTCTAAGGGCACCGATAATCAAAGCAAACTCGTCAAGTGTTGGGTCTTTTCTTCGTATTTCCCCAGCCATGTAAAGCACGGCTTTGAAAGATCTCATACTAAAGTCGTAGTGATGCTGTTTAGACAACAGCCTCTCCGCAAGATGGAACAAAGTATGGATTTTAACGGCAAGTTTTCGAGCCATTAAGAGGCCTTGAGCGAACAACATGACTTCACAAATCATTTGTCTATCAGGGACAGCGACAACAACCTGTCGAAACTGTGCCTTAATCGATTCTGGTAGCTCAGTTCGACCTGTATAACCCGGATTGATGGTTATGAATACTCCCACATGAGGATTAAAATAGATATCTTCCCCCTCAAAAAGCAGTCTTTTAACGCCCTGAATGTGGGCGCTTTGAATGAGCCGCAGTTGCGTTGATATAACCGACAGTACACTGATTTCAATTCGATTGAATTCGTCAAAACAGCCCCAAGCGCCTGTTTGGCACAAACCGGAGAAAATCCTTCCCAGCGACTGATATTCCAAGGTGTCACCGCAGTTGGTGACGACACAGAACGTGCCCAGCGTTTTGGCCAGGTCTTTTACCGTTTCTGTTTTCCCAGTCCCAGTGGGACCAGCTGCACATGCTCCAAGATGCATTGAGAGCGCATGTGTCAGAGTCAAGTAGACTCGGTCGGTGAGTGGGGTGATCACTAAGCGGCCATTCAGACCCATGTATTCATAGCCGTAGTCGAACTTTCCACTGCACTGGTTAATCTGCAAGTAATCGGTTGCATGGCACCAGTAGAAGCGAAGCAGAGATTGCCACTCAAAAGCGCATTCCTTAAATGCAAGTAACAAGGCAAAGTTTAACAAGGCAAAGTTTGCGGGGAATCCGCTATTTAATAAATTTAAGTAGGAATTTTATTCAGAACTCACTTCAATTATCCAATCCCGTACGAATCCATCCACCGCATCTCTAGCGTGTACATCGACAATGAGTTGGGTTGTGAGTTTGGTTCGATCGTTGGGTAAAAGATTGCCCCGAACCTGTTGCACGATCTCTTCGATTTGCTGACACTGCAATCGAGCCAGCGATTTCATGGCAGCCTTCTCGGTACCGCTGGCAATACGATGGAAGGCGTCTTCAACTTCCCATGTCCACCAAACCTGACTTGCAGCAAGTCCCACCATTCCCTGGTAACTTAGCGCCCACCGTACCCTATAAAGGGTAGGCATTATTTCCATCATCATTTATAGTACATGGCTTGGTAGCGGTTCTACTCCCAGCTGAGTCCCTCACACCTGTGAATTTTCAAAACGTAGTTATAGAAATACGTCAAGTTGTTTGATGAGCATGACTTACTCCGTTATACTGTTCCTTTGCCTACTAATTCTAAGGAACATAAACTTTAACTCGGTATTGCTGAGTTAGAACAAGAGTAGGACTTCACAGGTTTTACATTGCTTGCTTCTCATAATATATTTATCGGGCTGTTCATAGGATTTGTAAAATGTCCTCAAGCGCAATACACTGCTTTAAATGTTAAAAGCTGCTTAGCTATTCATACAGGTTGTGATATAGACCAGAAGGGATGACCGAAACTAGCCTAATTCATCATGTCAAAGAGTATATCATAATATAATGAGAAATCGCCCTGCTATTGATATTTAGTAGCTGCTCCCCCTGAGCACTGTGAAAACAATTAGGCATGAAATGGATGCTACGGCTGTGGTTAGAAAGGAGCAACGCGACAGATTCCCCGAAAATCTGTAAAACATGGTGTTGGAAGAGCATATTTTGAGTAAAGTTGCCTGCATGGATAACAAGAGTACCCAATGATGGGTCACATGACACCAGTAGAATTCGGACCCCTGCCACATTATTGCCAGCCTCCGGTTTTACGACTACAGCAGTCCCACTCAAATGTTTGGTCTCTGCCAAATTGCCCAAATCGTAACCTGCAAATTGACTGATTTGTAAAGCCTGTGTACTCTCGATGGGAAATTCACTCATTACCTTGCTGACAGTACTGCAAAATCCCATTTGGTTGACGGAATTAAAGTCTATTTGGCCACTCCTCAGGAAGTGTCAAATCCCTTTGCTCCGGGTTCAGAAATGAAATTTATTAAGATACTCTTTATTGAAAATATTGCTATATCCATGTCTATTAAATTATCTCTAAATCTAGTTAGTATTTTAGTACCGAACTGTGTTTATTTTTTCTTAGGGGAATGTCGAATTAAATTTAAACGCTCTATGTGAGGTGTTGTCACTATAAAGTACCTACCTTGCGGCAGCTTCGCAGTACTGGAAAACGGCCTCTTTAGTGATGGACCAGTTACTCTGTCTCATCGCCTCCACGACTCTCGACATCCATTCCTCAATCAGTCCAGTGCACTCGACAGGCCGCTTGAATTCCATCCGCTCGCCTTCACTGGATTGCATGCCCATGGCCATTGCAAAGCCCTCTTCATTTAGATGGAATTCCAAGGCCATGACGTTTTCGAACATCTGTAGCAAGAGAAAAACGATCCCAGCAGAGATACACTGTTTTGGTTCGATTACAAAGCACTTCATATACCCAAAGCGCATGGTTGCACAAGCAGAGATTTCTCAAGAGAGATTTTCCATCTGTACCTGTCCAGCGGATACGCTCAAACACCTTAATTCATGCCATATGGTGTTAACCTTGCTCTTCTCAGCTTTTCTGGATTAAGATACATGTAGCTCTTAATCAGTGAGCAATTTTTCAATCTGTAAACTTTGTTACTCCTTCCATCTGGAAGACGACGATAGTGGTAACAATCAAACGACAAGTATGATGACGACAAAGAAATTGCGAACAGACTACCTCACATTAATAGGGGTGCTCGCAAGTTTGTCATTAAAATCACTGCTAGCTCAAGGATTCTCGTCGTGCTTTAAAATGCTAGAGTCTTTTCACAATCTTACTTCTGTTCTAGACTATACAGATGAAATCTGAACCCGTCTCTTTTCTACATGCCATCAGCATTGCTACAATTAATAGGGACTTTACATAACATGTTCTTTTGGAAATCTTTAGTATCTAGAGTAATCCTAGTTAAGACCTTCGTCACTCCCATGATTCAGTTATTTTTCCTGCTGTTATTACACTTATTACGAGCCATCTTAGTTGATTTTGTAGTTCATGCAACCACACTACTCAAGCATATCAGTGCACCTTAACAATCCTGGATTCCTAAGAGCTGCAATTTCCCTCTTAATAAAACTTGTTCTCTGAAGTGTAGTAAAAGAGTACTAGGCAAAACAGTCCAACCTCAATCATGTGCTCTTGAACACAGGCACAATCCCTGGCTCCAAGCATGGTGAGAAGATCATCGTCAGAGACGAAGAAAAATCGGGGAAATGCGTTACGCTTGGTTTTGAGATAGTTGGCCAGTGACTTCTGACAGGCTTCAAAACCAGCGCTCAGCGTTTGCAGTCCATCCAGCCGTCCGATTTTCAAACACCAGTTCCGAAGAAGTGGGTCTTTTGAGGCCTCTTCAACTGCCTGCAAGGGAGATTGTAATCTCACTGCAAAGAAATCGATTGGTTACTATTCTGCAGATTGCGCCTTTGATTACCTGGATATGGTCAATATTATTTTCTAGGTGGATGCTCATTATTAAATCCGATTAAGATTATAACCTTTAAAAGGTATTGAGAGCTGGGATCCAGTTTTACAACTAATATTTCTAAAAACCCTCAAGGTCTTTCGTTTAACTGGAATCCGTTTTTTTGACTGATTCGACCTATTAAATCGTTCAAGCTATAAGTTTAGCGTTTTGAGTTGGAAACTATGTTACTACCTTACGAAAGGCCCGTGCACCCACACCTACTGGCTTCTATTTTCCGTCGCCCACTTGATCATGCTGATCGGACTTAACTAATCAGCATTCCCTTTCGAAATCTTTAGGGTTGATGCTTAGGCTCCATTATATGCTTCCTGTAGGGAATGACTTACCCGCCTGAAAGCCAAATTCAGTTTCTGGAATTTGTCTACCTCTCTGGGAATGTACATGTGAATGTCGCTGCCAGCGAAGACTGACTCCAGATGAAGCCACTTCCGCTGAACCACTAACCAGGCGTCGATAACCGCTGCAGCGAGGACAACGTCCTTCTCCAAGGCCCGGATATCCTTCAGGAACGGCGCAGCAAATCGACTGCAACCCATTGACTGAAGACTCATTGCACAGTCCTCTAGCGTCTGCATTATCTCATCCAAGCCAACAAGAATCAGGCCACGCTTCACTTCCCTTGGTGAGTAGTCTTGTGCCTCCAGCTTTAGGCCTTTCCAAGCCTTCGTGAGTGAATGCAACTCCTGCAATAAAGGAAGAGTTGTTCGAAAATGCATTCGTTACGAGTTCGGCTAGACGTACCTTCTCGATTAAAAACTCCTTGAGTACCACTTTAATGACTTCGCCAATATCGTCAGGGTATTGATCTAGTCTCATGGCGAAAACGTCTCCGAAAGTAAGTTTATCTGCATTTAGAGCAAACTGGTGCTTTGTCTTCTCCATTAGCAGCGTCCAATGTCTGCAGAGTTAAGAAAAACGAGTTAAATTGAAAATATCACTGACAAAGGTGACAGTAGCACTTGTTCGATAGGAATCGAGAGTTTTGATTCTATAATATCAATGAAATTGGATCTTATAATATTTTATGCATAAGTTATGACTAGAGTAATATTGTTGGCAAACTCGCAGGCAGAGTCACCTGGCAACCTCTGATTCCTAGCATGTTCCTCGACAATCACTGCTATCGTGCCTTTATGAATGGTAAATACTAGCTGGAGTACGTCTACCCACTCCAAACCGCTCTGCAAGTGGGTCCTGACGAATAAACCAGCACTTTATCCAATCTATCCTGCGCCGGATCTATCCTCTCGAGGCTTAAAGATGATCCTTCTAAATGGTGAGAAGATCTAACAACCATTCACCATCAAATCCTCCACACCGCCCTTCTCACCGATATTGCTAATTTGCACTTTCTGGTTTTCCTCCTTACTTAAAAGTAATTTGTTCAAAGAGTTATGTTCAAATAAACATATTAATTTTCATCAAATGGCCGTCTAAAATCAAACTAATCCAGCAATGGGTATTGGGATTTGCATAAGAAACATACCAACTGCTAATGCAACAGCGTTTCAAAGCATAATCAATCTCCAGACCGGGCTCTAGAGCGTGGTTAGTATCATAATCTATCGCTACATCTGCAAACATACCTCTGTTTGAGTGCCTCGTTTTTTAGATTACTCAGCAAATTGACCGAGTCTATGAAAGCCTCCAACTGAGATTTCAATGTTCTTCCCACTGGAATTTGGCGAACGGATTTTGGCAAATTCTGAAGCTTCTGCTGCAGACTTTTGGTGTCGTGTAGGAGCACAGCAAAGTGAACATCGCGCCAAAGCACCTTCGACCAGTCCTGAAGGAGAATCTGAAAGAATAAAAAGTAAATTGAGCCATATACTCAAGTCTTAAGATTTGAGTGTTTCCCCTTCCTCATGTAAATAAGCCTGTACTAAGCCTAAACGATACCTAGCATTTCTTCAGTGAATCCAGAATTTTGTTGCGTTATTAGTTCTCGAATTAGAGATAACAGATATCATAGACTATGAACACCAGAAGTATTTTGGAAACATGCCAATACATACAGCGACGAACGATGGGGACTCGCTGAGGTGCACACTGGCCAGTCTAACTCACACTGCAACTGGATCTGGTCAAATCAAACTGTGCTCTCTCCTCTCGGTCATGTGTTCGAGATAATTTTGGAGAGGGAGATCGTCGATCAGTCGATTACATAAGCCCAACAAAAACCTCAGCTCTCTTTCAAACACGCATCGATTCTCAAAACGCTTTTCGGAGTAAAAAATCAATTTACCTTTTGATCCGAATAGATTTTGAATATCTTTCTAAGCGACTCCATTTGATGTTGAGCCCTTATTAAATCTTCTGAATGTGTTGATGGAAGGTCAAAGAGCCGTTCTGCCGAAATGAGGTCGTCGTACTTTGTCGAAAGGATGTCGATTTCCTCGCTGTAATCCTAAAAAAAACGGAAGAGAAATAATTCATCACATTTACAAGGTAAACTGAATAAAACCAACCTTCATTAGCTCTAAACCCCAGTCGAGGTTATCGCCAACAGTTGGAGGTCCTTCTGTCTCCCATCTGTGCAAAAAATTTCGGACCCTATTTTTAAATTGTTTGACCTCTAATGTAGTTGAGTATCTGAACTTTTTTCGCAGTTTTTTAATGTCCCTCTTGGTACGTCTTGCTTGCTTTAACAGACTGAACCAGTCCTCTCGAAGATGCTCAAAGTCTGCAGTTTCACTGGCGCTTATTTCGAGACCATGACGGCTGAGAATGCGGTGACATTCAGCAATGCCAGCCAAGTGATCGTCGCTGTCACTTCGAGAGTTACTGATGTCCCGAAGCGTCTCCAGAAGGGACTTCAAACGTTCGCGATCCTCTGGCTGAACTTGCAGGCGGGCCCGAAATACCTGTTAATAAATGTCAAAGTAGACTACTAATTTATGTCCGGAAAATGTGTATTCTTTTGAAAAATGGTTCAAATTTTAACATCTGCGTGCAAACACACAAGAATTCTAGGGAGAAAAGAATCGAATTCCCCTCGTATCCTCCCCTCAGTAATCTTAGTTTGTGGGAGTGTTCGTCGACTTGTTGCTGAGCTCTAGCCTTTTACAGGCTTACCCGGATGCAGTCGCGTAGATGTCGAGACATTACCGACGCCTGATCACGCAAGAGTTCGCCATAGACTGCGGTCCACTTTTGGCGATGAAGGCGAATTTCTTCTGCCAGCCGAGCTGTTCGCAGGACGAAAAATGCTACGCGGGTATCCACCATTGAGCCCAGAAGATCGTCCAACTCCGCGGTCACGCTGCAAATTCGCTGCTCCACGTCTGCTGTCGAGAGGCTCCCGTTGCGAAGCTTCTCAACGCTAGATTTCTGTCATTCAAGAGCAGAGAACTTATCAGCCTCAAACGTAGTCAACTCTTGGTCCTTGGAACGAATAACAAGAATGCCTTAACCAAGCCAGGTCAAACAATGCAACTCAAAGGTCGGTGGATTTTCGATAAATTTCGTTTAAACATTATTGTTCATTGTTATTGGTTATTAGATACTTAGTATTTTAAGATTCCGAATATTCCGTGTATGGTTAAATGTAATCCTGTAGCAGTCCTAAGAGAAAGTAATTACAACGAAACAGAATAGCTATATATCATTCTCTCATAGTTAGTTACTAGCACTCCACCCCCGGATTTCTGTGGAGTGAATGTTTGCCTTTGTTAATTTTGTTCTCTTCCAATCTTCTATGTAAGTACACTCTCCCATTGAGCATTCAGAGAGCGCTGTCACATGCAGCAGACGCCAACCATCAGTAATGGCATCGGATTCCCTCACACGTGTATCGCTAGTCCATTCCTTCCCTTTGTACTGTACAGTAACGTGGCATCCTTGATAGGGGCACCAGCTAAGTTTCTATTGCTTTCTAAGAGGCGGTATAGTCTTCACTCCAAGTACCATCTTTTAAATTGAACGTTAGTGCATAATATCTTCCCCTTTAGTAGCAGACTTCAATTAAGACGCAAAATTTAGTTTCACAAATCAATTTTAAGGCCTTGATTGCGGGCATTTTTTACTTATTAAGTGGTTGATATCATATATCAGACCAAACAAAAGGGCGTTCGTCATTGATACTCGGACTATGAACAATCAATTAACCTAGATGTATTCGCATATCTTTAGAAGGACCTCTTCTTCCGAGTTAACACAGCCTATGCCTAATTTTTCGCATCAGACTAACTAAGTAAATCACCCCGTGTGACTCGAAGAGGTGTTGGTGACGCCGATAGAACTCCTGGCGATGCTTAAGCTCAGTGGCGGCTTGGAAGACGACCCGCTCGATGCTGTGAAATATCTCCATGACCGCCGTGGACTTGACGATGTCCTCGTGGAAGGTGAAGAAGACCAGGCCCTCCTGGTCGACCACCTTGACACCGCGACTGGGCAAACAGGTGCCACGTTGCCAGCGCAGGAACACTTGGGTATTTTTGATGGCATCACGCACATCCTGCAGGAGAGATAAGCTTCTGGTTATCAGAATTCATGTTGTAGGGTGTAAACGAGTAATGAATGAAAGAAGGAATGTGCATAGGATGTCGAGAATAAGTTTTAAAGAATTTGTTTTTTCTCATGTTCTTATTGCATTCTCTAACGCTGATTCATAAAGATGATGACGACGAGACCGGATAATGGCTGGGACCCACATGATTAATCATGGGCCCGAAAAACTTTTACCATGATGGTCCATCAAAATAGCGTTTTTGTCGCTACTCCTCAATGCTCTACCTGAACACTGAGAAAACAATCTAGCATTATCTAGAGACAGCAAGACCATGGCCACTACGGCGCTGTGGTGGCTTGGAGCAGATTGCAGCATAACCGATTATCTGATTTCGCTCACAAAGCAGATTTCAGCTCCGAAAAAGTGCTGCTGGAGGATCCAGGTGTTGCAATTCGAGCTACTACTCACAGAATCTCCACAGAGGTCAACTTCTCTGTTACACCTCAACTTTACGGTGAATACGCCAAGAACCCCAATGCTTGATATCCTTCGATTAACTATGACACCGTTCCGTCATCGAGAGAGACACTTATCCTCACCATGCCAGTGATACACCAACAAGCCAGTTAATCGACGTTAGGTCAATTAAAGCAGTTTTGGATGGGACCTTTTCTCCAGAGAAAGTACCCAATCAGCTTGCTCCAGCTTGTTCCAGGAGGGCTTAAAAGTTATGGTAGACGCTAATGGAGGTGGTTCTTTGTTTAAAACTGAAGTCAGAGCGTCGTTAGTTTCTTACCTAATAAAGAAGATATCAACTACTTCTTTTCCTTGATGAGGCTTTCAGGATGCTTTGTAAATTGGTCTTGTCAAACGAACCTATGGACCCTAGAGAAGAGTTATATAATTAGGCGCTTGGCAAACGGCCGATGATGAACTCTTACAAGGTATCCTGCTGTGTAGAAGCCTTTACTAACATGTGAAATGTGTACGGAGTAAAACTGTTTCATCTTCAGTATCATGCTTTGCACGAAACTGTTCTCCATAAAAACTATTTTGCTACCATACATTGGTGCGAGGTTTCCCATAAGTACTGAAGAAGTGCTTAGATTTGTTCTGAAAGGGGCAACTTATTGTCCCGAGAGTAATCATATTAGTCATAGTGAAATGGTTTACCGAAACTACCATAAACCTCAAATATGGGTAGTAACAGTTGCTACAGTTGGTGAACTTTATAGTTTTCATATTACTTGATAACAGTATTGTATGGAAACAAGTCCATCAAGCAAATTGAAGTCGGAAAAAATAAATTCCTATTTCAAATAATAGGCTTGCGACCTGGTTTTATGAGGTAAAATTAGCATTTGCTTGCTAATATTTAATTTATATTTCTGTCTTTCTTTCCATTAAATACGCAAAACTCATTTTGGTCAGGGGTAGCAGATGTAAAAGCACTTTAAACTAAATTCTTCTTGAATTGATTAATTTAAATTGTGTATTTACTGAGATTGGTTCAGAAGTACGACTGAATCTGTACGAATACCATACATAGTGGACGGCAGATCGATCCTTAAGATTTCAATGAGATTTAATTTTTAGAACAAACGTAACAAAAGAATTCAAATAACAGGACAATAACACTAAAAGCATATAAATCGACATGAATGTAAAACCGATCCGTTATTCCTGAAATAAATCAGCAGTCATCACGTTATTCATGACCAAACCCTACGATAACCACTCACCTGAACCATGATCTGATAGAGTTCCATTGGTGGTGGCAAACTCACGATCTCGGAGCCAGAGAGCACTAAATCCACTCCAAAAAGGGCAACTTTGGGGCTTCGAATTCTACAGAGGAAGCACTTCAGATTATCTTGAACCATCTATCATGAATAAAACCGCTTTAGCTGAAATGACAAATTATATAATACGTATTTATAGTACTCATTAACCGAACCTGATGGGTAACATCGAAAAAACGACGTTCCCAAAACTCGTAAAATGCAGCCATATTTGGATTCCTGCCTGTTCCTTCATTTCCTGTTATATTCTTCTCGAATTTTATAAGCAAATCGCTTATTTTACTGTACTTATTCCCAAGATTAGCAAATTTTTGTATTCTGGAGTCTGTTATTTGTTGAAGGTACATCTGCAATAGGATAAATAAATTTAACCTTATTTCGATAAAATAAAGTACCTTCAATGAACCTGAGTCTTTTGATTTTGTTAATGGTGCCGGAAAAATCGATGAATTGGCGATTTCATCAAGGCATCTGCATAATTCCGAATTCAATTTGTCCACCATTCGAAGTGTAGCACGAAATCGATCTAAGGCTAGTTTTGCGTTGACAATAAAACGATCAATTAATAAACTAGTCCAATTAATCTGCTCCCAAGCCGGTGACAGAGCTTCCCGTAGTTGTTTGACGTGATCCACGAGAGTCAACAGCTCCAAATTTGTTCGCGAACCAACCGTCGTTCGTACTGTTTCTGCCAATTCGTTCAATTCTAAGCGTTGACGCATTAAATCCTTTTCCTACAAGGGGCAATGCGGTAAGGTAAAATCAATCTACATGCACTTGCGATTGCAGCATATCAAATAATTTTGCCAAGTGAAAAAATTCGTAAATTAACATTTCTATCAAACGGGTACGTTTAAACATTTAAATCACGATGTGCAGAATTGTTAGAAAAGGTTATTGATTGGCACTTGCCCTCAAAGCAACACAACGGGCCGATTCAGGAACGGAAAACCCCAAATTCTGAAGAAATTTTGTTTCAGCGATAACTTGAACCAGTTGTGAACTGAATCCCATTTCAAATTCTAGCTTCACTAGATAAGGATTATTGCAATAAAGGGGAAAATCGTTTTACGATTCGACAGCTTTGGCCTAAGGCACTCAGCGCCAAAAATTGATGATCTTTTCCCTAAGAGTATTACTGAAATTCGTGTTTTAGAAGACTCTGTGGGTTTCCACAACTTCTGTTCTAAAAGCTGCCCCAGTGATTCATTAACTTCGGAGCGCCATTTTGAATAGACGTCGTTTTCAAACTTGGATATGCGTTTGATCAAGCAGATATATCGATCATGAACGGCCTTGCCCTTGTCACTCTCAGTCAGCTGCCCGATTTTCAGCATCTTAAGCATCGGCGCCGTAATTTTGGCTCGGAGATGGCGAACCCAACTGATCGACGAGGCGACAGGCGGAAGGTATCGTGGACCCAGAGATGCGCTAAAGTTACCCGAACCTGCTGAGCCCTCTTCAAACGTCGTCTCAATTAGACTGATCTCCTTGTCAAAACGATCGAGAATGTCTAGGTAGCGCTCCTCAAACAGTCGCGCGATGTCCTTTCGTGGATGATTTTCGAGTAACATTTGCAGAACTTGGAAAGCCTCATTCGATGAATGCAACGTTCGAAACGAGTCTTCCAAGCAGCTCTTGGCGTCCATGTCAAGCGAGGTCACTTCAATCTGGAAACGCTCCATTTGGTTGCGCCATTTCGATTTTTCGCTCGTGGAGAAGGGATCAAAGGATACCTATGGTGCAAGATGTCACCAAATTATTATTGTACCATTTTAAAAGTATCGAGGAGTTTTGACACCGATTCAGTTAGTAAATCCAATTGTTTTGGGTCTGCAACAGTGCTTTTAATTTCCGGACCGAACATGGTGCTATATTCTTGCATCAAATGAATGACATTTTCCAGGTCATTGCACACAGTTATCATATAGTCACTTTTACCAAAGAGCCTTCGTTTGTCAAACTCCCATCTATACTCACGTCCCGAAGCCTCAATGTCTGTCCTTCGTGACATGTAGGTTGATTTCCAGCTGGCCAACAGATTTCGACCGGTCGATATTCGTATTAGAGCTTCGTCAAAAGGTTGACTTAATGCATTGGAATAAATACAAAGAAGCATATATTACTTGAATAAGATTGAAGGAGCTAACATGCTTCTTACACGATCACACAAGCACCATGCAATCCGTTCAAATACAATGGTCATTCTATCATCTTTACTGTAATATGGAGAAATCAGCCATATCATTTGGAGGGCTTGCATTAACGGACACAGAGACCCAATTATATCGTTTATATTTGCCGAGTACGTCATCGTCTTGAAGTAGCGTTCCACTAATACAAGAAATCTTGGCAAATGGTGGGTCAACATCGAAAATGCACCTACTTGACGTTGTCAGTAGCTTCGAGGTGACTCCGATGAAGCATTTCGAAAACAGAATGAGGTGTGATTCGTTCCTTAAGAGCGTAAAGATGAACGACGCGTTGGATCTGCGGCTGAGTCACTTGCTCAACCAGTCTTCCCAAAGATGTGACGCGTTCCCGCCAGTAGTCGATTTCTGCCAGTGGACCTTCACCCTTGATTGATTGGGCCTTCAGCCCATTAATTATGTCCCGCAAATCACGTGTCCAGTTTACCACGGTAGTTTCAATCACATTCGCGAAAAATTCGTTCTGAAGGAGAGTTCGATCATCACCTTCAAGACTGACAGGAGGTAATGGGAAATCAACAACAGAACGTAATAAATCATTCGCCTCGTTGACAGTTCCCAAGAATTTATGATATTTAAGAGGAAACTCGTCTACCCGACATGAATCAGACTGAATTTCGGACGTTGCCCAGGATCTAAATTGAGTTTTCGAAAGAGCTCCTTTATAGACATTTGTCAAGATTAAATTGAGATGACATAACCAGTTCCCTGATAGAAACATGACTTCAAAATATGATGGCATGACAGTCATTGCTTCATCAAAGGAGTCAGGTATTTTAATTGGTTCATGTTCTCGTCGAAACAAACAGAGATATCCACTCTTTGAATCCTTGACGATACAAATACCATATGAGGCGTATAAACAAGTTTTCTCAATTTCTTTAGGTACAAGACCCTATTGAACCCGTTATACAAATAAACATTACGATGCGAAATTTTAGTAAACCCCCATTAGGTGTGATTTCAGAGCCTTCTGGATGAGTCGAATCATCATTGTCACCCGAAGTAAGGGTGGATTTTATTACATAGTTCCCTTCAATTTTTGAGTTGGAGTTTTCGCCTTTGTCATCTTATACGATAAGTATAACTAATATAAATTACTCTCTTCTATAGGCATCTGAACTTCTTCATAAATTGTTTCTTGTCGGATATCTACTGAAAACTGAAGAGAAAATCCCGGGGGTTCCATAGGTTGATTTAAGAATTTTTCCAAATTAAATCTATTTAATTCTTCGTCTCTTATCAAAAATTCATCGAAAATTTCATCCGATTTTAGTTCAAAATGACTGTTAACTATTTTCTTTATCCAAACCACTCGGTTGTCATCCATTTGAGCTATGACTTGCTATCGCTTTGACAATAACCTTGCACTTGGTTGATTAAAAACTGTATTTAGCATTAGATGAAAAGAGATTAATGTTTTTAGATTTGATAACCAAAAAAGTGCCACAAGGTCCTTCTTTGGCAAAATGTTAAATCTTCTTATTGAGAGGTGGATAAACTCTTTGGGAAGTTGAAAAGCCAGCCTTTATTTTCAAGCGCTAAGGTTGAATGGATTTTATATTGCAGTTTGTCATAAAACCCGATTGATATTAAAATTCGTACATGCCAAAGGGTTAAATAAATTCAAAAATTTATAAGTCTTCTTTTAGGACGACATTGAAAATAAAGCATTAATGGTTTCCTATGAAATTAATGTTACGTTAGCACGCTTCTAGGACTGCAATCCAACTGGAATATTTCTTCATGAGTATAAGAAACATCTGCCAGCTACTACTAGCAGTTATAAAATATTAAATTCCTAAGGCCTATACTGTTTTATTTTCTTATGTTTTTAACTGTGTTGGCATAATTGTTAGGTCAATTTCAAGGTATTTAATGTGTGGGCGATCACTATAGAACTGACTCCCAATTGGCAGGCGCAGCTATGTGTATGGTTCTTGTAATGACGAACTTGTACGATATGGTTTATTTACATTGATTTTCTTCTGCACAGTCAATACTGATCGTGAGTCTTGTTATCTCTCAGAATTTTTTATCGTCTTAAAAGATGCTTGATAACTTAATTTACCCGTATAGTAACCTGTATTGGCGTTTGCGTTGCTTTGCTAACTACTTAATGACGTTTCATCATTCTCAGAATTGAAAATCAAGACCTTGCTTACGTATGATGTGATTGAAAATCCAGTTCAATTACGTACTAGACCTCTTATCATATCGTTAAAAGCCCTTGGCCGGTAAATTAATTTTTGTTATTTTGTGATTCCTGATCAGTCATTTCGTAATTGATTTATTTCCGAAGCCTCTTTACATACAACAAACTGGATTTAACTTGATTCAAGGTCCTTATATCCTTCAAAACCAAATATAAATCTTCCTGAAGAGACAAAAGGTCAACTTTATGGCGATCCCTCCGCGAAAGTTAGCGTTTTTATTGGCTCTAAATGGGAGTTTTATGCGACTGTCTCGACAGAAGACGAAGTATACTTCTTTGAGGTACTTATTTCCTCATTCAGCGGTCATATTTAGCCTCTATCCTTACTTCGAAAAATGGTCGGATAAGCAACAAGTTCTAGTTTATAGACTTAGTGATATAATTTTGCCAAACACGTAGGTTCACGTAATGTTAGAGCTACGTCCTTCTCTTTTAGATCGTTCCCAACTTTTCAATTATTTATGCCTTCAAAACAAACTCAAAAACCGCTGATAAGACTCAAACGAGAATTTGTAGCGCGTTACGCGCTGTGCTGACGTGATACGTGTTCAAGGGACACGAATGAACCAATCACAGTTTGCTTAACCACGATTTGTGCTCAGGCAAGTTAATTAGTGAACACAACTCGTACAACGACTTAAAAGCAAGACGTTCTTCGTGTAACAAGGACACCGCCGTGCAACGGCGAGCTGTCATCACCTCAGCCATCTCGTGCTATTCCGTTCTCCCTAATAAAGGTTTACGCTTCCATCTGGGTTTTCTTTTACCTGGAACGTATTCGGAAGTCCTTTAAAGTGTACACCACTTTAATTGGCGAGCACGCCAGGACATGGAGAACATTTGCCCATTTCTAACTAGCACACGCTTATGAATGCTGAGGTTTTCAACAACCAGTCAGGTCAGTCTCTCTAAATTTTGACAACGTAGTGCAGTAACTTTTAAGCTCTTGCTGAGGCACAATTCCGCCGAGCTAACATCAAGAGCGGAATCGCCAATTTCCTCAACCCAATTTGAATGGACGCTGCACACCTCCTGACCTATTCATTAATTTAAAACTCAACAACAACTCACTACTGGCTCAAGGTTAAGACACGGGTGCAATCCCAAGTAGACTGTCTTCCTAACCCCAAATACCACGCCCAACGGCATCTCAATCGGAATGTCAACAACAGGCCTAATCATCCAGCCTACATTCTGCAAAACTCATACTCAACAGCAAACCAATCAGTTCACCGGACACTAGCCTCATCAACCACTTCCCCAACAAGGCACACGCCGGCTGGACGCCAATTCGTTGCTTATACAAACCACACAACCTGCTATCCCTATGTATTCGCCCAAATTTTCGACCCAGTCTCACCATTTTACGTACTCCTTGTCTTCTCTCGTTTCCCAAACAATTCAAATTCTGCGACTTCCCCCTCCGTCATCAAAGATGACTACGGTTTCAGATGGGGGGGCGTATGTAGCGCGTTACGCGCTGTGCTGACGTGATACGTGTTCAAGGGACACGAATGAACCAATCACAGTTTGCTTAACCACGATTTGTGCTCAGGCAAGTTAATTAGTGAACACAACTCGTACAACGACTTAAAAGCAAGACGTTCTTCGTGTAACAAGGACACCGCCGTGCAACGGCGAGCTGTCATCACCTCAGCCATCTCGTGCTATTCCGTTCTCCCTAATAAAGGTTTACGCTTCCATCTGGGTTTTCTTTTACCTGGAACGTATTCGGAAGTCCTTTAAAGTGTACACCACTTTAAATTACCCACTTCACTTCATTGCCGACTATAGTTTTTTCTCCCACGTCGGCGGGGAAGACTGTGCCAAAACTGTTGACATTATTGTATGTCCCTCAATAAATTATCCATCTCTTCCTAGGTAAAATCCTTCAACCGCGTGAATGAGATCTTTATGTCCACCGAGTTCATCGATGAGGATAATAATAGCACCGATAGTGGTTATGGATTTTATATAAAGGGGGTAAGTGACACCTACTTTGGTGTAACAGTTTGAAGATATCGATTGAAACTACTCCTACAGCCTTAAAGTCTGAAATCTACTCTGCCAAGGCTCTGCTTAGCGTAAGTTCTCATTGCCTCTGAGGGCTTACTTGCTGCGCTCGTATGCTTTGCAGACCTTCAGTCGACGAAACTTCTCAAACACCTGTCTGCATCATTTCCTGACATTTTCCAAAGAACCATTCGGCGTTTTGGGTATCTCCTGGATGGCTGGACCATCCATCCACCACCTAAGCGGCATCTGTTCAGTGGTCAGTGAGTAGTTAGTTCCTTTTTATTTATGAATTTGATTTTTTTTCAGTTTGATTTTTCATACTTTTTGGCAGATATGTATCATGTTTATATCAAAATTCTATTCAAACGACTTCACACGTGTATCTGATTAATCTAAAGGTTAAATATGACTGCCTCCGTTCGATTACCCTGAAAGTGTGCGCATAACCGTACTTCGACCCTAAGCTCTGGAGGGAGGTAATGTCGTTCTTGAAATCGGTAAAATCTCGACCCCGACACGCTCGAGTGCTCCCCCCGGCCGAGGCCGGCGGCCGCTTCCTCATGTACACCTTCGCTGTGCCCGGCTACTCCCCCAACAACTACGTGAGTTCTCCCGGTCTCGCCGGGCTATTACGCACGAGTGATTGACCTCTGACATAGGAAGAACCACACCGATGGCGGGTGTTGGTCGTGTGTTTGATTGGGGCGCATTACGGTAGTCAATATTAGGTTCAGTTAGTTGGTAAGGTGTTTGTCATAGTGTGTATTTATCTTGCAGATGAGTAATGACAAAGCAGCCCGACAGGCTCCTTTGATTAAGTGGTCGGCTTTTAATTATCTTCTTTCGGCTACCTCGTTTGACATCATTTTTAGCATCTGTGATTTGTTTAACCCTAAAACAGTTTTCTTGTGGTGTCGTACATTGTGCTTGCGTTTTTATTGCTTCGGTCTAACCTGGCGACGAAAAACACGGATTTCAAAACATTAATGGGGTATATATTATATTTTTCATTGTTTATTTTTTGTTCATTTTCTTTCAATCGAGCGAATTATTTATTGTTTCTGAATTTTGGACCAAAAGCTTAATTATCAGTTAGATATTTCAAGTGCTGTTATGAATCCGTTTGCCATGTCTCGATTTATGCAAAAAATCCACTACAACAGCTACTGTCATCGTAAAGGTATGCGATCGAGTTTTCATGAAAGTGCACTATCATCCAAAGGGATTTTCCCATTTCGATTGACTAGCAGTTATCGTCAACCTACCGGTAGTCCATCGATAAAATACCTAACACTCCCCATTCTCCCATTCACCCAATCAGGGCTTCTCACCTTGTAGTCGCCGGGCCATTGGTCGATGTCTTGCTTCACGAGCCGCGCTCTGCTTCGAGGAGCGTCCGTTCGCCGACGGGCTGCAGATGAGTCATTGCGGCAACTCGCGCATCGATCCGGGGGAGGAGTGCGACCCCGGCAGCAGGCGCTCCAAGGACCCCTGCTGCACTGCGGATTGTCGACTGAAACGCACCGCCAAGTGCTCTCCCCTCAACCACCAGTGCTGCACGTTCTGTATGCCCCGCTCTGGAGTGAAGGGTTGAACCGTTGTTGCTGGGATCACCGAGTACCTGTTACTTTTATCCTTTCAGCTTGTCAAGTGGCTGCCAAGGGAACCCTGTGCGCGAAGCCTGACCCAGCCGTCTCGCCTTGTCTATCCGCGGGTTACTGTGACGGCCAGTCACCCGTATGTCCGGGTCCCCTGTCCGTCTCCGAGGTCGGGCGGCGTTGCCATGAGCACGGGCACTGCTCCAGCGGCGTCTGCATGCCCTTCTGCTCGCGGCTGGGTCTCCGCACCTGCATCTGTGACAGAGATGGGGGCTTCCGTGGTTTGGAAAACATTTTTCAGGCTCTCACAACTTAACCAAGCGAGAAGGATGGGCAGTAGCCCTAAGGGAGCCTCAATAGTTCGAATAAGCATGACATTGGGCTGCCCTTGATACAGGTGTTATGCAATCTGGGACTAAGGAACACCATGCTGTTGTTGCCCGTTATGAGTAGGTTGTGAATCTCTGACTGCTTTTGATTTTGTGAACGCGGATGGCTCAGTTGATCCCTTATTGCTCAATAGCAGGCATCTAATGACACCATGGCAATGTCTACACCGACACTTGATATAGAGACCGCTATTAAAGATGGAATATCATTTGATCCAAAAACGTAACCCTTGCATGTTGAAATGAGTGGAATGGCTTCCGGAAACGCCTTGATGGTAAAAAAGTTATTGTTTACGTGCTTGCCCAGCGGAGGACTCCTGCCTCATTTGTTGCTCCTTCGATCTCAAGTTGGCCCGTGGCTAGCGTAGATCCATGTGCCAACCAATAGCGGCCTTCGCCTCGCTCTCATTGGCTAACCAATCCTCCTCCGTGCAGAACGGCTCCTGGCGCGTCTTTGAGCTTCCCGTGACCCCTCGAAACCTCAGCGAGAAGTGCTACTTCGTCAACGGTGCCGGCACCGACGTCCCACCGGGCTACCATGTGCAGCCCTGCATGCTCGATACCTCGCAGCTGGTCATAATGAACCTGGATAACAACCGGCCCTGTGCCATTGGCTTCTGTCGCAGCGGTGTCTGTTTAGAATCCGACAACCAGCGAGTGGGACGCCTCTGGCCCCTGTTTCTCTCCACCAGTGGATGGATTTAGTTCTCATCCCCTTTTCCGTACTGCATGATTAAACACGGCCTAATGGTTACCTGTTACCTAGCTTTAGCTACGTTCATTTGGGACAATATCGTCGGTGTTATTGTCGCTCTAACCATCATTGTATGGATCCCTTTGAGCTGCATTGTCGAGTTTCATGTAAGCTTGTTTTGTGCTAATTTCGAAACCCCTCATTGTGGTGATGACTATTTGCTCTTACTTCCAGGACATGAAGCTGCGAGAAGCCCAACTTCGAGCAGCGGAAAACCACCTTGAGGCCCCGAGAGTCCCACAACACACCGCACCCGCGCCTGGAACTGTGACCCCGGTCCCCAACTCGCAACGAACTCGTGCCTGCTTCTCGTCACTTTTTACTCGCCTAACTTCCTCGCCTTAGACTGCATTAGCTAATACTCAATTCAACAAAATGACAAAGTATTGGATAAAGCAACCAGGTTATGTTTACCGCAGCTAAATCGTGGCGGCTGACTGCAAGTCAGCTAGTAGTGGCGCCTGTAATAGGTCTTTCTCTAGTGAACGTAGGCCTGCCTATCGATTATGGTTTATTGTCTTCTATTCGCCAGGCTTCCACAAAGGTTACTTGTAAATATTGCAGGCTGCGACAAAGTGAATTCGGCGCAAAGCAAGGGACCCAGTATCGTAATTACTTTCCTGCGCAGTCAGACAGATGCCTAATAAAGTATACTACGGAGTTGAAATGCATCCTGTAGATTCTTATCCTGCTGTTTTTTCTGGAGATATTTTTGGTGTTCGAGTTCACTTCGTTTTCCACTTAAAAAGCTTAAACGCCTCTTCATTTACATACGGGGTAAGCAAGAGAATGGATGAGTGGATTTCACTTTATTTCTTTAAGAATTAGCTTGCATCGTGCTTATCCGCGCTGGTCACCAAAATGTAGTAGCTGCTCAATGCTCCCTGGAGGCCGGGGAAGCAGTCTATCATAAACTACTGAGTTGCATTGAAGACTACGAAGCTGTGGTGTCTAGGAGAAGTTAGCGATAAAGCAGACGATTCAATTGCGCTTTCAAGAGGAATTTCTAACTGGTCCTAGGTAATGAGACTTGCCGCCAAGAATTGGTCATATGTATGGCGACTGTAGGAATCGGCCTAATGCCTAACAAACCTCTACCTGAACTCAAGGATGTCTGTCGTGGCTTCTTTTTATGACCATCAATATCCCTCCAGAGTTTGGGCCCACGCTGAACTCCCCTACAGATCTGAACCCGCAGACGCATTATTGTAAAGATTTAGGCCTGCCGTCCGAAAAGACTAGTCGCAACCATGCTGCCAGTCATGCAAAAGGTGCGTCGTTTTGAGGGGACCCCGACACCGGGGTCAGAGCAAAATTAGCTCGATCCAACTTCCGGAGGGCGGATAGGACTAATGACAGTTACTTGAAGGCATAACATAATATTCTCTTTTCCCTGACGGGACTAACTAATTTCTCCTAAACAGCACATCGTAGACACTTTGAGACAGAGAGATAAGGAACCATTTCAGCAATGTAGAAATTATTGATATCATTGACAGAACTACCAGCCGCAATATTTTTCAACCTGCTAATTATTCCCATGCCCAACACAAAATGTGCAGCCCACCACATCAGTTCAATTAAGTGCATTTAAGAAGTTGGTAAAATGTACAGTTGCAGTCAACCCCGCTTGTAAAACTTTTTGTGCCTCAGAAGATCCGCCGCCGAGGGTTTTTCGGGAAGCAATCTGCAGCAACGTTCACGCTTACCGGCGCCCCCTTCCCCGTCGCTGGCACCTCCAACGGGCGGCTCTTCCTCGCACTTCGCCGGTCTCTCGCCTCGCCCCGCTTCCAGGGCTAATGCAACTTGTCTGTGTAGACGCAACGCCAGATCTAGGCAGTCCAGACTGGTTGCGTTAGCTTCTTCTTCCTCCAGCGCACTCTCGTTGGGCACCTCGTCTTCGTCTTGGCGACCCTTCAATTCGGCACTCTCTGACTTCTTGCTTGGTTCATCTGAGCGCAGCCTTAAACGGAAGGACAAGTGGTGTGAAATGGTAAAAAAAGGTCTGGAAAAAAGAGGAAAAATTAACTTACGAATTTATGGTGAGGTAGGAGGTGACCTGAAAACCTCCTTTCAGTGGATTTACACGAACAACGCTGGCTGTATAAGAGAGAACACGATACATACTGTATTGGAACAACTAGCTCGAGTTACCTCTTGTAATAAATTCTAACACCCTACGCTAAAGCAACTTTCTTCGATAACGAATAACGCGCCACAAAGTATAGTCCAGCAGCAAATAACATCGGATTTGTCTTCCCTTTCTCTCGTTGGCGAACCGCACAAAAAAAATCAACATTTCTAGCGGATCGACACCAAGACGTCCAGTTCAGTGTCGCCGTGACTTCACTAGTTGGAAGGTATCAAAACAGCTGAATGCTAATTCTGGTATGACGATAAATACTTGTTAAACACAATATGAATACTACTAGGCCCGTCCTTTCTTTAGCCCTCCCACTACCAAACGTTTGACTGGACTATCACCGAAAACAAAGACACAACTTAGTACACACGCGCTTCGTAGTTGTCCGACTAGGTCTCGACCCGGATTTCTGAGCAGTGAGTACCTTTTTCCACTAGCAAAGTTGGTTGAGACCTCGTCATAGTCTCTACTAACCATCGGTGAATTAGAGTTCCCAAGATTCCGAATGACTCACGTTAACGCACTTCTACCAGTATTCTCGCATTCATTAATACTTTGTAAAGACTGGGTTAACTCACACTCGGCTGCAGGTGTTTGAGGAGTGGGTGCGTGGTCAGCGGGCACAACGAAGAGGCCTTTGGAGTCGGCAGCGCTGAGTTTGCGTAGTGAGTGCAGCCCCGAAGTTTGGTGGGCCAGAAAGGCTACCAGGTGCTCGGAAAGCAGGCGCTGCAGCAGCAGCGACTCCACCCGACGACGACTCGCGCCCGCCGCGGCCTCCATCTCCCCCGCGGTACCCGGTGAGGCGGCGGCCTCCGCGTCCGCCCCACTGTCCTCCGCGCTCCGCAGCCGACGCTTTTGGGATTCTGGGCCAGAACAAAACAACAAATAGCCTCCGACACGCTATTCGGAATGAACTTTACAAAATGATCTTGAGCTGTTTTTTAAATGGATGTAGGGACATAGACTAAATTCATATGACTACGTCAAACCAAGCCTTCTAATGATAATGAGGGTAACAACAAATATATTGCAGAAGCAGGATTCAGTGATTCAGTCCGCCTAGAGGAACGGTCAAAAGTGTTCGGCGGCCAATGTTTGCGACTACACCAGCCCTAATTGGGTTTGACCCCCGCCAAACTCCCCAGATCATCTTAATCGGCCGATGGACGACTTTAATGTACGGTGGGGAACTGAGGTAGAGAAAGACACAAATAACAGCCAAAATATACGAAATACAAAAAGCCACTTAATCGACGAGACAATCAAAGCAGCGGTATTAAGGATACCTCCCAAAGGAAAGCGATGTAATAGCAGCCTCTTCCAGGTTACTTCTAGGTTGCGCCGGATTGAAGTTATAATATCTGATTAGGGCAGTGCAAATTCACAGTTCAAAAATCCCTTAAATCTATCGAATTTCGTAGTTAACAACCACTTTTTGAGACTCTCAAATTCACCACAAATGCCCAGTGGGAGTGGCTGTCTTCCTCATTCCTCCATGAAAAAAAGCTGCAGAAACGTGGAGGTAGACACGAGAAGGATTCAAGTGTTTGAGACAAGGCACGCACCTTCGAGTTTGATTTGCAGAAGCCGATCAAGGCTGGTGCGGAGCCAAATCGCGGCTGCGAGCGAGCGTTGCGCGGCCTCTGAGTCCAGGAGCACAATCTCGATCCAACGGTCGAAAACGAGTCTACAACGGGGCACCGACCTCATCCACGCTGATAGCAACAGTGCGCCCTGTCGCGAAGAGTTGGCCGCCTACTGGGTCAAACCCTAATCGAAACCTAACGCCTCTCCTCATGCTTGTACTATTGCAGACAAAACTCCATATTTTTGTCTGAGCTACATTTAATTCCATTGATTTTACAGTTAAAACCGGTTTCTTGGGTCTTGCACCGCTTTTAGAACCACGCTCGTTCGTAACCATTAGCCTCTTTAGTCAACTTTGACGCCCCCTCTATCAGAGACTCAGTTTGTTAGAGTACATACCTGGTGGCATTGGCGTTGGTATCAATTTCCCTAGCGTTAAGCAGAAGTGTTGGCAGGGCGGGAACACGGATGGTGTTGACGAGAAATGGCTTTGTCGTCTCAAGCAGATCCCTTTATTGAAATGGTAGTAAAAAGGCAGTGACTTAAGTTTTACAAATTATAAATGCTACAGCCCTCAAAACAGACAGGCTGTTAGAAAGACGCCATAGCTCTACTGCAAATGACCTCGATCTTTTCACTTACGAATGACCATCAATTTCTACCTTAGGCTCTGAAACGTCAATTACCGAGTCTATACACAGATTAATCAAATCAGAAGAATTCACCACTTAAAAATATTGAGTCAAGCACGTCAGCTAATGCACTTATGAGTAAAAGCAAGACTGCAAAAGGATAAAGTTCACGGAAGAAGACAGTCACTCTCCGGAAGGGCGGATAGGGACGTGAGCAGACAATTGAAAGGAGCCCGCGACACTTGAGTGGCAGTTGAGAGCTGTGTATTAGGGCCAGATGGTCTGGCCCATAAAAATTTCAGCCCAAGAAGCGATACAGGAGAGGCCTAGGGGGAACTCGTAGTATACACAGGCCTTTAAATAATAACTGATGATCGCTTGCGACCAAGATAAGCATCCAGATGTGCTTTCCCACCCAGCAGCTCTAGGCTAGACACATCGGGTCAATGAACCGAGTATTTTAAGGCTCATTTCAAATATGACTGAGACCTCTGAACCACTCGAGTAAGAACGCTTTGTACTTGTTTCAACGAACCTGACGCCCGACTTAAGTAGCTTCTCTTGTTAAAACTTGCAAAATTCATCCTACATCTCCAAACAAGTAAAGGACCAAATTCATATTAGACGGAACTAAAGGTCGAGGTGCAACTTTTGTCTTTAAGGGTGTGGCTCACAGGTAGATGAGTATTTGGTGATTCGTCGCGAATCGATTTGTAACCGCTTTATGCGTCGGTCTAGGCGTCTGTTGCTGGACGGAATTCGATCGCTCCTTAGCCTCATCCTCTCCCTCCTCTTTTCGAGGAAATAGACAATCGGGTTGCTTTACGAACACGTCGTTCGGTTGCAGGGCCACGAAAGACTTGGTCTACAAACGCACATACAACCATGATTAGTTCATTGCCTGACTGAGTGAATGGGAAAATACGCACTAGTCAAGACTCAGGGGGAAAAGGAGAGCAGTCAACACAATGGGGTGCAGTGTCTTCGATCTATAGAGGATAAGTTTCGGAGACCAGGATGTGTCAGCAGGAGCGGGTGATGAGCAGTCCGATTTGGTGGGAGGAAACTACCGAGGATTTCATCAGTTTTGTTCTGCCCTTTTCGAGTGTTTTGACGATCCACTCCGCTTTCCAGCTCGATCGAGGGCACTATTGGCAACAGACGAACTTATTTGATATACCTTTCCGAGCAAAAGTGTTCAAAACTGATACGGTGAAAATGGCGAGGCATTGTTCGCGACTATAGTTTCTGAAAACCTTATTGTTGTTAGTACTGATAGTGGCATGCAGAAAAGAGACTATTTGGACGAAAGTCTGACGAGGCTGCCACAGAGGCGTGGGCCTACAGGTGTGCAGGAGGCAAACTCCTGTGCTCGTAAGAGGCAGGGCGTCCCTACCGAGGTGTGGAAGACCATTTCAGCACCGGGGCCGGCCGCGCCGCCTTTGTTGGCGACGCGGTAGGCGTTGGCGGGGTCAGGCACCGCCACCTGGGGGTACAGTCCCGCGGCCAGCACGGCCTTGAGCAGCAGCAGGTCGCCCCGTGTGCGCCGCCGGTGCCGGTCCGCCCATCTTGAGAGTCCTTCGAGGTCATGACACAGCACCAACTCAAGGTCGCGTACTGACAGACCGGTGCCCGCCAGCGAAGCGCTTAGGTCGGCGCCACCGCCACTTTTCATTTTCGCAGAGGAGCGACCGCGCAGCCAGTTGTGCAGACGCGACACACTAGACGCCCTGATGGAGCCACCTCCTTCTTCGTTGTCATCGCAGTCGTCCACATCGCCACCACTGCCACCGTCTTCCTGATGAAAGAGAAAGCGTGTGATAAGGCCCAGGAGGTCTTTCATTGTATTCGTAATGGGCACCGCATGCTTGCAAGGCGCAGTCTTTCCTGGTGTTTTCCCGACACAGTTTGCTTAGGTAAGCCTGTCTCACTATCTGGTTTACAGGGCGTCCGGAATAAATTGCAAACAATCACGAGTTTGTCGTTTATTCCGGCTATGTTAAAGGTGTTCACACACACTACGCTACTTCCCTTAACTTCATTCACTGAGGTGAAGACAACGAAGAGGGTGGAAATATACCACAACCCAGTCCGATTCATCATGGGAGTGAATAACTGAACACTGGAAAAAAGGTCGATGTCACAAAATATAAGAATTTCAATGAAAACAAAGCAAACACAGCAGACCAGTTGATAGCACTCGCACAGTAGATCTCTTTGAAAATATGCGGAAATGCGGACCTTGTCGCGTAGATTAAGTGTTTTAGTAGTCTATCATGAAGCCATTAGAACTGTGGCGGGTTTTACAGCTTGATCAGTAACCGGTTTTCTCAACCGTTCTCAATCTAGTTACTTCATTGCCTTGTCGCCGGTGCTCTACTCATTTTCATCCTCTGCCAATAAACGTTCCAGTTCGCACACCTCCTTTCTCTCTGGCAGTGGAACCGTGTTATTCCGGGTACACAAACCGCTACAGAGCTCTAAGGAGACCTTCGCTGCTGTAATCGTCCGTGTTTAACTTTTCATAGAAACTGTTATGGATAACTACACAAGCCCCCAATTGTTTGCCACTCCGAATCCCCTCCTGTAGATCTTAACCAGCCGATGGACCAGTTATTCAATGTTAGACACTGTCGCTGGAAAGACACTAATCGGTGCCCTCCTAGTACAACCATATAAACAAGGTTATTCGGTAAGTGGATTAAAGCGGTTTTTTAGGAGAACCCTGCCCATGGGATGTGTCAAACCAGGTGATCCAGACTACTTCCAGGTTGAGCTACAATGGACCGTAATCAATGATGCTAATGGCGGCGGTTATTCTGAGTAAAACTCTGAAGATAATTGTGCAATTTCATCCTTCCCTATGGAAATGCAAATAAATCAATTAAATTTTATAGTAACCAGCCACAGTTTTTCCTGGTGAGTCTTTCAAACTCCTCCCGACTATTCTGTACGCGTTACTTACACCGCAAAGTACAAGGAGGTTTAGTTGGGTGCTCCTATTGAGCGTTTAGAGGATAGAGAACACAGAGAAAGATCCGAGTAACTAACATTGTCTTGAAGCGTGAGTACGCGTCTTCTCTTGGCCTTGAGGTGTTCACGATGCTGGGCCTGATGCAGTGCTCGGCGATGATTCGAAACTGAGCCCTCTGCGGAGCCGCTGCTGCTGCTGCCACTGCCACTGAGACCGGAGTCGCGCAGGAGTTGGAGGAACTGGCCGCGAAGACGCACCATCTCATAGAGACGCTGCTCTTCCAGACCCAGACGGCGCGCCCACCTCTGAGCCGACGTTCTGTCGGCCTCCGCCTCTCCCTCCTCGCGACGCAACAGCCCAACTCTGGCAGCTGAGCGCGATTTAATCTGCAAGAGAATAACGCCTGCCCGTTTACCAGTAGGCGCCTTGAGTAATAAAAGGCACCGATCGCAGAGTGCGCCCATTTCCCCGACTGGCCCCGCTACCTAGCAACATGCACCTTGACCCGGTTGAAGTAACGGGGACCATCTTGTTTCTTTACTAGCTCCAGATTACAACACTACCCATGCATCCGGGATGCGCAGGAAAACTCCAGGAACGGGGAACTAGACTCTCTCCGATGCTACTGGGATTAGCCACTTTAAGACGGTAGCCCTGAAGTCAGTCACCACTCGGACCCTTCATCGCCTATTCCCGCCTTCAGTCTCGAGACAAGCCTCCACACCAGGTGATTTCTAGCCACCTTTGCCAAATAATCAAGGTGATCGATCACCATGGTTGAAGCGAAGTAAGCTCGACCTAAGTAGAGTCCCAACACTGGACATTAGTGCAAACTAGCACACGCACCGCCCACTTGCTGGCCTCTAGATTGAAGAAACTACCCCGTCCCAGAGACCTGAAGCCACTCGTCGAAGAGGTCGGCGATCATGAAGGGCGTTCCGTGATCGTTCTCAAAGGGCCGGAGAGCCTCCGACTGGCGCAGACGGGTCTGGCCGTAGTGTGCGGCGCTGACGGGGCAGGCGACCGTCATGCCCGCGGCAATACTCAGTACGGGCTCCACGACGGCGAAGAGGGCCGCCATCACCAGCACCCGGCCCAAGCCCAGCTCCACCGGCAGCTCCGCCAGCAACCGCCCCAGCGGAGTTATCGCCAGACGCTCCCCACTGCCACCGCCGTCGCCGCTGCTGCCCGCTGCTCCCGAGCCGTCCGTCCATCGAGCCACTGCGCCGTGGCACTGGGGGCGGAAGACGAGACAAGCTAGGTCAATCGGTGAATTCGTCGAGAAATGGGCTTGTGAGGCGCCGACTGACCATAAGACTTTCTAGGGCTTCGTCGAGAGCCTTTGTTTCGGGTGGCTCGATGAAGGGGAAACGCTTGACGTCAGGCAAACCCATGGCTATCATTTGGAGGGTCAGGAGGTCCAGAGGTACCCGTTGGATCTCAGGCGTTGTGAAGGCCTGTGGAAAAAAACCACGTCACTGCTAATGCGGCTATAATAACTGGACTTAGTGCATTTCGAAAACTATGGAATCCGCTACGCATAATGTGCGATGACCACCCATCGTTCCGCTAGAGCCCCACAAAAGACCAAAGCCTCATTTAATCAACCTGGGGGCTAACCGCCTCCTTCCCCCTATTAGCACACCGATCCAACATTCCAATCGATCTCCTTTATCGGGGGTGTTCCTAATGATTCAGCTTTCTTGGTTGGACTTTATTAATACTGGGTATTTCTCAAGCGAAACAATAAACCCAGCCAAGGTGGGTCTTGTTGAGGGTATTGGTTCATTTTCCCACTCCACCTTACTTGTCGATTGATCCTTTTAGGGTCGAGGGCAAATGCGTTGCTGGCATTTGCAAAAGACACACCTGCCAACAGCAAGGTTGAAAGACTTGCCTCCGCCCTTGTTCCCCTAATAGAAGAGCCAGCTCCTCATCAATAAAAGACCTCGCTTACGACCGAAGGGGCTTCCCAAATCAGCGATTCCAATGAAGATCAGAGACACTGGTGATAGAGCCAAGCTCACTCTAGGGATAAGGGCATGAGTAGGCTACCTGGAGTTGGTCGTACTCCTCTTCCTTGAAGAGACGGAAGCAGACGCCGGGTCCAGTGCGTCCGGCGCGGCCCTTGCGCTGGTCCGCGGAGGCCTTCGACACCGCTGTCTCCTTCAGCCGACGCATCCGCGACACCGCGTCCCAAGTCAGTTCCTTCACGCGCCCCGAGTCCACCACGAACCTGTTGCAGAGCGAAGACTACTGCTCATATGCTTAGAGGTATTTAATCCAGCAGAAGCCCAGCCACACACTTGAACTGATGTTTGAGTGACAAACGAGATTAAACCCCCGAATTGACAACTTTTTTCCCTTTCTAAAAGGTAGAAAATGAGGTCTTGAGGCAAATTTAGAAGATATGGATTCAACTAGATGCTTACCATATATTTTTGTCACCAAACACCACATTCGGTCAACGAAGTACGTGCTCGAGCCCTGGGAAAGGTCCAAGCCTCAACACCTGGTGATTTGTGTTTACCAGCAAGCAGAGCGATTCTGCTGGTCGGACATAACTCGCCACATTGCAGAACACTCCCATCCAATCAGGACATTGACTAGAGTTCATCGCTGCCACAATGTGGAGGTACAGGATGCCCACTTTTTAAACTGACGGGAAGGCCAGCACACCCCGCCCGATTTTGCCCACGTAGTATTACGTTTTAGGTAAGTTTGTGGCGGCCTGACACCAGCTGAGCAATCTAGGCGGCCCAATAAAATATCATGTTCTCGGGCTCAACAAAGCCTGCCCAGACCTACCTTTCGGACTCCCCTGTCGCCAAAGCATGCCTAAATCATGCCCCTTCGTTCCTTTACCAAATAAAGCCACTGAGTGCACTACTCAGAAGCACACGTTTCCAATAAGCGTTCTGGTGCGCAACTCTCCCCTTCTCTCTACGGGAGTGGTAGGAAATCTATCTTGGAGAGAACCCAAGTGTGGTCTAACAGCATGTGCCCCATCTTATCCATCCTTTGTTCTGTGGATCCTTATAAGGCTTAGAGAAAAAACAATTAAACACATAAAAGTAGAAGCTAGACGACTGGTGGATTACGAAAGCCTACAAGCAAGTCTGCTGAATCCAAACAGGAATATACTTGGGCATCAGGATTAGCGAAAGGCCCTCTAACCAAGCATAACAAAGGGTGCACTTTCGAAGCCTCTTCTGGCAGCCAGTGCCACCTCAGGTGGATTCATCGTTACGAAACTGCTGAATCGAGTCTGAACTCGACTGCCATTTAGTTCAAGTTCGATGGGCGGAGGAGGCCTACCGGATGCCGTCGATGGTGACGGAGGTCTCGGCGATGTTGGTGGCGAGGACGCACTTGCGGACGCCGTCGGGCGGGGTGTGGAAGATCATCTCTTGACTGGACGCCGGCAGCGCGCTATGCAGTGGCAGCACCACCCACCGCTTCGTCGACTCCGCGTAGCTCTTGCACGCTTCCAGCACTATCTGCCAACAACCACACAGACTACCGATCATACATTCAGTAGCAGTACTCTTAAGATGTCACTTGCACAGCCGCCTTCAGATGCACTACTAAGTTAGCGTTTGTCACCTCAGATGAACTGACTTGATGGGATTTACGAATTCCATTCGGCCGCGGTATCGGGCCAACAAATGCTGACGCAGTTTGCCATAATCACAATTGGTCGTGTAACAATAGTGAACAAGTCTGAACGTGAGTATTTGCCATGGATCGATCGGAAAAGCGTAATTGATAAATCGCGTCGATTCCCAGATCAGCCTAGAGTGGATGGGGAGAAGGGGATGCGCGCTCACCTGGATCTCGGCCATGCCGGAGAGAAAGACGAGGAGGTCACCGCGTTCAGAAGCCTCGTATTTGTTGTCAATGTGCTGCAGCAGCCGCACGTAGGGGGTGGGGTCGAGGCGCTCCAACGAGGCCGCCTGCTCCGCTGGCGTAAGCGGGCAGTACTTCAGGGTTATCGGGTACAGCCGGCCTGGCACCTGCGCACAAGACACCCAAATTGTACTACCAATCACCACATTTCAGAGACCGGCTTTCGAGTTGAACGAAACACGCCGTGCAGATAAATTGCATTTGCACGTCGGCGGGCTTTACTTTCACAGTGTGTGTCATGTCCATGTCTGTATCTTCGCGCCGATTCGATTTATTTGTAGTTTTAGTCCTTAACATATTATAATCAATAATGTATCCGATTGCACATTATACCCCGTATACATTTCTTCATATAGAACAAATAGATGTGACTGCGCAGTGTATGGTACTGTTTGCCAAGTCCCTGCATAGTTGAACACTTACCCTGAACTTAGATTGGACTATCCAGTTCGTCTGATAGTCTTTCCTTGTGCCTCCGCTTCGATTTTCCACGCACATGTGTGAACTAGCCCATCGAACGCTCCTCGTCCCATGTGGCTTGTGTTTCATTAAATGTGCTAGGGGTCTACGAAACACGACTTTATTAACTAATATCATCCTTGTTGGATAAATACGAAGCTCAATTAGGCACTATTCTCTCGTCTTTTCGTTTGGTTCGTTAAGTCCGCACCTCGAGATTCCTAAATCCGCATTGGATGGAAACAAATAAGGGATTTGAGCCCCGTTATCATTTTACCCCTCGCCAGCCACAGTGTGCAATTCGTTTTGGTGTCGCTTGTATACCGGGAAGGGGGAGAGAAGACGTGCCTTGAGAATGGGGCAGTCGTCGAAGAAATTAGCGAAGAGGTTGACATTTATGGTGGCGGACATGAGGACGAGACGGATATCGGGACGCGCCTTTACCAGGCACTTCATCAGGCCCAGCAGACAGTCTGTCTGCCAGTGGCGCTCGTGAACCTGCAAGCGGCAGCAAACAATAACAGCCAGTTACCCTCGAACCCAGTTGACACTTAGTGGGACGAGGAAATCGGACTCCCACCTCATCGAGCACAATGACATCGTACTCCTTGAGAAACGGGTCCGACTGCATCTGGCGAAGTAGCAGCCCCTCGGTGAGGAAGAGGATCTGTGTAGCCCTGGATCTGTGCTTCTCAAAGCGGACCTATTCGATAAGACAAAGGAAAACTACCATTCTTGAAGTCCAAAACCAACGGATACGTTCAACCCGGGTGTCTTTATACGGGTAGACCACCCAGGAGGCTAGTAAACCAAACCTAGAACCATCAATCACCCTGAAGAGCATGGATGCAGTCCCCCTAGTGATCCCTAGCAAAACGATTCGACAACCTGGCTCATCACGGGTAACCGTTGGGTAAACGCCTGTCTTTTCGGCATTCAAAGCCAACCCACCTTGTCTACAATACTAGTACCCATTGCTTATCTTTGGCGTTTATCAAGTGATACCAGAAAAATTTGACAGCAACCTTTGCTCTCCCATCCACTAACCCGAAAAACTAGGGAATTTAGAAAACTGGTCCTCCTCCTGGTCTAATGAGCCCGAAGTCTAATGGACGGTAGCCACGAGGTGGTGTGTGAAAAAGACACATTAGCAACACATTAAGCGTTCTCAGACGTCGGTTCACTAAACCTCCCATCGGAGTTCTAACCCAGACTTCTGCAATTCGCCTCGTCCTTCACCAAAAGTCAGGCAGACTTGTAAGTATGCATTGTTTACCCAAATACCCCAAGAATGTTAGAAAGCCTACCAACCATTCACGGCCATCAGCGGCATCTGAAGGGATGGCCTCACCTGGTATCCGACTTTGGTACTTTTCTCACAGAGCATCTCGGTGCTGACACGCGCAGCGAGGCTGATGCAGGCGATCTTGCGGGGCTGGGTGACAGCGATGCGCTTGTACAGCGGCTCACCCGACTCCTCGTCTTCGTCGTCGTGGTGCCTTCTAACTGCAGCGAGGTACTGGGGCACCTGGGTGGACTTGCCGCAGCCCGTGTCGCCGGCAATCACTAGTACTTGCTGCCGGGCCAACTCAGAGAGCAGGGGCTTGCGAAACGCAGCGATTGGCAAGTTCTGGCGGTCGCGATGCAGACGCTTTATCTTGGACCACTACACGGACGAAAAAAGTCGATCACCAACAAAAAAACTGTCACAAGTTTTTACTCTAGAACAGACCAAAAATTTGGGTTAATAGGTGAAAGTAAGTGAAGAAAATGCTCACTCTCTGTTTCATGAGAAAGTCCAGGTACATGTCAAACATGAGATGCGCCGCGAACAAGTTACGATCAGTGAGGGCAGTGAGTCGACGGCCCCGAGATGATTCCTCGTTGAATTCAGCCATTCTGTGTCGCATGTAGTCTTCCAATCGATAATTTCGGGTTTGCAGATTGAGACGAAGAGCCCGGTCATACCTGCTACTTGCGTGATTGAAGTCTAGGTGAGATGTTAATGGCAAAACTGTCGTAAATCACTGACCTGTGGCACCAGATTGACCTAGAAGGAAAGATTGTAGTTTCTCTGCAAACCTCCAAAACTCCTGGAAATCTGAGGAGTCTCTAGAAAGGCACCATTTTAAGTACTAAGAATGAAAACGAACCGTTGTATAACTGCTCTTGGGGTGTTGGGGAAGAAGAGGTCAGAAAGACGATTTTTGTAGAATCGAACATCAAAGTCAAAATCTCTAGGTGAAATTCTTTTACCACCGTAAGTAGACATTACTGAAAATTAAACAGGCTGGATAATTCATGGCAGATTTTCCACAGATGAATGAAAAAAGTCTGATACAAAAAATATAAACGACGATGTGGAGCACTATTAATGCACGCAGAAACTACCATTTTTAGATGCAAATGAGAAATTTCATAAAGCTTTACACAACGGACACCCACACTCACTTTCGGATCGATCCACAAAGTCGATCCACCGCCAATTATTAGCCCCAAGTAGAAGAATTTTTGGTTTTTGGTTATGCAAAATATACGAATGTTTCAATATTACCCTGTTAATTTAAGGCTTAAATGGATGTTTCTAAGTAAAGGATAAATTATAAAATAAAATCCAATTTTTTTCAATACAGCTAATAAATAGACTAAAAAGTCTTTCACACTATTGAATTTGAAAAATATACCTAATCAGCATCATTTTATACCCCATAGCAAACGTTAATTGTTATCGCTAACCAAAGTACCATTGCTGCAGCGCAGCGGCAGGTGTGGGCTTCTCGTTTGGTTTAAATGAACAAGCTAAGGAACTTTAAGAAGGCCATCGAAGATGTTCGCAGAGGAGAGGAGACAGCATTGGAGGCTTGTAGAAAAGAGTTGTCATCGATTCCGGAGCTACCGGAGCTAGGTAATTCCTTTTCTAGAATTTATTTTAGCTACTCTCACGTTCCTGAAATCGTTAACTCTGTCACACAACAAAATTCAAGGTAACATTTATTACAGGTTATTATACAACGTAGAAATACCTGACGATGTCGTCAGTCTTCAACATTTGGAGCACCTCAATCTTTTCAATAACTGGATAACAGTACCATGTATTCACTTTTCCTATGGTTTTAGACAATCACTCCAAAGGTATCTGAACTCAGGGGCTTGCGCTCCCTCATTCTTGGAATGAACAGACTAGATTCACTTCCTAGAGGATTCGGTGCGTTCCCTGCCCTCGAGGTTTTGGATCTGACTTATAACAATTTAACCACACTTCCCGACAACTTCTTTAACTTATTGACTTTACGCGCACTGTATCTCTCCGACAATAATTTCGAACTCCTCCCCAGTGGGATTGGGAATCTTTCAAACTTGGAAATAGTAAGTTGCTCGTATAACAAATATCTTTAGCTCGCTTTAAGGGATAATGATCTTGTGTACCTGCCTCCCGAAATCGGAAAACTGTCGAGATTGAAGGAACTGCATATTCAAGGAAACAGACTGGCTGTTTTGCCTCCGGAGTTGGGTAACCTGGATCTGACTGGGCCCAAGCATGTCGCCAAACTCACTGGCAACTACTGGGTCTCCCCGATAGAAGATCAACTGCAACTAGGGCTATCTCACGTCTTCGATTACATCCGGTCAGAGACTTACAAATTGTGAGCCTTCAATTTCAAAAACTTTGCGTTTAATATCTATTAGTAATTTGTACTAGGTTAGGTAAATTTTCCCCAGCCTTTCTGTTTACATCTTAACTAATTTGACTTTTAGTCTACATGACAGGCACCTCGCAATGGATCCACAGCTGCCTCCCAAAGCGGATCGTTCCAAGAAGATCAGTCGCAAGCGCTAAAAATGTTAATTAAAAACCATCCAATTTAATCCTCGACAGGCCGTTCATCGTTAATAATACTTTGCTACTCTATTCCTCCAAAAAATCAGCATTTTCCTTATCTTCGTAATTTGTGTTTGACGAATCACGGTGCCTACAACCACTGCTAAGTAAATTTTGGATTATCTTAGAAGTGGTCTTAACCTCGTCGTCACAAAGTAATTCGGCCTCATACCAGATTTCACCCCGAATTCATTGTGAGGTCATCTCATATGCTGGTCTGACTTCTTATTCTTGTGGTAATACTACTTTAATCTGCAAGTTTACCCGTTAGCGAGTGTGGTTGCTGACTTTGATGCTCTTACCTTGAAAATCTGTGGACATTTTTCAAGCTATGGTACTTAGTTCTGACACTTAAAACCCGTACGATTTTCAAAAATTTGGACAATGTCTAGAGTTGATGTACAATCGGTTCTCGGAAAACTAGTTTAATATCATGGAGATGACTGGGGCTAATGTAGCAGTACTGGATGCGATTTTCTTGACCTTAAAATGCCACTGGCCTCTGCCACAGGAACTGAAAAAGGCCGTAAGACGGATTTGCACTTTCAAAGCATTTCACTAAGTGCATCCTTGTGAATTTATCATACTGCGGGTTCATTTTCCAAAGGCCCTGGTGGTGGGATCTTGTCGGTTTTGGGGAAAAGAGTGCGCATTTCCATGGGAGCCTCGTCCACAGGGTTCTCGGAGGCTGCAATTATGTCAGCGGCAGCTTGAATGGCTAAAGGTGCCTCGCCTGCCTGTCTCAGTTCATCCAGTCGCGTTCGGCAGGATTCTCTGTATTGAGACAGCACTGAGGGGTCCACAACAGACCAGTCTTTCAATGCTTCCTACAGCGCATCTTAACCATTACGTTTCGAATTGCCAAATACCGTATATTTATAGAACTAAATCTGTAATAAAGCCTGAAAAAACCTAAGTGACATTATACCGAAAGTTGAAGTACTTACGAAAGTGCATTGCATAATGCAATTGGACAGATTATCACCAACGAAAATGTCTTGACAAATCTCCAATCCTCCCATTGGACTTGTGTTCACTGGGAAGCAGAACGCCACACCCGGGGGCACATTATAATGACCTGAAAGAATGAAGCTCAAACTACATTTTAAACATTCAGTAGAAGTATTTCCAAGAAATCTTTGCAAGAGCCATACCTCCAGAGGAGACAACCAGGGAGGATAAGCCGCCTTTTCCATTCCTGTAGCCTAGTTGCCACTGGTTGATATAACTGAAAACGGCTGCAGCGCTGGTTGTTGGCGCGGTTGCCTGACGAAGCTTTTCCGCCAGAATCTCCTCCCTTTCCCCTTCGAGAGGCTGTAGAATCGGTGTGGCTTCTAGGCTAAACCAAGAGGGGCCAACTTCGCCGTCCAGAGCGCCGTGTCTGCGATGGACGCGAGTCTGGGAAGCGTCCGGTATGATGGATGTGCCAATATTGCCCCAGACAAAGAAGTCAGTCATGTCACAGCGATGCACACCCAACTGTCGAGCTAGTACCTCTTTTAGGGAATAGTCTATTGCCCGTGGCAATCCCACTATGTTGTTCAAGGCAATAATGTCCTTGCAGGCCATGTGCAATGTCTGCACGTCGAAGTTGAGTGGTGAAAATACCTTCATAGTGACACCTGGAGCACTTTCGAAAAACTGGTCACAACCCACAACCAAAACACGGACGTTTTGTTGAGCGAGCTGCTTGATGCTCTCTCCAAGACGATAGAAGTAGTGGAAACGACGGTCGAGCCATTGAGAACGACTTTCGGGGAACTTTAAGACGCCTTCAAACAGAACAGGGGGCATGATTGGAACAACGTCCATGATGACTACTAAGGAAGCATCGGAAAGGGCTTCCTTGAGATCAAGCGAAGTTTCTATGGCCTGCAGACTGCTGCACGCGGCGTCGTTAATGCCATCCTTCAGCTTTTCAATGGCCTCGTAATTTGAGCTGTCACTGGGAAAAAGGTGCAACTTCATTTTCTTTTGTGAATTTTTAAGCTCTGCTTGATTCATTGTTGCCAAAAGGAAGGAAAGACGGGTGGCAATGGGCGATTCAGCTCCAACAATGGTGATTTTACTCCAGGTATTTCGCATCAACTGATCTATGGCCTTTGCCGCCATAATGTCCTCCATACAGCGCCTATTTTCAGAAGCGATTTGAAGGCGACGGTAGCTAGAGAACTCAGAAACCTGACCGTAGTAGTTGTAGGCGTATTCCATGAAGTTCTTTGCATCACCGATGAGTGAAGCACGACCGCCGGTGTCAACCAACTCTCGCCAGATTATTGGCGAAATCATTTTAGGCCATCCGCGTTCCTTTGAAAGATTGTTTGAAAATTCCTATTACAAATGGTAATAATTAGCTAATCTGAGCACTAACATCCCATTCACTTGGAGGTACAACGATCTTGGTGAGAGAAAAATTTTCTAAGATCCGATGGAGTTTGTCCCCTAGAAGTTCACAAGCTGCATAGTGGGGACAATCAGCTACGCCTATTATTCGTAGAACAACCTTTCAATTTTAAGATTTTATAATACATTGAAATTATGACTTAATGTCCAGTTTCTCTTTTGATAAAGGCGGAAAATTGTAGTGACTGATAAACTGAGAAGATTTTCAATGCAAGATTCTCAGCATTTTACCAAACATATACGATAATCAAACGTTACCTGCTATTACTATTTTAGCCATTTAACTATGTGCTGGTTCTCAAGGTTGTTATGGAGACACGGATTACTACAATAATATATATTAAGGTAAAGTATGTTTGAATCTGTGGGAACAAACATAAACCAACTATATAGGTGCCAGCTTAAAGTCGAAACTTATATCTCAACATTTTTACACCTGAATTGGCAGTGAAGGGTGACTCTATAAAACGTTCCTACACATAACCTGTTGGTCTTCACAATTTTTATTCACATTAGAATCAAAGCCAAAAGCAGGAGTTTAAATGACCCCGATGCCATTAAATCTTCATTGCACTTACGATCTTCAACGACACTATATATATATATATCATTTTCTCACGTCTAATTACTCACCATCTACAAAAGGACACCCTAGATGAGTTTTGAGTCATTTCATCTATGTTCAAACCATCGGACCGATATAGGTATTAAATTTGACCCAGAGGTTGCTTATACGTGAACCGTTCTTATTTCCGCATAGCGATTGATTGAAAGTTACGGTGCCGCTTCTATTCGGCGTTGAGTTTTTGTTTGGTTACCCGAGAGAGTTTTGTTAAAGTTCAGTGTAATTTATAGCTACTACATTAATACAAAGCATATAACCACGCTGGGTTAAGTGAAAATTTGCAACATTAACTTCGGATTGTTATGCTTTGGTTTGGTAGATAGTGGATGAAGGAACCATTTAGAGACGCACTGTAAACAGGTTTTTGGGTTAACGGTATTTCCACTACCATCAAACCTTGCCACAATAAATTACCACTGCTATCATTTACAACGAAATGTTGAAGAAATGCATAGAGTACTTGGTGCCCTTATGAAATGATAACTACTAGATTCCATACTAGTCAAGAGGAATATATTATGTCTATCAAGGTTGATTAAATGAATGAAAATGTTATTAAGATTTTTTTGCCAACTCAACATAAATATTTGCCTCAGGTATTAGCTAAAAATGTTGGAGCTATGAATGGACCAGAAGGTAAGTCTGAACTCCGTTTTCCTGGAATCCTTTACACCAGTAACACTTCACCGTTAGTCTCGATTGTTGAAATATGCTGTGTGAATTTCCCAGTACCGTTCTGCATCCTCAGGATGGCGAGGATCGAGATCTCACCGATACACAGTAGTTTAAGATCAGTTATGGGATATGATGGTCAAGCTCTGGGCCCTCCAAAGGTATTGATGGAGCGTCAAGACCTCTTGTGGAATTGCGTGCCACAAAAGGTCCCATGAAGTGTTTCCTTCAAAGGAGAAGCAACTGCGTTTTGAGTCCATCACCAAGTACAAACTGACCGGTGCTTTCAAGACGCAGCTGCGTACCATTTTTGTTATAAGAGTAGTGCACTCCGCGAAGAACAGAACTGGAAGAAATCAAGGCTGGAATGCATGGTACCTGAAGACTCGCAGAGTGATTCTTGGGTTTCACCGGAGCGGCAAGCCATGGCACAAGAGTTTAGGAAAAGCGAGCCCCGAGGCATGACTGAGAAGTGCTATCCATTGGAGGATTTATATAGTGCCGAAGTTCTGTGATATGCGCGAACTGCCATGTCCCAGCAAGAAGGCTAGAGGATTTAGGCTGTAAAAAGCAATAGCATTCTCTCGACTCCATCACTAAAAATATAACATATTCCAGCCCAGATACCAATTCCAGTATGAGCTAAATAGATCGTAAATAAATGGTCTCCACTGTCACGAAGACAGAATATACTTATCAATTCGATTAACACCTCACGTCCACGCAATGCGTTCCCACATTTTTGTCTACCTGGAAACCACTAGTTGACACTGTGAGGCAATGAAACGGGTGGCCACTTTTGCAGCAGCTACTTCCAGTACTTAATCAGTTTACTTCCCGTTATTTGACGAGGATTCGTGATTCTTCCCCGAGTTAGAAAAAGAGAGTGATAACCTTCGAGAGCTCCATTTTTATTGCTTTCCATTATTGTGGTGTGCACCGGTTGTATGATAATGATTTCAGATTCTCATCAATTTGCTTTTTGTTTCATTTGTTAATCAAAAGACCTGAGTGGATGCATTAGCAGTAGTATCAGAAATGACTTCAAAGTATCGCTTAACATTTCCTTGACACGTCATTAAATAATTCGAAACTCTCTGATTTTCGCCACTTTTTAAGGATAAAAAAATTCAGTCCACGTCTTTCCTTCCCATCATATGGATAGGGAGGAAGTGGACCCACCAAGGGAGGGATCTTATCAGCGTTTATGTCCAATGATATTATAATGCTGATGGCGACAAGAAGCGTAAACCTCCGCATGTTATGGCTTTAGACATCAGTATTTTCAAAATATAATAGGTCCAGTTACAACTATGCAAACCGAATAGTCAAGATTTTTCGTGATGTTTAGGATCTTCGCGGTGAATTTGGCAATTTCATCAAAAAGGCAAAAGTAGGTTGATTTAATAGATTTAAAGAAGTCCGTGATGCAAGTAAATTACACAATTGTCGTAGTAAATTTTACTCAAAATAATTACCATCACTAGCGTCTAGTACAGGCTCATTTTGGTCCCCCCTTAAAACCTGGAGCAAGCTGATTTTATACTTGACTCATAAACTGCGTTAATTCAGTAGTTTAAGTGGGCTCCTATAAGCCTGACACAGTGGCGATCAGTGTCTTTCTCCTAGCCAGCGACCAACTATGCTCCATCGCGTTCACATTGGGGGTTTTCGACAGAAACCAAGCATCGGGACTAGTGCAGTAACAATTGACGCCTGCCAGTAATCATTGGCTCTGCCCCTAAGGTGTAGTAATGGGTAAAATCCAGCTGCCCCGGTGCACATTTTCTGCTATTACTGAGCTTAACTAGAGTGCTCAACAATTCCAACACTACTCTTTGTAGCTTATCGATGAAGTGCTCTGCTTGAGCACAATCTGACCATTTTTGCCTCTTTGTAGGCTCCATTGCACTCCTCCAATTCATACCGTCTTGTTGTTTCTGCATTAATCGGACAGAAGCCTTACGAAGCAACTACAATCTCCTAGTCATTTTCTTGTGTGGCACGAATATCGCTGAGACACGGGTTATTCTCTTCTGTGACTCGGGTAGGCTATATTTATCATTCATACATTTGGAAATCACAACAAAGTTAACGGAAATGAGTGTAACTATTTAAAGGCAATGTAGTGTGCGTGAACACCTTTTAAACATGGAAGGTGAAACCCAGCATTGTTCTAACATTCCGGACACCCTGTAAGCAATTGTAAGTACTGAGTAGGTAGCAGAATACCCGTCTGAGTCAATTCATACCTGGAGGCTCATCCAGTCCTCAGGGTTGGCTTTGTCGCGAGTAATGTGCCAAGTAGGTATGGGAGGCACTGGGTTACTATAAAAGCTGAGCGGCGGGACGTTCACTGTCTTGTCGAAGGAGTTGAGCCAGAATGTGCAAGAGGTATGAAGCTGGATGTTATACGCGATTCATGACTAATTCTTACCTGGAAATGAGGCATTATAGTTCAAACAGTGGTTTGAAATCTGATTTTTTTTTCACATGAAGAGTTTTGCTGCAACATTTGTGCATTTTCATGGTTTATTCCTCCATCTTCATTTGGTTTTCGAAAAAATCTCCGAAATATGCCAATAATCCTATTCATTATTTTTCAATCACCTTTATTAGAGAATACAAGAGATACCGCAAATTTCGATATCGTCTAGTCTGAGCTGGACCTACACAATCGTTTTTACCTTCGAAGCTTATGCAAAGTGGAATCACCGCTATAGAGCATCCAGATTGTAAAAGCTCAGTTAAAGGAGCAGTGAGAGTCGAAGTTGTTACACTCTCTCAGCAGCCATACGTTCAGTAATGTTTAGAGGGCACAGGGTGAGTATTGAGATGTTTATAGCTCCCACACAAATCGGAGTTGGGTACGCTTTCTTTTCCGAGACACCACCCGACGTTACGGGACCACCTTAAAGGAAAGATGAGTTAGGGCTAGTATGATGAATGTTCCCTTATACCTATCGTCTCCAAATCACAGGAGTAGAAGTTGAGCTCAAAACTGATTGGAGAGAGCGAAGGTTTATGTGATCCAACCCTTTACAGCCTGAATAGGATGCGATTGGTGTGCACATAATTGTGCATCCCCAGCACACGTGGTGTGTTCCGGCCGAATATTCAGTGTGCCCATTATTTATGCGTTTATCGTAGCGATAGACTGACTAGCACACTTATTGGAAGGCAACACTCGATAAAATGGCCGAGTTATGCCCAACGAAAAAAGATAGATGCACTGCTGGTTGGTCGGGAGCAGAAATCACCGGGTGTTGACCCTAGGGTCATTCATTTGGCCCCAATAGGAGAATGCTATTGTATATGGCAACCCGATTCCTAAATAATCAATGTAATTGGGCTTCCCATATTGTGGAATGCTAAAATTTGCCAAGTATTCTAAAACTGAGTGTAGACACCCAACTGCATATGCAACAGGACCAAAGGCAAAGATAATGTCTTAGCAGAGTGAGGCGTGTTCTAAATTTAACAAACAACTTCACATCCTAAAGTGGGATAGCAAGATCACCCCATATGCTAAGTCGATTTCCCCCTAGTTTGCTATGGGCTTAACGCGTGACGGGCCCTTACAAAAGCTTCAGTAACTGGTGATCTCTGTTAAACAGCATGCGGATCGACAGCGCCGGTTGAATATTGATGTTCCTACCCAATCAGTATTCCGACCAGAGTCCATCGTAACTATAACGAATAAATGCTAGAAACATTCCATTACACGCTGCGTACGCCTGCCCGTTCCTAGTCATCAATTCCTCCATGCGAGCTTAAAGTTACTATTTCGGTTACGTGCTTCCTCAAATCAAGTCTCGGTTTGTTGCTGTTTTGCGCTAGGAAATCGTGCGTACAACCTTAGCGATTTTGCACATAATCCTTAAAACCGGGAAGTTATAGTACACTGTTAGCAACATTCGGAACAGTGCATTGTCCCAAAGGCGAAGAAAAAAGGCGTCCTTATGGAATCGATGAGATTCTCAGTTGCGTAGTGCCTGCACAGAGAGGGACTTCGTATGTTCCGATGGGAACTACTTTGTGCATGCCTTTCTTTCCGATTTCCTTATGTCATAGGTTGACCTCCAGCGACGCCTATCAACGAAGAGATGTTCAAATAGCAGTTTGGAACCGAACCGAGCTGGAGGATGGGGGAGTCAGATTTCGCTTGACCATCTAACATCGAGCCCAGTCGGGGGTCGTGGTATCCACGCCACGTCTCAGGAGGGCGTGCCTGAAGTGGAGAGACGACTGCACTTGCTTCGGGCCACCAGACGAAAGCTGTGCAGGCTAACTCTCTCAGAAGACTGAACTAACCAGATTGGCACTTTCTGCCTGTGACACGCACGCCTAAAAGGAGGAAGAGACCAAAGTAGCACTTACCATCGAGGTCTTTGTCAGTCAGGAGGCATTCTAAAAAAATTGGAAGGAGCAGTAAGGGAGACGCCCAACTCATGACTGGGAAATAGCGAAGTATCGCACGATCTATATAAGGTTATTTGACCAACGGCATAACAAATGGAGGTTGGCCCAAGAGAGGTTTAGCACAAATACCAACATTTACGCAAGTTCGATTAGAGTCATCGAATTAGACTACTCACAATGTGGTAACGCCCAAGGCGAAACAGAGGTGTGCTTACTGGAAAGTAAATGAAAGGGTAGGAATATAGTAGACACGATCAGGCTGAGAATCACCTAATAAGCTGTTGGAGGGCCGACGCATGTGTTATAAATCCAAAGGTTCCTACCCATTCAACCATGAAGGCCAGTGAGTGCTTCAATGATTGCTAGCAGAAAATGCAGCCAAGAGCACATCCGAATGTATAGACCAATGGATCTGCATTGTTCATTGACAAGCTATTAAATGGACCTGCTGACTCCGAGCTCACATTGACACGCCTCGAACAGCTACCCAGTTTGCCATTTTATTAACGAGCGGATGAACTGGATGACCATTAGTTAAGGCGACGGAAAGAGGAGACATCTAATGACCAGGGCCTCCATCAGGTGACTTTCCTGGCCTGGGGTCCCAGAAGATGCCGCAGCCAGGGCCGTAGTCGCGATTCCTTGAATGCCTGATCGACCTTTCAAGAACCTAAAGCAGCTACCATGAGTACCTCCCCCCCCCTATTTCCTATATCCTAAACCACAAGCATGGAAATAGGACTTACAGGCATAAAACAAAGCCTCGACACAGCAAAAGGCAAATAAATTCCGCAAAACTGTTTTACACGTAAGCAACAAATCAATACAACACTATGGTTAGTCGAAAACATTCCCAAATTATCGATAGAAAAATTGGAGTGGAGTAGAGTCGGATAGACAAAGCAAAAGAATCAAGGAAAAATCACACGAGACGATGCGTTTCCATTGTTCTGCTGGTTCATCGCAAACGAGTGAGCTACACTGACCGAAGGGAATGCAGAATGCGACGCAACGGCGATGGACTAAATGCATATCACAGTAAAAGGAGCCAACTTAGGAGACTGAGGAAACAGGATTAGGTGAAGGACCCATTTGGCGCAGAACTCGATCAAGCCAGAATAGGGGTCCACGCAGGTGGATCTCGGCCCAGCAGGGAGTAGAGGTAACATCCTGGCGGTGATAATCAGCACCCCAACCCTTGACAAAGCTCAGACGAAGAGTGCACACCTTGACAATATCGTAGACAGCCTCTACGCCTAATGGAACGGTCTGGTGAAGCAAACGAGCAAACTCGTTGTTAGAGAAGACCTTCAGAGAACAGCCAGGTGGAATTTTTACCACCGTTGTAGGGTGGAAACCGTGACCCTTGTTGCAGAGGCGTGACTGGACAAAAACGCTGCTGTCTGATAGACACTCAATAAAAGTATCGCCAGCGACAGTGTACAGATGGATGCCTAGAAAGTAAGAAAGTCCTAAACAAATCTCAGGAACTCGCGTGTTAATTAGATCAAGAGAAATGGACTACCTTTGCCAATCTGTTTGCGTGTATTTTCAATGACGGGAGTACGATTAATGTTAGAGAGTATACCGAGGGAAAATCGATCGGAAGTTTTGGAGGGATTCGTGAATCCATCCACCAAAACACTTGGTGACGATGCCGAATAAGCCTCACCAACACGAGTGTTCATTTCATAGTACACCACAGTACACCAATACCTCGGTTCCTGATACGGAATACTCTGAGCTAAAAATAAACAACAATTAAACACATTCACTTTAAGAATTCAAAAAGGAATCACTTACAACTCGGATATTCAAACCCAGACGTTGATTGTCCATCTTTAATTACTGGATATTCACTTTGACGAGGAACAAGAACGGGAGGTAAAACAGGATAATCAACTCGCTTATAGTGGTAAGGATTTATGCATACTTCCTTTTGCTTAGAGTCAAAAGGATACTGACAGCACTCCAGAGACTTCAATTCATGGTGGCTTTGTAAATCCGGCCAACGCCATACACGACAGTAGATTACGTGTGGAAAACCTTTCCGGTGAGAAACCTTGATTCAAAAGAATGAAGTTCTGAGTAAAGCAGCCTACTTGAATACGTCCGTCGAGGGATCTTGGGATAGATACACACTCGCTGGGTTCACCAGGGTGTGAAAGCGCATATTGGAGTCTGTCGACAACACCTTTGCGCTTTTTAAGCTTCTTGACCAGAGTTTCTATCGCCTTTTGTGCCCATTTGGACTCTTCATCCCCTTGTTTCCAAGCGAGGGCACCAGTGAAAGGCAGATTAAAGAAATCGTTTTTGCCCAATTCTACACTTTGGTCCAACATTAGAGCATTCTGAGACACGAAATCAAACGCTCCACAGTACTACTCAGTATACTTAACTATCAAAGACAGGACGCAAATCATTTTTTTTTGCAAAATTAAAACGTAACTTATAAATAAATGCATAGTTGAAATTGTGACGCTCCAAAAATGAAAAATTGTCTACAATAGAGTCATATAGACAATTGCCTAAAAACAATAAAACTGCTGTTTGATAGTACACTTAGAGCCTTATAGAGCAGCTTACTTTAATTCGGTTTCAGCGCTTTCCGTCTCTTTAGGACTATTGCACTATTAGCAAATCAATTATAATTGTATCGTCCAGCCACAAGTTTGGCGTGCTGTTGTGTTTTTATTGAGTTTTCAAGAATTTTTCACATAAACATAGCCCACAGTGATGGGTTCCAAACTGTTCAACGGGGTAAACCAGTGCACCTCAAAACTTTGTCAGAGAACTAAAGCTTAGGACCGGTATTGTTGCAAACCTTAATAAAATTAGCTACAACAGTCCACACAATTAGCTAAATTTATCTTAAGTTACAGCACAGACTTGTGAACATCATCCGGACAATCTACAGATTTTACAATCATAATGGGTTTCATGGTTTGAATAGATTGGGATTACAGCGAATCCTTCTCTTCAGCTTTTAAACCGCAAGGGCTGTGCAGACTACTCTATACATTTTAACCAAGTTTTCATCGAATTGCAATGAATTTTATAGGATAAATGACCAATTTCAATTTTTGTTTTTTATGGATGATTGAACATGAGTGATAAGTCCGATGAGATTTCCTGAGCCCATGACCAAAATTGAATTCCCTTCTCATAAAACCTCTGATTATTCCAGATTTCGTACGCAAGTATCTTCTGTAATTTAATTACCAAGACTTGTTTTCCTTCGATAAGTAAACAGACAATCCCATCGTGTTTGGAGAAGATAATAATTGCTAGGAAATTGTCTATCCAATCGACTATTTAATCCTATACAATGCTACGATCGAACATTAGCAAAAATAGCTCACTTTTGCCTCATGCACGTTTCAATCGTGAAGTTTTCCTCAAGCTTAAAGCCATTTGAAGCCTTCTAAGATGATGTATTGTCCTCATACTTATTGAGTCTACTGTCATTCTGTTGAAGTTAAAATAATCCTTAGATTATCACTTTTCTAATAATAATTATAATAAGCCGTTGGTAGGCAGCATTGTCTCTATTTTGTTGCCTGTTTGTCTAGCATTAGGTGTGAGGTCGAAAATAGTTGCATAAACATGAAAAGTTGTGCTTATATTACACAGACTTCTTTCCCCATCGATGGAACAACTGAGATGTATTTGACGGCCTAGGCGAGTTAAACCTTTTCGTCCAGCACTTCTACTAAAGGCCTGACCACTACGCACGTCTGTAAAACCGACCTAAAATGGTGTTTTGTAATTATTATATTACACAAACGACGGCTATGTAATTTTTTTATGTTCAGAACCTATACAGATTTCATAGATTTATGCTCGATAAACTCATGAAGCCTTGTTTAGAAATAACTAAAATTATTTTTATCTGCCCCAAATTTTAACCTACAACCTGGAGAACTGTGATAGCACATTTTATTGGAAAAGGTTTGGTCAGTCAAAGACTAATTCTGCATATTCACCAGGTCTCTTAATTTTTGATAGTCTCAAAGGCACTGTAGTGTTTACGCGTTGCGCTAATGTAAAGACAAGGTCATGAATGAACTCACCACAGACCGTTATTCATGGCCAAGGATGAAGAAAGATATCAGCAACTGGGTGCGTTCTTGCACTTATTGTCACCGTGCAAAAATACATCGTCACAATAAAGCTCCCGTCGGTGCCCACGAACTGCCCGAAGGGAGATTTTCTCATGTCCATTTGGATCTTGTCGGACCTCTACCTCCATCGCAAGGTTACACGTACTTGTTGACTTGCGTTGATCGGTTCACACGTTGGCCAGAAGTGGTTCCTCTGAAGGATATTTCTGCCGAGGAGGTGGTCCGAGCTTTCTTGCTACACTGGGTTGCCAAATTCGGTGCCCCAAGGATAGTAACTACTGACCGCGGAGCACAGTTCGAATCGTCGCTATTTCACTCAACACTGCGTTTCCTCGGGTGCGAACTTCATCGGACTACGGCACACCACCCAGCTTCCAACGGCCTGGTCGAACGTCTACATAGGCAACTCAAAGCTGCGCTCATGGCTCGCGGCAGTTCTTCCGACTTGGTCGATCATCTTCCTCTGGCCTTACTAGGGATAAGAGCAACTATCAAGCCGGATGTAGACGCCAGCCCGGCAGAGTTAGTCTATGGAATCGCACTGCGGTTGTCGGAAGAAATAGTCTCTCCTCCCCCACACTCTGTACGTTTGGATACTACCAACCACCTCAACCGTCTCCGCCAACATATTCAACAGTTACGACCACCCCCAACACGTTTCCAGACTACGCCATTTAACTTGGATCCACGGTTGAATACCTGTACCCACGTGTTTCTACGTTGCGATAAGGTTAGGAAGCCATTGCAACCACCTTACGATGGGCCATTCAAGGTAATCAAACGTGCGGAGAAAACCTTCAATATTTTAATCAATGGGAATGAAGAGGTGGTAAGCATAGACAGACTCAAGGCCGCCTTCATGGACGACTCTCAAAATACGGATGGCAAATTTTCCCAGAACCAAGAAACCGTCAAACCCGATTCCACACCCTCTGCTACCACCCCCCTCATACAACGACTGACGATATTCCTGAATCTCTAACCCTGACCCCTGCTCGTTCCACGTCCAAACCCAAGTCCACCCGGAGTGGACGCCACGTACATTTTCCAAAACATGTTTGCAACTACCATCTTATCTAGGTAACTGCCCCTCCATCATCAAAGATGACTACGGTTTCAAGGGGGGGGGGCCTATGTAGTGTTTACGCGTTGCGCCGATGTAAAGACAAGGTCATGAACGAACCAATCACAGAGCGCTTAGTCACAATTTGTGCCCTGTCACGATAATTAGTGTACACAACTTCGTACAAGACAAGACATCCTTTGTAACGTGTTAGACAATTCTTCTAAAACAAGTTAATACGTTCATTCTCGGTCTTCTCTGACTTGGAAAGTATTTGGAAGTCTTTAAAGTGATAATCACTTTAGCACTAATTCCTTTTTGGAATTCTCATAAGGATCTATAGTAATACGCAGTACTTAGGCTACATTATATGAGGAAATTGGCGAAAAACACCACCACCCTTCGAGAATTCATTGATTGATCATCGGTTTCCAACTATTAATCACTACTTTTTATAAATATCGAGTGTCGATTGAACAGGAACAGAGTAACTGAAGAGGGTATAGACTTATTTGACCAGACTCAGATTAAAGTAGTGTAAGAGTGGGTAAGCAGGCTTCACAGCGCAAATTTCCAGTTTGTGCTTTTAAAATTTGCACACATTTCAGGCGTTTTTGATTGCGATACGCTCTCTATCTTAGGTCAAGCCTCAACCTCTGAAAAAAACCTTCCACAGTTACAAATGGGTGATTTCACCTATATTGAATCATGGAAATTATATCCATTAGTTTCTGTATGCTATCATTTTAGTCATAGTATACATAAAAATAATAAACTAGTGAAAACGCCCATCATCCAAACAATTCAAACATGCTTTTTATCAAGCTATTTGCAGGAGAACTTTTACTTAATAATTTTGTCGTATCTGTGAGTCTAAATTACTATATATTTCCACTCTCAGCAGAACCCCAGCAGGCAATACAATTCCACAGATTTATGAAAAAATGCCTCCAACAATCAACTTGGCATATGGATATTTTTCAACCAATGAGATGCTCGAATTACCCTTGAAGGTCGTCATCACCCAGTGGGTAATTGGTTCTTCTACTGAACGCTAATCCATCGATTAGAGCAGTAGGCATTGAACCCTCGTTCAGCCATTGGCCGATCCGCCGGGCAACTTCTAGCCTTGCCTGTTCAAGGTTGTTTTGGGCCCCGAGATGGCGCAAATTATTGCAATAGAATTTGTGTTTCCTGAGCCCCGGTAATGTCGAACAAGTGCGGAACCTGCGATAAGGCCGTGTACGCCGCTGAAGAGCGTCGTTTCGGTGATGTCGCCTACCACAAACAATGCTTCAAGTGCTGTAAGTTCTGGGCACCATTTTGCATCTTCTTTATTGATATGAATCAACACACTGATCAAGATTGTACAACGATCAATCAGCATTCGATAAAGCTTCCTTTCCATAAACATTCAGTATCACACACCTCAATTATTCCTTAATCTACTGGTATAATTTATTGAATCGCTTTTGAGGAGGTTTGATTACATTTTCTGAAGCTACTTTTTGAAAGGACTGAGAAAATTCTTCCAGTTGCTTTTAACCAACTGTTGATTATGTAATATATTATTACTTTTAATTATCATTTAATAAGGCTAAGATTTAAAAAATATTTACAAACACACTAAGATGCATGAAAATGCTTCTTCGGAACAGTTACTAGGTAGTATTTCTCTAATTTTAGCATTTCTTCTTAGCTACATTAATAGTAATTTATGGGTTTCATCAACTAGTTAACAGCAATTTGCTCAACTTACGAAAATTCGCGTCTGGTGGAATGTATCCATATCAGTATCATACAAGGAGAAAGTGAGGGGAAGCTCTATTTTACAAGCATTAACTTTTAAGCGTTTAGCTCATTTAGGCCAATAGAAGCGCACAAAGCTGAGAAGCTAGCTTTGTTGACTTTCAGTCATGTGCAACAAGCCATTGGACAGCACGACCGGAGCTCAACATGAGCGAACACTCTACTGCAAGACTTGCCACGGTCGCGAATTCGGTATTAAGGGCTATGGATTCGGACAAGGCGCGGGTGTGCTCAACACCGAGAAGGCCCACGGAGCTGGTGCTGAAGCTGGCACCCCGTGAGTTCCGCCCATTCTCTTTACAAAATCGATAGATTTCCCCGCGATGCTGTTGGCCATTTTGCTGCTGAAAATTTTAATGCTTCGAAAGATTGGCTGCTTTAAAATTCCGGGCAGGCTTAGCGAAGGGTTTTTTTGGTAGCGATCGATGAAGAAACGCCATCGAAGTTTAAAGATTAGAGCTGATCATTTCCATGGTTTTTAATTATCTCTTGTAAGACTATCAAATAATTTGCTGGTTTCGGCGCTTTAGGTAGCTACAAATAGGGTACTTTTGGGTAAAACTTCCGACTATTCGGCATGGTGCCAAGGTGCACTTTATTATGCTAGATTTGTGAAACAGCAAAAGAAGTTATATAGAATATGAAAGTAACTGTGAAGTGGCTATCCTATCATTGTAGAGCAGCTCCGAAGCAAGGCCAACCGAGGACAGTAAGTCCTAGCCAGGGTGGATGCCCCCGTTGCGGTCAGCGCGTCTACGATGCCGAGAAGGCCATCGGATGCCCTGGCGATGTACGAAGTCTTCTGCATCGTCTTTCCCAACCTCGCTTTCCATTTTTAGAAAAGCCATTTCGATAGCAGTTAGGGTAGCTAAACAAGTGACATAGGAAGTGAGCATTTTGCAACTGACGAATTGATGCCATTGATAGATGGAGAGGTTAGACCTTAGTAGAGACCAAACGCTGGTAACCAATACAGTAATATTTGACTCGAAGTCACTCGTGTAACTAGATCAAGTGTCTAGATAGTACCGAGATGTCTTCAACAATTTCATAGGCTAGGAGTTATTGTTAATCAACTGATAGAAATGCCCAACTCAAGCAATCACATTTTCACTTTTAGCTGAAATTTCACAAGCGCTGTTTCAGATGCCAGACCTGTGGCAAATCTCTTGATTCTACAAACCTTGCACCCAAGGATCTCGAGATTTACTGCAAATGTAGGTTCCTTCTGGTTCACTTAATAAGGTCATGACATTCTTCAAAATTTGACGAACAAGTCTTCATCATACGCCATATCTAGGAGGGCAACGGAATGCACTGGGTGGTTTTAGGGCTGAAGGAATGGTTATATGGCGCGATTGCTTTGTTAAATAGAGTGGAGTGAGGCCACAGGGCACTTCCTAGGTGCCTGTTGTTCCCAATGTACACGAAATTTATTGGAAGGTAAGCTAGGCACTGCCTAGCGGCCCGATTGGGAAAGTGTATTTTGGGACGCATACACGCTAACCATGCTGACCAATGTTGATTCATTGGTCTATCCGACTGGACTTTGTACTATTGAAGATCGATTTAAAATAAAACCTTGGCTGTTTTGTTTATTGATTACTAAGCGATCCTACCACTGGTGACCCCATTAACCACTATGTACTTTTTCCTTTTGCAGCTTGCTACGGTAAGAAGTTCGGACCGAAGGGCTTCGGCTTTGGTCAGGGTGCAGGCGCCCTCAACATGGGCTAGACGGCAGAAGTCGGACCCCCAGCCCTGCCTTAACGAATAGAGAATATCCTCTACCCTCTACGCTCCCACGATCAGAACTATCTTATCTGAGTCCTATTTTTCCCGCTCCCACCGCACTCCCAATTTGTTTTCGCCTTCATCTCTAATGGCCTTTAAATTGACATTTTAGATTTTAAGTAATAGAATAGTTTTAACATAACCTTAGGAGTTGTCTTAAAGTTAATATTTGAGAAGGATAAATGGCGGATGAATGAACTTAAGTTGGGTTTTTCATAGTGAGATGAAAGGTGGCCACCATCTAGGATTCTGAGTCAAGTACATGACGGGTGAGAAATAGGTAAGTAGTAGGTAGTTTCGCCGATGCGAGTTGACTTAAAAAGTCAGGTATTTAAGGACTGATTATTTCTTTGTCTACCTTCAAAGGTTGTTGATCGACGGCTAACCGTTCAAACTTACCAGCCCGTCAGGACCACCACTCACTTTAGAACTCCCAGTTGCAACGGAGGAACCTTTAGTGGAATCCCTACAGATAGGTTGATGCAAGGGTAGCCACATAAAGCGTTGGTTAATGAGTGAAGTTTATCTGCATTTTTTCATTGGGACAACTCATTTTTTTATCACTATAGTCACAACTCTTCGTTTTACATGCTGGGAAATCTGCTCTATACAGGACATTAGATATGATGCTTTTCAAACGTATCTACTGTGCGCTCTCACACATGGATTTAACAACGAATACAAATGCTCCCTCGTAAATACTCATGTAAAGTACGAAGGTGCTATGCTACTTAAAATGATCTGATCAGTAAACGTTACGTTAGGTCACGGCCACAAGAGATAGGACGCGTGGTAACTCCAAGTTTATTCAACGAAGTTCAAGGCATCATAGTAACCACTTAAACAGCTGTACATATTATGCAAACAATCACGAAACGTAATAAATTATAGTTCAAAATAGCTAGAAAAATATTGATATAATTTTCTGAAGATATAACAAATAATGTCTTTCACTTTCTTTCATTTGAGTTGTGGCAATCGATCGCCTGGTTACTGCTATCTTCTCTAAGCAGCGAGAACACCAGCTCAATAACAACCCTGGAACAAGTGTGGACAGTGAGTGAAAACACTAGGTGTTGAGGCTTCGGCTTTGGAAAGCAACATTCTTGCAAATATTGCGCTGAGTCATGTTCACCCAGTATGTATGGTCTGCTGTTAGATTGGCCGACGGAGACGAGAATTCATCAGGTTTTACACACCCACAAAGCAACCTTGATGCTACGTGTGCATGAGCCTTTCAAAAGATCCTAAGCAAAATGGCGCGCTAATATTCAGAAATGGGAGAGCAACATTTTCCTTTACACATATCTGGAGTCAGATGCATATTACATCACACTAATACTACAAGTATTGCAACTTCACTTATCAGAGCTAAATTTTTTGAATCGAAGCATTGGGAGTTACTCAAGTAGCTCTAAGCCTGTCATTTAACACGGTTCGATGGTTGTGACTCCGCTCCAGCCCTCACATGTTCGCGAGTATGGAGTGATTCACGCGTGATCTCCGTGTGCTGCTTCAAGTGGTATATAAGCTCAATACCGATTGTCATTTCTTCAAAATTGACTCACCTAGCCATGCTCGTGCTCCCCCTTCTCTTCTACTCAAGCTATTTGATCACCCCAGAAGCTGCGGATTTGTCAAGTTTGACGACAGGCTCACTTTCAGGGGAAGTATCTGGGTTATTCGAGATGGTGGATGGTGATTTGACCATCAAGGCCGAAATACCGGGGGAAGAGGACTTCCTTCCGTCCCCGGTACGGATCGATACTGGATTGACTATCGAGCTCGCGGGTGCGCTGAGTAAAGACAGCAACATATTCGGCCCGGATGTCGACATCAAACTGGCATTTAGTGCGTTGAAAGCGTTCGTCGATCTGGATTCGCTAGAAGACAATAAAATCCTACCGTACGTGCTTGGCAGGGCCCTAATGCTGGCCATAAAACCAGGGGGAAGTCTTATTTTGGAATGAATTAAGTGAAAATAAAATTAAATTAAAATATACTCTGCAACTCCCTGTTTAAAATACTTGTTTCAGGGTTTTTGAAGATGAAATTTTATGCTTGTGAGAGCGTTGCCTGAACTTAACCTCTGAAGGTCAACTATTAAATGACATTCAATTCCTACAACGGTCACACTAAGTTTTAGTTTTGATTTAAGCTGCAGTGCTTTTTCCAGAAGCTAATTTTTCAGTGTTAAACTCTAAAACACTAACCTCAGGAAGGATTCGTCGCCCTCCGAAACTCCTAGAGAAGAAGAGTCAAAACCCCGCGATTATAGAACGGAGTCAAGTGGTTTAAAGTAATCGACATACGCACCGGTTGGACAAAATCAAGGAAACACCTTGAAAAATCAACGAAATATAAGTTAATATGGTGTGGGTCCAACTTTTGTGGCAATTACAGCCACGATTCTCGGAGGTATTTAATTCATACAATTTGTGAATTGTTTCCAAAATAATTTTAGCCTGTTCTTCAGATAAAACACCCTCCAGTTCTTTTAGAGACGATGGCGGCGGCGGAAGTCGACTTCTTACTTGAAAATCTAAAACCCACCGTAAGTGCTCCTCAATAATGAGGTTGAGGTCTGTGGTGGCCAGATGGGATACTCAACTTCATTAGAAAGTTCCTCGTGCCATTCTTTAACAATTCTAGCTCTATGGGTTGGTGTTGCATTATCATCTTGATAGTCGGCTTCGTTCCCCCCTCCCCTCCAGAAACGACAGTCCTTGAACAACCATATGAGAATGAATTTGGTCGCCCAAAATCCCTAAATAGTCTGGGCTGTTATTTCTTCCATGAAGGGAAGGTAATCGTTGACTCCGTGGCACCCGAGATCACCCCCACCATGTTTTACGGTTGGGAGAAGGCAACAGTGTGGAGTAAATGCTTATTTCGGCTGTCTCCAAACGTACACTTGGCTGGAGGTCGGAAATAAGGTAAACGATGATGATTCGTAAGAGAAAAGCACATTTTTTCCACCGCTCGAGAGACCAATTCCGGAGGTTTCTACTCTACTCCAGGCGCTTTGAAAAATTTGTCTACTCTGACAGCAGAGCTTTTCTAATTGCAGCTCTTCCGCCGTGGAATCCGCATTTGTTCAGCTCCCTAAGAACAGTTTTTGTGGGAGCTGGGCTCTTTAGATGTTCCCGGAGCTCCGCAATGATTTTAGGAGCCGTGGTCTTGTGATCCTCTCTAACAATTCCATTTAGAGTGCAACGGCAGTCATTACTTTTGAGACAGTACCTCTTGAAACGCCACACGTTCGGGGGGCAGTAGTTATTTTGAATAAACATAACAAATAACAAAACCAAAAAGGCTATGATGTCTAAATTTTAGGTGTTTTAAGCACTCAGTTCGGATATAGGAACGTGTTCTCTTCATTCTAATAAATTTATTCCCTATCGGAAGAATTCATTTCTAAATCTTCGTAATTTAGCAAAGCAAAGCGTATTCATATTCACAGTATTAAAAGCCATAAAATTTTTGTTTTAACTCTTTCGGGAGCTTGAACGCGTACTTTGCCAAAAGACCACTTGTTTCCGTCTAGATGTATCGATTTGTCTAGGGACAGGGACAAACCCGCACAGCTGACGCTATAAATCGACTCTTAAGGTTCACTACTGTAGAAAACTATATCGATATTAAAACGATTTTTTGGCTTCAAGCTGACACCATTAAAGCTCGCGTGTCTAGAAATACAGTTGCTACAAGATTGCAACGTAAAATCCAAATAAACCTATTAAAAGAACCATATAATTGTTACTTTGAAAAACTGTGACAAGGCAAAGGGAACAGCTGTTACCGCGTTATGCACATCTGCACCAGGTTGTTACATGTGCCGAAACTAAAAAAAAGAGATGATGTAAAGCCTTAAGGAATGCGTGAACTTGATTTCCTTCTCTTCGTCCCGAATGGGCCCATTTTGTAATAGCCATATCAAAATCATAGAAATCAGAAACAAATGGACCAACTGACATAGAGCAAGGTCCGTCCATCATTCAATAAAATACGCCGTCTAAGTCATTTTTGCGCTATACTGCCTTCTGTATCGCAATGTCTAACACTCCGTGTGACTAACGACATCTTCTCCAGTGATTTATTGGTTGTATACACAGCTTGTTGACCATGATAGAGGGTTCATGATTATGAAAAGACTTTTGCAATAATACTATTGATACAAGTAAGTTAATAAGGACATAAATGGGTAGAATACGAGTTTTTTTAGAAAATTAGAAACAATATTGAATCTTAATAGGAGAAAGAAGGGTTGATCAGTAGCCACTTGTGAGCTCCACCGAAAATAACGAATGGCACCGGATTGAAATTCAAAAAAGACGCCACCCCAAACACCCAACGAGCAATCGCAGTCTTTAAACCAGGTGAGAATTATATTACCCTAATTACCAAACTTGTACGATGGCGTCCTTGGTTGAGATTGATGAAACCAATCTCCCAGAAAATGGCGATTAACTAGAAATAGTACTCTTACTCTAATTTCGCCTCCTTTAAACCTCTACGCTTTTGCGTAGTTAGCTCCCTCCTTCCGTCTCGCATTCTCCCTGCGATGCACTTGAGCTGGGCTTTTGTAGATTTGTGGGTAAGACATTGGCGAGAATAGTGATCTTAAGCCTCACAGTAATTCCCGCTAATTCACCGTTTGATGTTATTTCTTCACAGTTGCCCTTGCTACTTTCAGGAATAGCGAACAGTACTTAGCGTTCTCAAAACCTGCCTACTTTCGCGATATACGGCGTGTGACTGCACGCCTTGACGATGGGATCAATGAGACAAGCTTGGCCACTAACAAGTGCACACAGGGGTTAATGAACAGCCAGCAGAAGTTAAAAGTACATTTGCGCGCTGCTTTAATTACAAGTCTCGTGTGTGCGCTACAGCCAAACCAGGGAAACAAATCGCTTTAATTTTTTAGTGGTCACAAAACACTGTGCAAAGCATGGATTGACCGAGTCCTTCCAATTGAAGCCCCGGGTTCCAAAGGACGAAGGACGCAATACCTATAAACAATGAAGTGGTAATAACAAGCGGACAGAATGAGCAACCTAACTGCCCACCAGTAGACGAATCTGGGCGGTGGGATGATGACTCTGGGAGTTCACTGAGTTGAAGAAACCACATCGAATCGAATATCATAGAGAGGAGAGGTAATATAGTTAGGAACCTTATCTGTTTCCGGGAACAGCATTGTTTTTACTCATAGAGCAGCAAAATCGGAGGGTACTTTACTAAATTGCCGCTGATTCTTTATTTTGAGGTAGATGGTTATGAAAACCATATCGATAAGGGTAATGGGAAACCATTATTCGTACTCATAATCCAAGTTTGATTTGGACAACTCCGTATTCCAGAATCTGGCCCAGAGTGTGGCTACTAGCATGTTTTCTAAAGAGTGGTTTGCGTATTGATTGAGCTTATACACAGTGACTAATCGGTACGAATAATCGTAAAAAAATTTGACGTGTTTGCTAGAATACCAACATAATACACCTTTGGAGTGGTAATTTATCAGCCTCTTTCCGAAATTTGCTGCCGGCACTTCCCTTAACTCCTGCAAAGCGCCATTTACCACTTGTGAGGTATCCTATTTGTTTCGTCGTATTTAATATGAATTCCAGATACACTGAGCATAATCGTTCTCTCTCAGCAAAACCGTTATCTTTGTTTCCCATTTTTGAACAAAAATGAAAGGCGTGAGCTGAAACGATACAAAAAGTTTTTGATTTTGTTGATGTCATTAGTATCTAAGTATGCACAAAATGAATCCGTTGAACTGCCTCATTTGTGTTGAAGTTGAGAAGCAGCGGTTGTTAGGCAACAGTCACTTGGTTGTCCACGTCCATGGGTAGGTATCCCTTTAGAAGTGAGGACGAGCTTAATCAGATTCCTTTTAAGCATCTATTAAAGAAACATAAATGCACCAACATCCACAATTAACTTGTCTACTTTTTAGATAAATGAAACTTATTTAAAACACAGGCCAATAAGAGGAATTCCCCAAATTATTATTTCCCGTACTTCCAGTACCACTACTGCCTTCGGATGCAATGAATTGGAAATAAAACAACGTTTACTTTGCATTCGACGGTTTTGTGATCCAGGAGATGTTCTAGATTGCCTTGGCCCGGTCAACGTAGCCTGACTAGTTATAATTAACTATAAATGCACCCTGTACCTCAGGCCCTGAATTGGCGTGTCTTGTTTGGGTGCTTCAAGACAACACCTGAGTGGTGAGATGGAATTAAACAGTTCAGAGATGATTAGACCTTTTCTCAAGACTGAACTCACAGATTGGCCTGACATGGAAGCAATATCTTCTTTCCCGTTCGCAACAGACACAAGAGTGTCGAAAAGTCGACGAGCGTCCGGTCTAGCCTCGACACTGGTGGCCCAACAGGCGCTCATGAGCTCGCAAACACCACGTGGTGCCAATGGCGGTGCAGGCAGTCGATCAGTCATCCATTGTCTGACACCTAGACACACTGTCTCCGTTTCAAGCACTCGTGGCTCCAGGTACGAGTTCGTTTCATCCACATCCCCTTCTTCCTCCTCAACGGACCCAGTTGCCGTCCCCAAATCGTCCAGGGAGGAGAACGGTGTCTCGCCAAGAGTCCAAATTTCCCAAAGAAGAACACCAAAGGACCATACGTCGCTGCGAGCATGACGGCGGCATTCGGAAAGGACTTCCGGTGCTGACCAGCGAAGCGGGATCTTTTTGATTGCCTGCAGAATAACATTCATTTTTAATGGGCAGTATTTTCGCGAATCCAGCTCGGTTGTGGCCCGAATTCTAGGTTCTACCTCTTGTAGTTATGAAGACCTTAAACTAGATTCACCAAGACCAAACCTATTGTGGAATCAAAAAGCCAATCTCGACAACTTTTGATGATTAAAGAGGCCACAATCCTATGGTGTGCTGGAGATTATCGTTTTTCCTTTAAAGAATGACCATTCGTTTTATACTGAGTGGTTTTTAAAAACAGGAGGTCCAGAATTTCATAGAAATACCTGATTAAGTTGATTCCAGAAGTTACTTTTTCTGAACAAATCACAAAACCGTTTGATTAGCGCAAAAGATATGTCGAACCAAATTCAATCGAGGGCAGTTCATTGAAAAAAGTGGAAAAAAGACATGACGCTTGGTGAAAATGCGTGCATAACCTGAAAGAAGTAAGGTGAAAACGATTTTTCTGGTACTTGTTAGAAGCTCATACATTATAGCCCCTAAAACAAATCAGAGCTAATAAACCTCGTAAGAATATTAAAATATACAACCAGTCACTGATACCTTACAACACAGTGCTAGGCTTGTTGCTTCAAAAACAGCCGACTGCTCATCCTGTAGTTAGACTACCTGTGCAAAACATCGACTCGCCTCGTGCTTTGAGACCTTAAGTACCGACTTACAAAGACGACAGCTTTGTTTTTTATCAAACACAGGCCGACTACATATTTCCAGGCACGATGCCACTGTTGCTTCATGATTAAAACTTCTAATTAGCTAGGGCTGCCACCCATTTTCCTGATTACGTTACAGACATGCATTGAAAGGACACCACACATTTAATAGCTTGGCATTTGGCTTGTGTAAGGCTGACTGGGACAATTTACCGGAATCGGTGCGTATTCGCCATGAGGTACGACGCATGCAAGTCCGAAATCTCCCAGTTTCGCTCGAAGTGATGAATTTAGAAAGACGTTTCTCGCCGCTACATCGCCGTGAACAACCTACAACTCGGAAGAAAACACGCATACCCAACATCGAATGGTTAAGACATCGACTTATTGGTTTTGGGGACGAATACTACTACTGTATTCCCTAAGCCGTTTATAATCCCAAAGTAAAATAAGATATTTTTAAATGTTCCCTTATGAAAGAAATTAGCCAAATTGAGGTTATGGTTTTAAATTGAACACCTTTAAGCATAGACCATTTAAAAATTGTTTTTATTATTGTTACCTAGTCCATTTTTGTGCAAAATGAGACTCAATAGCATTGTATTAATGTATTTAAACCAAATCCTCATTCCATGGATCTACAATCAAGGGAATCGAACACTAACGTCTCCGAAATAACTGTGTTATTAATTGGTGTTATCCAACCCAAATCTAAACGCAAGAATTTTCAACTCAATCTTAAAACTTGGGAGGTTATATAAAACGGTAAATGCTGCCAGGGGTATGAATTTGTAAGTTGGAAAGTAAAAAAAGCCTGCGAATCCTCCAAGGATGGCACTGAAATTCAGCAGACCATAGGGGTGTTCGTTTTGTCCTATTATTAAAGAACCCTCACTTTCAAAATAGCACTTTATCCAAAATTACATCACAGGTTTAAAGCTTCTTTTGAAATAAATTTATCACAGTTGTGTCTTCACTCAAACTAGGGTTGGTAAAGAAACCGTAAAAGTGAATTAGCTCTAAATTTTGCATAACATTGGTTTGTTTTTACAGAACGTGTTAAAGGTGTTCACACACTGATTCCACTTTTAAAAATGTAACCCCCTCTTCAATTAATCCATGAGAAAAACTTGTATCATGTGTGGCGCAGATAGAGCTCAATACACTCTCTTGATGAATGCCAACTGACATCGAGCTAACACAGCACTCGACTGCAGTCCCTAGATCTAGAGCAACTGTACCAATCACTTGCTCTTTTCTGAAGAGAATGGCGATTTCATTATTTGACATGAAAAGATCTGTATTGGTGTCAGTGCACATCGATTACGCATGAATACATTTCTGGCCTTTCCTATCAGTAATGGAGCTACTTTCACCGGTTACATAATGGATGATTCTAATATAGCTAATAACAAGGGCTCACAGCTATGTCCTCCAGATAGACAAGGGCATTGGCAATGTCGATGGCGAAGGAGTGTAGGTCCAGGGGGAGGATTCGAGCTCGGGTCCACCAGTAGGTTCGCGCAACGTCCTCCAGAGTTCTGTCGAAATCGGATCGCAGTCCCCTCAGGTAATCCAGCAGAGTTCCTCCCGACGCGTACTCCATCACGAGCACCGGCTGGTTGTTCAGGCCTGTGTGCAATTTACGAAGGTTTAAAACACTACGAATAGCTGGAGTATTTTTTCAGTCCATACTAGGCGGATTCCTGTTTTTAATCACTAAGTGATAATTGATTCATGTACCTCTCCAACTGAAAAAGGGGAGAGACAGTGGTAACTTGCCGATTTTAGGTAAAAATGCCTCGTAAAAATGCTCAAACCATTTAAATACAATCGTTAGCAAATTCTACAGTTGGCTTTCAACCCATCGCATGGGCATTCTACGGTGTAGAAACCACAACAAACGTGAATTCTTCCGGTGCCAGCGAGATTTATTGAACCTGATTTTCCGTAGCAGTTGCGAAAGAAAGTGTGAGTGACTGTGTCTCTCATTCATTGTGAAAATATAATGAACACAAGCAATCGGAAAATTTGGCACTATCAAGTGCACTTTGGGCCTGGTAAGCACCATGGGGATACCTTGTCTACACCACCTAAATAAAAGTACCTTCGAGTACATGAAAAGGACCCAATTTAAGAGTTATGAAGATGCAAACTATTTCCAAGGCTAACATGTTGGAGGAAGTTTAGCCTGTTTGGCAAGTAGCAATTGCGCGAATTTGCGAAAAAGTAGAGCACAGGTTAATTGCAATGCGAAGACATTGTAGTGTTTACGCGTTACGCTGATGTAAGGTCAAGGGCACAAACGAACCAATCACAGATCGCTTAGTCACAATTTGTGCCCAGGCACGTTAATTAGTACACACAACTTCGTACAACGGCGTGCAAGCAAGACGTCCTTCGTAACGTGCTAGTCATTTCTTCCAATACAAGTTAATACGTTCTTTCCCGGTCTTCTCTTACTTGGAAAGTATTTGGAAGGCTTTAAAGTGATAACCACATTACCTTCTATGAAGGCATTTACCACACCCAGTAAGTGTGCCTGAAACTCGTCCAAGAAAAGCAAATCATGGAAGATTTAACTGCAAAGATACATCGAAATGACAAATGGAGTCCTAGAAAGGAGGGAGGAATTAAAAACAATTTTAGTCCCGTAGTTTTTAATAAATAATGCGATGGACAGGAAAAATTTAATTCCTCACTCCACCTTTTAACTAATTTTTCTATACGATTCTTAATTATATCGTTTCTTAAAAGAGAAACTAATTCAAATAATAAGTTTATAGTGCATTTGCAAATGCCTTTCAGAGGGAAGGAAAACGACAGCCAAATGTGAATTGCATGAGACAGCCGACTTGTAGATTGGTCCAGACGTCTGCACCCGCAAAAGGGCATAAAATGTGCTGGCCTTTTTATGGCCCTCCACCTAAGTTAGTACAACCGATTTCGTAGATAATGTCTAGCAATTTTTTATACGATGCAAGGACATTAAAGGTACAATTTCGCATGAAAATTAAAGATAACATCGCCTAAATCTAGCCATATGCGACATTTGATCTCAACCACCAGGGTCTTCGTGAGCTGGATTCAAGATTACTGAGCGCTAGGCAATCTCGTCATGCGCTTTCTCCCTCGGTCATTTCGTATGGGTTAGGGAGAGGAGTTAAACAATTAGGGAGTGGGCCCAAGCTCGACCGGTGGACCATTGATCACCACGGCAAACGCCCTTGCAGCCTAGGTGCAGACACACACCGAACAAAGCTAACAGAAATCCCGGCTCTCGGTCTACCAACGACTTATTACACTTCCCCGATATGCCCATCTCTCAGTTTTCTACCACACACCTTGCTTCCCTATCAATTGGAATGCATATTAAAGCCCAATGCGTTTGCGATTCCTTATCAATTATTCGTCTACGATTTATTTGATTGGGACCAGAATAATCGAGAGTGCAATGAAGAAATCGAACTTACTAGTCTTATTGGCACAGCCCATGAACCTGATGATGGAGGGATGGTGACCAATAAGTCGAAGGATTGCAACCTCGTTGGCGAACTCATTCACGTGGTCTTTGGAGTAAGCATCTTGAAGAGAACGGATTCATTCGATAATAAAGCTCAAATCGCAAAGCGAAAGCCTTATCGTACTAATTTATCACCGAGATGGCAACAATCTCCTCGCATCGTTATTAAAGACAACGAACGATTACCGTCGACCCTATGATGACTTTTTGCACTAGATCACTAACTACACAGCCTTGAAAAACCCAGGAAAGCAATAAAGATATAAATAAGTTTCTCAACCGTTTAGCATCACCAATTAAAGCTACAGGACAAAAATGTTGCTTGTGTCTCCCATCTCGAATCTTCTCCATGGGCACCATTTTGGCTGATATTGATAAATACAGTGGTGAATATCGCGATGAATGCCGACCACTTAAAAATTGAAGACGTTCCCTTTAACACTCTTACGAGTATAGACAAACACAATGAATGACTTCCTTATACCACGTGATATTCCGAAAAAGAGCCATTTTCATCTTAGTTCGGCAAAGATCATCTACGCAGATGTTTAAAACACGAATGCACGTCAGTCCTGTTCTGGTGAATAGTCTATACTTCCTGAATGCCTATACAACACGAAAACGATGATATTTGGTGGATTCTCTCCACTCACCGTTGAGAACTTTTGCGACAATCTGTGTGGGAGGAGGAACCTTCTGCTCCCCAACTTTCTTTCTCTCCCCCGTCAGAGCGATGATGCCCCTGTAGATGTCGCCATAGCTACCAGATGCGATGCGTTCCTCCAGCAGTAGTCGATGAGTGCCGAGGTTCACGTATTCCACCACCGGTTGGTTCAGCAACGGGGCTGGGAGCGGTGGGGATCCCAACGATCCGTGGGCACGCCGTTGAAGGTGTTGTGCAGTCCTGTAGTAGGTGTCCACCTTCTTCCAGACCACGTGGTGCCGACGGTTCACGCGCCGGTGATAGAACAGGAGGCAGAGCCAGAAAATGCAAGTCACTGCGACGAATATCAGACTGTATAGACGCGCGTCACTCATTCGGGCTGCTATTTAGGGATATAGACAAAAACCTTCAAGCTACCACTACCTATTGGCTCCGGACATGGGCTCCAACTAACCTGGTGACCAGCAGGAAGTCTCGATCAATCGGAGTTGAAAGAGCGGGCCATAAACGCAGGCCAGGATGACTTGCTTTGAGTCGCAGCCGAGGGCCACACTGCCCTCCAGTTGGGCGTCGTGTAGTCTGCTTCGATGACCGCGGAAACTCACTCGCGTCGCGTTAGATTCCTGGGAATTCCGAAATCATACGTTAACATCACCCCATAATTCCAAATGGCCACATTTAGAGCACCTACTCCCTGCAGTGAATAGGAGTAAAGTGTTTGGTCTAAGTTTTTAATGGCCCATCCTAAGGCATGACAGGAGAAAAAACTTGCAGAATCCATGGCAATTTAGACGAAGACTTTGAGAACAAAGTTTCGAGCTCCTGCTGCACGGTAGCAATTAAGAACCTTTTGCTGTTGATATAATAATGTTTGGATATTGACTGATTCTGTTGCTTCATTTGAGCCCAGAAAATGTTTAAGGGTTGTGTTCTTGTCAATGCTACTAACCGTTGTTACTTCCCTAGACGGAATCCGGTCAGTCTCGTCTTAATTAATGTTTTAACCTTTTTTGCATTCGCAGTCAGCAGGTCTGCGTGATTCACAATGCTAACTGCGCTTTAGCTTTCTTGACCGGATTATGTCCTTTATAAAATCCGTTCTCGAAAAACCGCTCTTGTATACATTAGGGGAAGACTACGAAAGAGTTCATACTCACGAGGAGACAATTTCCATGCTTTTCAAGAAGAGACTCGAACGGCGACCTCGGAAAGTCCTGTTCCGCCAAGACGAACAGTTTGAGCACTTCGGAGTCAGCTGGGAGCTTGAAGAGCTGGACCACCTCGCCCAGATCCACGTAGAAGGGCCTCGAACAGTTTGTCTGGACAGTGCTATTTTGCCCAGTGGCTGGAGACACCCAGAGGCGCAGGAATGCGTTGCGTTCGCAGGAGTTTAGCCTACTCACGAGGAGATTCAGTGGGCTGTGCCCAATAGCTGGTGCTGGGTCGCAGGCTCTTCTGAAGGGCTTCAGGTCTTGCAAGCTGAATAATTGAAAAGCGTATAATAATGCCCCATTATTAGAAAATGAAACATGTCCAAACTCTTATCACATACCAGAATGCCTATCCGGTTTCCTAACTCAATTTACCATTAGTGGGAATGTACACAACGCGGTATATGCTCAGCAACCGCACATGGAGTTATGTTCGCTTTCCCATTCAGTATTCATTGTTTCGATTAAAGCAGCCAAGATTGTCGATCGTTCTTTGTGATTCAAAATAAACCTCTCGAATCATTCTAAACTGGAATATTTCATACTATCTAATGCTCTGCTTCTGTACTATACACGATCCATGGGATCAAATTCGTATGATTCTCAGACGATTACATTAAGCCCACTATTGTGTTACTGACGTGGCTTGTCAATCGGCTTACATGTGTGAAGTTCTTATCCACACAGCCATTGACCACCAAATCATCTGACGCTGGCTCTACAACGAAGTTTCTCGCCTCACCGATAAATCCATTTGGAAGTTACTGCACGTGTTGCGCCAAGACGGTAGTCGGTGGTGAGTCGATTCTCCACTGAGCCATCGCGCTTCGGCATCCAGACGTCGCAGGTGCAGACAGCTCGCCTGGACCCGAGCCCGCGAACCGGGTTCAGAATCAGAGTGCTTCTGAAGCAGTGACTGAGCGAATCATTTGCACGAACCCCTGGACACTCGGTCTCCACTGTTTTTACAATATGTCGCTCCTATTAATTTGATTAAACACCAAAAGGAACGGACTTAGCCACCAGAAGACCCGAGAAAGGAAGGTAGGACCTAACCTAGATTCGTAAGCCACTATGAAAACTACTTTTTACTAACAACTGGACTAAACACCCTAGCAAGTTAAAGATATATGGCAAATTATCCCGTGCTTTACAGAAATGCCTGAGAGCTCAAGAATGATGATGGAAACCACATAATGGCCTGTTTTCAACCACTTACTAAAACCCCTAGACCATTTATAAAACGTCGAAAAATGGTGAAATCTGGTTCCGTCGCTATTCATACAGCCTTGAGGTTACCCTCAAGTAGGATGGACTAGTAAACACTTCTTCGACTCTAGATAAATAGATTCACTGCTGGATGTTTATTCAATGGGGGCAAAAGAGCTGAACTCTTAATAGCTGGAGCTAGAGACGCTTGCTGTAGATTCCATCTCTATTTAACCTTTCGACTAACTATGCCAAGTAGGAGAAAAGGGAGCCTTCCCCACACAAAGGTGGGAGGGGACGGAGCCCGAAGAGGCCTACTGAAGGGTTGATTTGTAAGGAGGTGAAATTGCACCACTCTCAGTCTCACCGCTGGAGCTTCCCAGTTCGTCTCCATCGAACGTATTCTCGTCCCAGTGGCCATTTCATTCACATGCAATGCTCTTCCGAGTAGGTAACTTCCCAGGCCACAGTGGGCAACCAAGGCATTTACATTTGCCAACTGCCATCGAGTTAACACAGCACTTGTCTGCAATCCTTAGATCTAGAGCACCTCTACTGCCCGCGGCGTCAGACGTCGCGGCCTCAGCTCTCATCAACTCGGAAGTTTCGTGGCCAAGGTAGCGCGTATGACATGACCCTCAGAACTTACAGTGACCTGCTAGGCTCCGGGGTTACTTGTTCTCCAAGGCCCCGCGTAAGAAACCCTCATGTACCTGTTCACCGCCTTGAACGGAACAAACACACACTTAAAACCTGGGTCAAGACAGACAAATGGAAACTCCCGAGCACCGAGCAGAGGGCGAAGGCCCTCACTATAGGTTGTAGCTACATCCGAGTCGGACAGCCACATTCTAATCAGAATCCCCAGTAGCATCGTCCAGCTGTTACATCGGACTGCAAGTACCAGCTCGGTTCCTTCCAAGCCGTAGTCTCAAGAATTGAAAGGAAGTGATTATTTTCAAATCTCCTATGGCCTCAACGGGGTTAGAGTTACCCGGTCCCAGTTTTGTACTCCCATTCGCACTCGCAAGGACAGGGCTGCAATTTCCCATCGGCTACGGCTGAGGCAGCTAATCACGAATCTGGTAGAACTTCTGCATTCCAAGTAAATCTTTAAGTAAAGAATTACAAAATCCATTGTGAATTAGGTCTGTGAATGACATCCGGTACCTCTACGAAGTCCTGAATGCGGCGTTCGAGGCGCCGATCGTCGGGATAGAGGTCGTTGAGATACCAAGTCACAATCGGACGCTGGGGCCTGGATGTTCTTACGTAGAAGTAACATTGCAGCTCAACTGGTTTGTCCACTGGGTAGTCGGCTTCGAGGGGCGTTGTGAGCATTTCCGGTAGCCAATAGACGCTGTCTGTTTGGAGAAAAGGATGATTCCGTTAAGGCAACGTTTCCAGACTAATACCGATGGAGGATTGACAGAAACTTAACCTCTAGAAAAGTGCAGACTAGCCACTGGTATGCGCTACCATCTTACCGAGCTATCTACCTCACGCTTGGTCGCAGAACTTCAATTGCTGGCTCGAAGAAGCCGTTCTGAGAACTAGATCATCGTCTCACCACAGAAAATGAACCCATCCCTGGGAACTACGCTATAACACCAATTTACTAACTACATCTTACGTAATGGCTATTGGTTCACTAATAACTAGCTTTTCAGTTACTTTTAGGACTAGAAATAAACACATTATCACCGACGAAGTTAAAAGAAATCCGATACCTTCATATCCTCCCAGAAGGGATTCGTCTGTTAATTATCAATATGATTCCCATTAAATCACTTTGCTGTGTGTCTAGCGATGACCATTAGGTGGAAAACACAGCCTTGCACATCCGGTAACAAGCTTGGTCTTTGATTCCTTTCTCGATTAGACTTACCAATCTGGAAAACCAGATAGCCTTTCTGGAATATCAATAGCAACGAGGCGATTTTGAGTTTAATCGACCAAAGCCATCTACTACGAGCACCGGTGATATTCTAAAAGTAAACAGCTTGGCCGACTACTACTGTTACTACCTATTGGAAACGTTTGGTTGGTAACCATAATAACCAGGATTATTGCAGCACAAGAAATTTAAAAATAATGCCACGAACTATAAATGGAGCTTACTCGGAAATATACCAACAGTGGTGTTATGCAAGACGTCTAGGAATATCTCCGGTCGAGGAACTGAAATTAAATTAATGAGGAAATATATAAGCAAAAACTCTCCAAATCACTTTAACTAATGTGAGCTTGAACTTGAGCTCACCCTTAACCACGAGCCGAATTTCCCGGCTGCAGCGATGCTGTGGAGAGCCAGTGTAGCAGCACTGGTAAACACCAGCAGCGTCCGGAGTGACGTTCTCTAAGGGGATTTCGCCACGGGAAAGGAGGAAATGACTGACGGCGTGATTGGGAACCCAGTCTTGGAACCAAAGGATGTGTGAGGTGTTGAGCTCCTTCGGAAGCCCTTCAATTTCACACGGCATCACGAAATTGCTAAATACATCTACCACCACCACACATTCTAATGCTTTGATAAGGACCAGCGATAGCATCAAATGCTTGAGAGAGGCTACCACCATCTCCTCACAACGCCCTCGTGGTACCAAATCTAATAGAAGCGATAATAAATCCCTGCGGTTAAAAAGGCCCAAAATAAGCACGAAAGAGCACCTAACTCACCTGGGCAGGAAAATAAACCAGTTAACCCGATCGCGATAGCGCTTAAGTGACGACCTGCCTTTTCACCAATAGGAATTGGTATTCACTTGTACATCTCATCGATTGGCTGATCAGTGTGGTTGCACTCGCTACGAGGCCTCGTATTAACTCCACCCTCCCACAAAACTGCATGCAGGCCACTACTGCGTGCAGCCCTCAATTCGGGGGCGGGACTGAGTCATCCAAAAAAACTTTTTAAGATAGAGCACGTTGTGACCACACATTGAGCGAGAAGGGGGAGGAGTAGCTAAACTGTCAATTGTGGCTCCCTTAGAGTGACGCTAAGCGTACCTTGGGTCAATTCAACTCGTAGAAAATCAACCAGATAAGAATTCTTGAGAAAACCCGATTTATTCTTCCAATTATGTCCAACCTAATTCCGGGTACCCAAATCTAATATCCTTATAATAATGTTATGTTGCAAGTTCGCACTGAAAACTCATAACAGCCCTTGTACCTAAAATTAACAAACAACACGTCTCCTACATTATTCTCAAGCAATTTTCCAATGTTTTCACATGCTCCGATGCTTTAAGAATTTACTTTACCTACCAATAAACTAAAATAATGCAAATTCGTGACGGAATGCTCACCGAGTTCCGAATTTAGCGTAAAAGTACTAAGTTGACTGGTCGAGCTACTAAAGTGGTGGTGATCGATAATTGCGAGTCTTGAGTGTTTCCGACGTGGAGAGACACTTCGTTTTTCACCATTGCACTATAGGCACAAGGCGTTACTAGGCCTCTATTTTTCTTGTACCAGCAAATAGTGACTTTATAAAGTCTTTGGCCAGAACATTTTAAATGAGCTATCGCCGGGAACAAAGGATTTTGAGCGGAATAGAAAATGATTTCTTCAATCTAACGACAGTACCTACGTTACTTGTCCCTGTATTTTTCAAGTAGTATATATAGTGTAAAAATGCAGGATTTCAGTACGCAATGTTTATAAACCCATAAAATCGGACCAGTGATGCAAACCAAGCTAGATGACGGTAGGTCAATGTCAAGCCCACTAAAATAACTAAATGCTATTAAAGTACCCCCCCAAATATCATTAGAAGTGTGCTCTGCCGAAAGCGTCCAAATTGGGAGCCGAGTATCAAAACAGATGCGTTCCGTTGGTCCATTAGGAGCCACGTCGATAGGCAACCCATTTCTAAAAGACTGTCGCCATCCGTGCATATTCCGTTGGTCCTACAAAAGAATAACAAGTACACAGAGAAGGGGGTTGTTCATCAACCAGCCATGATACAAAATTACATTGAAGCCAGTCTATAGGGAAGAGGAAAGGGTGGATAAGCGAGAGCTAGAAAGAGGGCTCGATTTTAACCCCAAGTGGCGAATAGCTTGACAGTCACATGGCTGCACTGGCCGTGTCGGCCAGTTTCTTCTTCTTGGCCAAAATCGCCACAACCGAGTTCAGCTCCGTCAAAAGACGCCGCATGTCCTGGATTCCCGCCGTTCTTTGACGCAGGTACTGCGTTGATAAAAAGCATACATTAATGAACACATTTGTATACAGTGTTCAAGCGGTGACCAGAATGTTTATGAAAGAGCTGAAATTGTAAATTCGAGCGCCAGTGAATTACCATATTTGTTTAGATAAACCAGACTAGTACCGGAAATTTAGAATTAAACAATCAGGCACAGCAAGTATTATGAACACATAATTGTTACTTACTACGAGTAAGTAGCAAGGTTTTAAAGATAAACTAAGCAGGTATGGCTTTTGCTTGAGGGCTCTGAAGAGCTACCACTACGATTACATAACCATCGACGTGGATGAAAATGGAAAGATGCGAACCTCGCGCAAGTCGTCGACGATGGCAGGGTGCTTCCACCAGGCAGTGGAGCCCTCAGCCTCTTCCTCCGACGAGACACTGCCGGGGCCACTTGGGGCGATGACGCCCTGGTGGGGCTCGGCACGAAGTGCAGGCAGGAGGTGCTGGTGGATACGAGTGCGCAGGCCGCGCGGACCCGTCAGCTCGGCGAATACGTGCTCCAGTGCGCACCGCAGCGCTTCCTCCTCGGCGCTGATCGCGAAGCCCGCCCGACGCGACACCGTCTGCTTCGCCAGCAACTGCACACACAAACCGGGTGAGGTGAAGCACCGACGCATGACATAGAGACGGATTCAACGAACACTGCCCGCTGTCCAGGCCTTGATAGGGTGCCAGGCTACTGACAACTTTTGAGCAAATGGTTAGGCAAATTATCTACTCTAAGTGGAATTGAAAACTAACATATTAGAACAAGAAGTTGGTAAATGAATTTTACTACACTAATGGTACCATAAATTTAGTGATTTGAGTAATTATGAAGATAACTCCTGACCAAATGTTTCTTTGAGATGGGAAGTTAGATAGAAACATGAAAAAGCAGGTGTGGGAAAGGCACACACACTGAAACCTAAATAAAGATGAATATGAAAATCCAAATCTCCGACCAGCTATTATCCGACGTTTAAGTCTTAAAATGAGCTTAAAGTAACTCCAGTGACCAATAGGCATGCATGGAACAGGCTTTTCTCGATAAAGCCAACTCATTCACTCAAAATGAAATTTCTCAAATAACTTCCTGGAGAAGGCGTTGATGAACTTATGACGACGACAAAGATAAAACATACATGAAAACGTATGTGGAAAAAGAATTAATTGCTCTAACGAGACACAGTACGCAAACATTTACGGATATAAGAGGAGACGAGATAAAAACGATATCCAAATACAACCAGAAACAAAATCAATATTTGCGACGGAGGCATCAAGATAAAACAATATGAAGCAAATCAAACAATACCTTGAGAATTCGAAGGTTGAGCTCAATCTGTTTGCGCTTCACTTCGGCGATCTTTTGCGAAGTTGAGAGCTGCTGTGCTTGAAGATTACCAGCCACCGTGAGGAGATGCTGAAAGATACGGAATTTTATAGCAATCTAGCCCAAATTACGAAAATAATGCTTAACTAAATGGCTATGTGCGGTTAAACATCCTAAACGATTAAGACTATCAAAACTTACGGAAAGGTACATTTAAGTTAAAGAGAGATTGACCAACCTTCACCGATTTCCTTTGTTCGCTACCGAAAAGAAGCTGACCCTCACGACGTCGTTTTAGATCAGCCAGTCCGACCACGGGAACGGGAATTAATCGATTAGGCGCTGGGTTGTTCTCCTTCGCCTACTCGACAGATTGAAAAGCTTGGCCGAATACATGAACACATGTAATGATACTCATAAAACTCAGAAATTAACCTGTTGCCAAACCCGCTTATCGAAGCCCACCGGTGGAAGTTCCAGATAGGCGTTGATCTGCGATGCCGTTGGTGCTAGTTCGGGCAACATACGACACACACACAGTTGTGACTCCAGTTGAGGCTTGACCGTTGCACTGCACAGAAAATTCGCCAGATCTGTTGCTGGAACGATGTGTGTTGCACCTATAAACAATCAATGAAATAAATTACAATCTAGCAACAACAAAGGGACACAAACAAGAGCTTACCAGAGGCATGACGCTCTAAAACTTTGATCACTACCTCGGTGTTACTCTCCGATCGAACTGAAGGCCTGATTTCTTCAACAACAAGTACGCAATTGGCACGAACACCCAGTAAACGGAAGATAAGGTCGTGAAGAGCCTGTTTTTGCGACAGAACCTCGGCATGGCGCGTTGTCAGTTCCATGCAGACAAGACCATCTGCTTCTGTGCTCGTTGGCATAACGTTATAAGCAATACCGCGGAAACGCGAAAACGGGTTATCTGGAGTGTAGTTGACAGGTCCAAGCGCAGAGAATCCGATTCCCATACCAAGCATTGACTGCAGCTGGTTTAGTTTGGCAATCACGGAATCACGTTGGTCGCCAAAAATCATCGGTTGAGAAAGGGAAGCATAGAATGCGTCAACAGATTGTTGCTGCATCTGAGCATGTTGTTGGATCGTATTTTGACCATCTGGAACATGACGATAGGAAAAAGTAGGTGGTTGATCGCAAAAACGTCTCGAAACAAAACCTACAGGTGGATCCAAGTTGGAGACCAGTAGGGGCTTGCGCATTTTGAGTAGGTTGAAAAGAAAAGAGTGCACTAGGTTTACTGGCGGCAGTTATTGAAGACCCGATGGTACTACCAAAAAGTGATGAAGGCTTACTGGTGGCAGAAAAACCGAAAGGAGACGCAGAACTGGTTGCTGTCCCCAAGCCACCGAAAAGACTTCCGCTAGTTTTTGCTGGTGTAGGTCCTAGGCTAAATGCAGTCGATGTTGTTGATTTAGCACCAAACCCGAACGCTGAACTTGTTGAAATAGTGCCTAAAGAAAATTGACTTTGATTGGTAGCCCCAAATGCTTGAGTTTGTTGACTACCAAACAATGGTTTAGGTGCATTGCCAAACATCCTCAACGGTAAAGAGATCTGTATCAACACAAAAATGTGATTGGCTCACAAAATGGGTAGAGAACCAATCAAAGTGCAAATAGTCTTGAATAATTCTAATTTTTTCATTTCCATTTTAAGTAGTTGATACATTTAAATATTAAACCATTTAAGCAAACTCTAGTTTAAATTTTATTAAATAACAAAAATCACTCGAGAAAATACGATCTGTATCATCAAAGGACATGCGAAACTAAAAAATCTCTAGTGAAGTACCTGCAATATCAATATTATTGTTAGTTTTCTTTTGAATTTTGATTGTCTTAATGCAGTGGCATAGCTATTACAACCAGCACTGAGTCAAATAAATTCTAAGGATTTGTGTAAATAACAACTTAACAATATAACTTAAATTGCTTATATGACTGCATCCGCGATTTTACATTATTTTGTAGCGTAAATTCTCAAGTATTTGATACAATAAAAGATCTGTTTGTGCTTGGTGCATATTTCATAGTCAACCTATACCTCATCTATAAAATTTGGCTTTGAACCCTTCCAAAAATCACAACTCGTAAAGAATAGAATTATGCTTAAGTGGAACAAGGGTGTTTTTGTTATCGGTGAGCATCGACGTGTTGGGGCATAACCTAAAAAATTGCAACGCTCTTTTGGACAATCGATAAGATTGCCAACCGGGCTAAATTTCCACTCAAATTAATGTTCGATTTCGGTTATTTCACAAGTACATGGCAACAATTATTCAGCTAACAAATTTTCAGATAATGACTATTTGGCGTTCTTGAAGCCATTCTTTTGATTTGTAACTTATAGATAGATACACAGGTAGATAGATAGATAGATAGATAGAAAGCTTGCAAGTCAAGCTGACCTTGCTAAAACATCAGAGCCGATGAGTTATTGCGTTCGCATACGATCCACCGACATTTCACATCTTAAATAAAGCGCTTATATTTTTAATGAATTTCAGTTCCTGGCTTTGATAAATATTGAAAATACTTGAAGTAGAAAAGTGGAAAATTTAGATCAGTCGATGATATTACTGGAGCTATCACAAGGCGCAGCGACATGGTTAACTAAGCCTGTCAATTAGAGAAAATGACCACAGGTAAATATTTTCCAACCAGATGTCACCTAAGCTATCGTTTCCATAAATATGCTGATTGACAAATAGCTTATTTGTACTATTGAACTAAAATGAAATATTTAAATAATCACACTTTAAAAATATTACATTTAAAAACTATATTCACAATTTTGCTACCTTGAATTTAGTTATAACTTACCAATTTTTATCCGTTGTAATCAATGTATTCGCCAAGTTGTTCAGATCGGGATTTTGTTAGTTTACACCGAAGCACTAGCTTCTAATTACTGCTGAAATAGAGTAAGATTTCGTGATAGTTTTTCTTCAGATTCTACTATAATGTGCTTTAGTTTACTTATGCCAATCAATCTAACTACACTCTTTAGCAATGGAGAAGGAGGCCATCGTTCCAAATGTAAAAAATCTTGTAGCAGACTATACCACAATGGAGCATATATTCCCCGTCTTCCTCATAGCTGTGATCGGAATCTTCTTCTTCTTTCTTCTCCTGGTTATCTTCGGCAATGATAAGGTATATACTGTTCCCACTCTTAGCCTTGATAACCAGAAAATAACACATTGTAGTATCAATAAGGCGTTAGAAGTTAAGGTTTATTGGACTTTTCCACACTAATCGATTGAATTATAGTCACCTATGGACACATCTTTCACTAGGGTAAGTCGTGTAGCACCTCTTAGTTTGGTTGTTAACACATTTCCTCGGCTACTCTGCCTGCATTTCACGTGAGCCGCATCACACTCGGAGTTAACTCGTTGCTTGGCGCTCTTTGTTGTACCTTGTTTATTACATTGCTTTTCCGTTGGTAGATGGGGAAATTGAAGAAGTCGAAGGAACTTTAATGTCAGTGGATTTGTGTGCGTGTAATCGAAGTCGTCTCCTCCGTTTTTTAATCGACACCCAACATTTGTTTACACCCAACTGCCCTTCCTTCGATTCCGACATCAGGTGCCTTTTTACTGTTGTCTTTTCTCTGCGCGGCACTTTATCTTGATCCAAATCGTTTGTGTTGGCATTTCTCAGCCTAATATGCGTGTAATCAAAACCCTTGGATGTTGCTACTTCTCCCAACCCAAAGATGCAAACCTAAACCTTTAAACTATAATCAAGCCACGTTTGCTGTGATTTCCTTATTAAATTCTTCAAAATTCCCTAGTTTGACCTTCATTTTCTCAAGTCATGTGTCGAATCGATGTGATGGGGCAGTTTTTCGACTTGATGAGGAGGAGATAGCGAAGTAGACTTTGGTATTTATGTGAATGACTTTGTTGTGGGTGTGCGTGCTCGCTGGTGCCTGCCCGTTGCGTCTGGCTTTGCGTCATTGCTAAACGCGCACAAATTGATGACACCCCCTGGACACTATCAAACCCGCACGAACTGGGGCGCATACATTGGTAAGATGAAGTTAAAGCAAACGGATATTTTATTTTAGTTTCAAATTTGAACCATGACAGTTGTCATCCGAAAGTTGGGCATCACTGTCACTCTAAAAGCTCTAGCATTTGCAGATTATCCGGGAGTCACTAGACGGTTTAATAAGGAAAACGAAAATTATAGTCTTTGGTAACTGTACAGTTTAGTGGCTTTGAAAGACATTCAAAGAAGAAATTTGTTCCACTATCGGCGTCAAAAAGTTTCACTCGAAATAACCGCCTCCAGAAGCTGGAGCAGGTGATGTTCCACTTCAAGCGTGATTCTACCGTCGATTACTTGGGCTTTCGTAGAAGTGGCAGCTCAGCGTTTTCTAGCGGCATTTCGACGATAGGACCCTAAACTTAGTGATACATCGGATTAAAATTTGCGGCGGTCGTTCGGAGGCCAAGCATTGAGGGATAATGGTGTAGTTGTCGTGAAAATTGGCTGACAAGATATTCTGTGTGAAGTTAATTTTTTATGAGTAGTAACGAAGGTCTTCATTGAGTACCGCCAGCTTCATGGCTGAGGCTGAAATGCATTCGGGGACAAACCCCCGGTTCAGATGTCAATGTCTTCCTGCGCTTTTTCGAATAGTGGATTCAATGATTTCCAGTATTTCTGAACTTTTAAAGATTCGCTTTCAACTCTATAAATTCAGAAAGGAAGGAAGGTGTTTCCTTGTTCACAAATAGTATATCAGCGTGGATGCCTCATGTGGATATAGTCTCATGCAGTAGGGAATACGTATTCCAAGGCAGACACAAGCAATGACAGTAGTTTGTCCCCTGTGCCTTTGAAGTTGCGGCGAAATCCGTGTTTGCCTAGACCTTACAGCTGTACCTGTCTTCATACTCGGAAAATCGTAAATAATTGCCAAATGGCATTTGATTAGCGAGGACTTTTTAGATTGTAAGCTTACTGTTTTTTCCTTAAGGAGGAGATGGAATTAAGGGAGACCCTTTCGGCAACAAAACTTCGAATTCAATTAGGTCATTAATGCTATGACAAAAAGTTTGCCAAGGTCATAGTTGGAGGCTATAAAAGCACAAGAAATGAATAAGGTTAACATTTAATTGCCTGAGCCATAAGCTGATCTTAAGTGCCACCCATCAACCCCAAAGAGAGAAAAAGACTGGGCAAAGGAAAAGCAACTAAGGAAGATTCCATCCTCAAGGGTATTTTGGTACACACGTCCCTTGAGACTCAGTATAGAGTTTTGCTCTATTGTTAAATAGTCTTATCCAACAATAGTGGGAAATGCACACTATTAACATGCCAGTTTTTTAATCTGAAAAGGTAACAAGATGCCGAAAATCCCGGCATGGTTTTATTTCAGAACTGAATCTCGAATAATGATCAGTTAATATACAAAGCAAGATGCCCGGCCTATCGGTTCCTAATGCCTAACTTTGATTGCTATGTTCGAAAATACAACTGAATACTCATTTTCCCCAAGCTATGCATACTGGGGCTTATTTCACCTTTTATTTCTCAGCCCATGTCGCTCCTTTGACTGCGTGCCTTAGTGACTAGATTTCATAATGCGAAGACACTATAGCGTACGGCTACTTAAGGAATGCACTTGTGCGGACGCTGGATTCTGCGGAATGCAAGTCTTCCTATTTAACATATTTGTCCCTTTTAGGTTTGTCGTTTCTCCAACTTTCCAAAACCACTTATCAGATTTATGAAGAAGAAGCCCTCGGTCGTGAAGTTTGTGCGATGGCTCAAAATAACGCCTCGATTTGACGTTTGCTATTCAGTTAACCTCAAATTAAAACCCCCATTACTCAGTGTAGCCTGAATTTCTCTTGGTTGGAGAGGAAATCACCCCTGGAAGGTCACATGGTTCTGCTTCCTAGTGTAGAAATAAGTTGTGGACTAATTATTCCAGTAGCATTTCGCGTTCTTAGCATTTGGGATGATCGGAAAATAGTGCTGAAGAACTGACCACCAAATTAGGCTCGAAGGCTAGGTTAGCGAAACTTGCCTTGATTGAGGAGACTAACTGAGGGTGCTGGCATTCATAGTTTCGAAGAGCAGGTAGTAACTAGCACTGGAAGCCGTGAGACGGTAACGAGACCGTCTTTATCTCTGGAACCGGCGGCTAAGCGCCATTCGTCTTGGCATATTTACTACAATAGGCGGCTTTTGTAATCTATCACTCAGAACATTCATACATACAAGAGCCTGGGTTAGGCAAATTTTTCTATAAAGTAAGTCCGCTACCGCTGTTGAGCAAAGGTGACCTCCTGGTGGACTTGGCACTCCTTAGTTTGCTATTCGCCTTTAATGTGTTCGCGAAACAAGCGGCAGTTTGACTAATGCAACCGGAAAGCAATGAGCTCAGACATTGCACTCACTGACTTCTGCAGTTGCTTCCAGGAGAGGCGCCGCAGGCACTCCTTTCCCAACATGCATCCTTTGGTGGAACTATGATTCGTTTTTAAGCATTTCAATCAACAACCAAGCATAGGTCATCAGAAAACTGCAGATGCCTTAGGGTCATCAGTAGTTATAACTGACGATTTATCATCGATTTGAAGGCATAATAGGCTATTCTCACCTAGCAACCAGTGTTTGATATGTAAATTATCTCGTTGTTATCAAAGCCACTTTATTTACCTTATTTGGGACTTCAAAGAGCATTCTCATAACCGCGCGAGAACTCACATTTTAGACGAGGATTCTTGATGAATTAACCCAATTCTAATGCTATGAAATCAATAGTTTAAAGAAGTAGATACCCAATAGGAATTGGATTATCAGTGTTTCATTCAGATTTAATGTACAATTTATAGATTCTGAAACTCCTCTTTTGTGGTTGAAATATTCTTAGCAGTCAATGTACTTCGGACATAAACCAAGTTAATGTTTTTTAATGTTCCATGCTGCTGTCAGTTTTTATCAAAAAGTGTGGCGCAGAGTCGCAATTAATACATTTTCATGTTTTTTCAAAAACCTACAAGTAATCAGAATGTGCAAAGTAAAGTACAAACTCGAATGCTACTTTTGGATAAAGAAATTTGTAATACAGCACAGAAAGTTAATGCCATCGACTTTAAAGTGTCATTTAAAGAGTAAGTATCACAGAAACAATTAATTTGCTATTGCAATATCAACCTGTTTCGACGATGAGTAAAAGCAAAGAAAAAACGATTTCCACAGTTTTCGAAAGTTATTGACTTTAGCATAGCTTTGGTATCATAATAAAATTAGGAAAAAATGTGCTTCGATTTCAAATAGAAACAGTAGTTAGGATAACTTAGAAGCAGCGCTTTGAAAATCATAAGCCACTTTTATCAATAACTGGTGGTGGATTGTGGTGAAAAGTTAATTTACAAAACATAATAAGAGAAGTAGAAGCTAGATTAAACACTGTTTAGAGTATAACCATGGAAGAAGTCCTGAGCGAAAATTTCTCACACTTCATAGTTTAAGATTAACCGTAAACATTAAGTCGTTATCACAACTAAACTTTGGCACATTCATAATACAAAAAAGGGCACCTGTACCCAATTTCACGTAGATCTTCACATTTAGAGTGCCTGAACAAACACCTGTAACTTGACAAGAGATTTTAGAGATCACTACAAAGCAAAATGATTATTACAGCCCAGGGTTAAGTCGAATATCGGTTGCTAGTTCGACACACAGGCAAATATTCATTCTGCAAGCAGACTGTGCTCGTTAATAAGTAGGTATTTTGGGTGAGATAAGTCAACGTTCTTCTTTTGGAATCCCAGTATAGCAGTCCCTTCGAAGCAAAAAGCCGAGTTCAGCATCTGATTTTGTATTACTTTCTACTCGGAATTGCTGCAATGGACTACAACTGTTGTAAAAAGCAAAAGGTTTAAAAAAGTGGAGGTTGGAAAAGGAAGCTCAGATCAAGGCGACTGGACCCTCCGATTAATTTTATCACTATGACAGCTTCATACTTTCCTATCTGGTCCCTTTTGTAATCTCTCCCACCTGAAACTAGAGTGACCGGTTCTTCGGAGGCCAGAAAGAAGTCATCACGCTCCTCCTCGAGATCAGCCTCAGGGCCATGTCTTTCGAAGGAGTATACTAACTCTGTATGAATATTATTGCCAAACGGCTAACATTTTATGTATTCCGAATGTTCCCGGAAAGTGGCAATCTTTCTCCTTAATAAATTCTAACTTATCATTGTTAAAACATGGCGTAGTGATGACCATGTGACAATAGCTTCCACGTAATTACACACAAGGCTATAACAAATGATTTTGTTGTTTCTTCTAGTGCTAGCAGTGCTTTTAAGCAGACTTAAGCAAAAACGGTATGCCATTTCGTCATCCGAGGTTAATAGCAGCTGGTATTTTTGTGAACCTGATCACAATTCACCAACGTACTAAGCACTTTGAAGAATTGCCTATTGATGAAATTATGGCTAAGAGTGAAGCACACAACTGGCGTCTGAGGAGTGCTCGGCGTGTGAGCGCATTGTGGAGCCACTTTGTGGGTACGAACGCACTGACGACAGAGCGTCAAAACGAATTAACGCCATGGTGAACTTTAAATTAATCTCACGCAGTCGGTACGTGTGATTCTAAATTCCATCATTTTAGCTGAACTTCTTTATTTATAAATGGGAAGAACGTTACGACTCTGATTTGACGTCGCTTAAAATATCCCGGTATAAGCCGATAATCCGAAGACCCAAGCCATTAAAAACCCAATAACTTCAATATTTGGCGAGGTGGTGGGCTTGAATAAAGTGGATATACAGTACATTAGGTGTTTGGAATGAATATTACAGTTTCATCAGGAGAAAGGATGGTCTAAAAGTCAATTACTTATTGATTTGAAAAAATTAAATATACTGGAAATTTTGACCATTAACCTCATAGAGTTTTACTCAAAATTACCACCTCGGCACGTAGAACAAACTAATTCTATGCTTTCTCTGGTCTACTTCTGATGGCGATCTGAGCATTTTTCAAAATCGCCACCATCTGGTTAAGGTCCAGGGAGTTCAAAGTAGAACATTGATTTGAAGGACTTATGGTAGTGTGAGTGCCCAACCCTAAAACATCTTGAAAACAAGACAAAACTGTTCCGGACAACCTGTATAACTTCTTCCTCAAAAGTGCGAACATTTTTGATCAATTATTGATTATAATATGGAGGAGGGTTACCGATACGATTTTGACCAAGAGTCAACGCTAGATATGAGGGAACAGGCTTAATTGCACCATTAATCTCTGGCAGTGACTCAACTCGGTAACGGGAAGCAAACAAAGATCTGTTATTGAGATCACTCTTGCAAAAATCCCTCGTCGAAATGAAGACGCTTTGACTCCATCGATAGATTGTCTCACGAGAATGATAGATGATTGCATTAGGCAAGATTTCTAAAAAAATGTTGCCTTGGATGTGGGACGAATTTAAATCGAAGTCGAATTTGAAATAATTTTAAGTTAGTTCCTTTACGAGAAAATGTAGATTTATGTAGACTATGGTAGAGTATACAAGAAACGACATTTGCCAAGCGCTGTCAATCATTAATATGCGTGAATTTAAAATTGGTTTTGACAGTCGTCCTAGTATGTCTCAAGTTGAGCCTTAGTCAATATCTTCTCTATGATTGTCTTGCCTAAATCCAAGGGATTATCCGGAAAAAACATTCTCTGAGTCTAATTATACGAGTAACTAATTTCCATAGAGCTGAACGAGAGATGAGTTTTTGGTTCAACCATATCGTTAGATTAATAAGCAATCCTGTAAAACTCAATATCAGTCATGTTTCAACAACCCTCTCTAAGGCTAGATAAAGCTAGATAATCATCGTCTGGTTACCTATTTTGAAGTCACTTTTCATTGTCAACATCTGTTTTGACATGATCCAGCATGTCGATCTGGGTGTGCCGAACACTATCTTGTAGCAACTCTGCCTAGTGGTGCACCCAGCTTATCTATGCATGATGTCCAAGACTATGTAGCCATATGTATGCACGAAGCAGCAGCAGTCCAATTGCTTGTCAGCCACTTTAACAGCTACTCCGGTCCCAATTCCGGGTCTTCGAGTCCCCAAAATCCTAACCCGGTGCTGTCGCCGAGGATGACAATCACTGTGCTGCAGTACTTTTGCAGTCCCGTTAGTCGACCATGGAATTAAAGTATTTTTGAGACAATTCCCACGGAAAGTGTCAAATCAGCTCGCTTCAGGTTCCAGTTGAGGCGATCATAGGCGGTAATGGCACAGGTTATTTCGAGTGAAATTCTTCGACGCTAGTGTTATTTCTCTGCCTGGATTTTTTTGAAGTCTCTTTTCCTGATCTGTCAAGTATATCCAGAGCACCCTGGTATATAATAATGAAAATGCTCCTCTTCTTTTTAGCACATCCATTTTTGTAAGACCATGGTGTGTTTGAACGAATTTGAAGGCAGTTACCTGGTGTCATTTGGACCGTTGATTAGGAAGATTCCACGGCGTGACCATATACACCGAAGTAAAGAGTTAAGGCGGCAACAGAGTGCTAAATCGTGGCACCAACAATGAACTTAAGAACAAATATTCACGCCAACTTAGAACAGAATGAGCTGACGTTTAAAAACTTTTTTGAGAGCTATTTCTTGACGGAATATCTACGGTGAATATGAAGGCTCTTTTCTTCTTGTAATCTCAACTACAATCGAGAACGAAACACTTAAATAAACACGTCGACCTTGCAAATAAGAATGAAGAACTTTAAATAAAAGTACGGTAAAAGGTGAAGTTAGGACACTGAGGGCATCCAGAACTACTTTAATGGTGCTTAGCAAGCGGATGTAGTTAAGGGGCACACATTTGGATACGTTTCATCTTCTGAAAAAACATAGTGTGAATTTATCATACTCTGAGCTAGTTAACACAAACATAAACATGCATCCCAACCACTAATTTCTCCCACATTCCTAAAATAAAAAAGGCTTCCTTCCATGGGCGAAGACGGGACGATCTAGAGATTTAGAACATTTCCATGAATATAAAATTATATTAGGACCCAGCTGATATTCACTCATTTAGTATGTTCTCTGACTCCCTCTAGGGCTCAACAAAGACATAGCCACTGGATGTCTCCCTGAAATACTTCGACGTGTTCAAAAGGTTTTTGCACAGCTGGACCTGCTCGCTAGCTCGCTGAACTTCCTCCAACTAAAAACGAACAATAACTGTTACAGTTACTTACAAAACTAAGTAGCCTGAGATTTGTCAGATCGCTCACCCTGGTCTTTTCCCGAGTTGCAAGATCGATGTAGCCGACTTCCGGGGGTGATGTGACCTCGGCCCAGAGGCGCTGGGACTCCTCGGCCTCTTGCATGTCGGTCGGTTGCACCCACTTTGGCTCGACGCTCAGTTTCGTCGTATCGATAAGCCCTCTGATGCCCTAAATTTGTGGAAGCCCCTTACGATATAACTCACAGACACCTCATCGACAAATTCCATTGTTGCGTTCCAGTGACCGGTTACAGTAATCAAAGGCTTTTTCATACCTGAAGGTTGTGCCGGACCAGATTTCCTCCATAATTTGGTGAAAACGCTTTGAATTCATTAACTAATATGAAGTTTAACGCACGTTACAGCGATGCTCGGGAAGAACAAGTACGCGTAACTTGATCTTGGCAAGTACTTGTCCACCGTTAGCAGGACAAGTACTTGCTGATAGGTCTCACAGTCTTATCTGCTCCTTCATTGATCCAATTTTGGACTCGTGTGAAAGCAAATATTCCCTATGATGCATGTTACATGTTGATATTATATCAGCTGGACTTTCTTAGGGCAAATTGTTTTGATTATGAGTGTTTTTTAAATAGTCCTCTACTCAAGGTAATCGAGAACTCTGACTTCAGTTTACACCTTCTCCAATTTCATCACTTCCATTTTTTGGAAATTTTCTTTAATAGGCCAGTTGAAAACGTAGTAGTTTAAGAAAGTGCCTAGCTGAATGAAAATGCTACCTTTTAACACTACTAGTAGTAGCTCTTATAGAGTTTCCCTAATTATTTTGAATCACACTTTTCAAAAATTGGAACTGTATTTGAGATGTGAGGGCAGGGTAGCTTAAAGCACTGTTAGCGGTCTTAAGCGGGTGCCCTAGTCTATCTTCTTAAAGATAGAAATGCCCGCCATGTAACCATCTCCACACCTTGTTGCTTTAAAGACACCTGATTCCCTTCGCTTTGGCCAGGGACAAAACACAGTGAATCACATTTTCGAACATCAGAATCCCCTAAGAAACTTCCCACCTTGGTATAGAAACGAATTTTTGCAGTGTAATCGGTCTGAGTGCATTCGACGTTTACCGTGTCATCATGTTCGAACCAAGGCACCGTGAGAATCGACCGTCCGTAGGCAGTTGGTAGTGTGAAAACGTATTGTGTCCTCCTAACTTCAGAACCACTAAAATTAGCAATTTAAAAGAACTCTACAAATATGTTTATGTATTCTTGAACTAATGTCTGGATATCTATGAAGAATTTTTAGGCACTGATGCATAACTCCTAATGTTCTCCTTATTAGCCATCCTGATTTGTGTCGAACAATGTGCTGTATAATCGTGATTCTGAAATTCATCTGGTGGTATTGAAAAATCATATTTTCAATTTTACCAAGACCAAGAAGATCTTAACCAAAGAAAGGATTGTCAAGGTAGTATTGGCCCAGAGGTCTTTTGAGTCCAATCGGACGAGTTGATCAATTACAGTGCCTATTCCCTCTCACCGTCAAGTCTGACAGTTTCACAGATTTATGCCTTAGCGCTCGATTTGTCTGCAAACGACTATAATGCAAGCATTATCAAACTGTCAGTATAGGCTCTGATCTGTGCTTTCTTTACCAGTAATAAATACAACGTCTTCCGTAATGCGAAAGTATTACCGAAAGGCTAGTTAAATGAAAGTAATTGATGTCTAGTTTCATTCATTGTGGACATTAACAATTATTGAGTGAATCATTTTCGGTTACTAATTCGCAACCATCACCCCTGGGCAACAACCCAACTAGAAGAAAGCGATATTGGAACAATCGATTTGAAGATGATACGATCCAAAGTACTAATAACAGTCCTGAGGAGTAGGATTCCCACCTCGACTCTCAGGTAATAACCTAACACTATACATCCTTTGTAGGGCCGTAGCCGCCAAACATTAGGAAAGATGAAAAGCATGCTTAAAGTGTTTCCTTTATTAGTCCTCCCCTATCGTGCCCCTATCCATCTCTAAACGTTAGTTGACAAATCTGCACTTCTGCTCAATGGACACTCATATTGAGCATTAAAAATAACTCATGCCCGAAAGATACGAAAAAAGACATGACTAGTTGTACAAATCGTAACAATCCTGGCCAAATTACTTCAGACCTCCATCCTATTTCTCACAAAACAACGGTTCTGTTGAAGGAAATGCAAACTAGACACAATCGATACGATTTCATGCTTGATTATTAACTCACTTGAAAAGCATTACCAATTCTTCGCCACCTTGTCCTGCTTGAAAGGAACACCGGCAGTTGAGAGACGCTGTAGAGAACCCGAAAAGCGGGCATGCAGCCCACACATATCTGGTATAGTTTCTCCATTGACTAATAAATATCCTGGCTCTCACCAGCAAACAGTCTACAATTAATTAGAGTGCACTTTACTCCCCTGGCCACTTGAGTGTACTAGAAAGCCCGTTGCCTTTATATAATTGCTGTACTCCGATCGATTTCCTGGAGAGTTGCTTCCTCAGAGTGTCTGGTGAAGCCATTGTAGAATTCGGAAGAAATGCGAGAGTACTCTGCATTATAGACTACTAGCTAATAAGGATATGGCAGCATACTTAATAATAATTAGAGAGCCCGTATCTTAACTGCTAGTTTTGAAACGCTGAAAAATATTTAAAACAAGAAAAAAACCATTTGGAAAATCTCAAATGCCTCGTTAGTAGGAGTTAATTGATGCAAGGACTCTAGGGTTGGGTTGCTAGGTAAAGGAACACAGCTGGGTGTTCAGTCTCTCAGAATACTCCCAACAGCCAATCACTACCGAAGGTACCATGGGTACAATGCATTCGGTCTCCTGTGGGCCTTTATCTGTGCTTTTTATATAGACTCGGTAATCTAAAGCACAAATGCACAGCTGTTTTGCCACTTTAACGCCTCGAAAGTTGCCCGGTCACGTCTCTACTCTTTTAAGCATTTTGGTCTCCAGTTTGCATCTGAGCGGGTATTTTACATAATCCAGAGCATACTTCATAGACGTTTATAAGTAAGTTATTCACATGGTGGATTCTAGAAAACCATTAAGGAGAAAGTACATTTTTTAACTCAAAGGTGAAGCTCCAAAGGTGAAGCTCCAAAGGTGAAGCTCAAAGGTGAACAAAAGTTGCAACTTCTCTGCTATTGGGTGGTTGCTTGGGATCACCATCCCTTTTTGAGCCTTTTGCTAATTTAGTACATTCAAAGTAGTTTTAGGGGATTTAGGTTTTCGTAATTGAAGCAAACTGGCCCATGCTTTTAGTTCTTACGCTCTTTTCAAGAGTCCATATTCGCTTACAGTCATTGGCACTCTTATCTCGAATCTCAATTAGTCAATAAGTTTTCAGGTGGTTTGAAATACCGACCATTGATCATGAAATCCCACTTGACCAAAAACTACTGTTGACTACGTGAATTTACCATTTCGAAGGATGGAACACTTATTTATAAATTCATATCTACGTGTGTTATTGCGATTGCACTAGTTCGATACTCGAATGTGCTTAACTTTTAATATCTGGGGCTAGAGACTCTTGCTGTGGATTCCATTTCTATTCAGCATTTCGATTAATTATGCCAAGTAGGAGAAAAGGGAGCCTTCCCCACACAAAGGTGGGAGGGGACGGAGCCCGAAGAGGCCTACTGAAGGGTTGATTTATAAGGAGGTGAAATTGCACCACTCTCAGTCTCACCGCTGGAGCTTCCCAGTTCGTCTCCATCGAACGTATTCTCGTCCCAGTGGCCATTTCATTCACATGCAATGCTCTTCCGAGTAGGTAACTTCCCAGGCCACAGTGGGCAACCAAGGCATTTACATTTGCCAACTGCCATCGAGTTAACACAGCACTTGTCTGCAATCCTTAGATCTAGAGCACCTCTACTGCCCGCGGCGTCAGACGTCGCGGCCTCAGCTCTCATCAACTCGGAAGTTTCGTGGCCAAGGTAGCGCGTATGACATGACCCTCAGAACTTACAGTGACCTGCTAGGCTCCGGGGTTACTTGTTCTCCAAGGCCCCGCGTAAGAAACCCTCATGTACCCGTTCACCGCCTTGAACGGAACAAACACACACTTAAAACCTGGGTCAAGGCAGACAAATGGAAACTCCCGAGCACCGAGCAGAGGGCGAATGCTCTCCATGTTATTAGCATAAAAAGGTTTGGGAGAGTTGTTATAAGTAACTTTTTCTTCCTGGTTACAATACATTGACAACATCCGGTTTGCTACGAAGAGGATGAACGTCAGTCAACTCCTCCGAGTGATATCCAGGGAGTTATTTAACTTCTTATTGGCCGACAGGTAGCATAGAAAAATTATTGCCTCTAATTAATATTGCCTTGACGCATACACACCCCAAAATGTATTAATAGTATCAAGTAAACAGCCTCGAATGGAAGTGCTTGGCAAGCAGAAGCGGCAAATACTAAAACGACTTGAAATTGACAAAATGACTTTATTAGAAAGGATCAACTTAGGATATTTTTGTAAAGGCTGCCGTGGATTTTACGAGGCAGCCCATCTCAGCCAGTGGGAAGTTCGTTGTCTGTGTTTAAAAGCCACCTTTACTTCAACCAGAATATGCCGCTAAAATCGAGGCTGGACCAGCTAGATGGATCGACGCTTGAAATTCACATACGCCGTCTTTGGCTAAAAGTTTGTGTGAAAGTTAGCTACCTCTGTTCTTTATGAGGTAGGGCAGAGAAGGAATGGTTTCGTTCTTTCTCTTTTTTATTATTGTTTTGCATTAGCTGGGTTTGTTGCGATTAGTAAGAAATAATAACCGCTAAGTGAGAACCATTGCACAATAAAATAACTTCCATCGATTAGGTACGCTTAATTCCGAAACATGGGACCATGAGATGATAATCGACCTAAGCATGGCCTATCAAAACCAGCCTAGTCAGACAAGTCTTTACACACTTACAATATGAGATATTTTTTCATCAACTCCCTTTTCATTCCCTAGACTGATTTCAAGAATATTTCCACAAACTGATGCCGTCATGACGATAAGCTGAACAATTTTGAATAACTTACACATTATCATTGATTAAAATACAACGAGATCTGGCATGTTGTTTCGTTTAGTTGGATAAATGATCTTTTGTGCTTATTCAATGCAGTCCCTCGACTGCACAGAAGGAACCACTCCCAGGACTTTTTGGAAATTGTCGGCTTGACACACAAGAGACCATCATCTACGGCTCTCTAAATGAATTTCAGGGCCGATATTGCAGAGTTCTGCTTGTCTATACTAGTCGAATGGACTCACTAGTCTAATCAGGGCCAATTTTGTCATCAGCTGTCGCTATCAAGTATTTTAAAAGGCTATTAATGCTATGCAATGGAATGTTTCGTAATTATTGGACTAATTATCACACAATTTCCAGCTTATTGATGGCCTAGCGCTTTTGGTACACTTAGAATCCACCTGATGGTGTCCTAAGATTTATTTTTAAAACTCCTCTAGATGCGTGAAGAAATTAATGAGATCATGAATTTCATCAACCACTTTGAAAATAGTTTTGTAGGAATATAAATCTTCAATGTCTTGTTACCCTTCAAGTAATTTGAACGGATAGAAGAAACCATCAGTTCATTTTTTCGGAAATGCCAAGAGATAAAAAGGATAAAGTGTTCAATATTGCTACTTTGAGGGCTGGGGAAATACCCCTTTAAGTTTATATTTCCAGATGCGTTTTCTCCAGCGATTGATATCCACTTAATGCACTGTTACCCGCTGTAACTATGCACCGATTTCTATTTTGGCGTGAGTAAAACTGAGAACTTTAGTCTGGCTTTACCCAGTAAAGATTTAATCATGAAAGCCTTACACTCTCCTCATCGGCTGGCTGTAGTTACGCTCCGTGGGATCTCAATTAACTTTTTGCGAGGAAAGCCCGAAGACTCGCCTTCTGGCTGGCGTGGAAAGCTGTGAGGTACCATTTGACGAATCGCTTCATTCGCTCATGAGGCGACACTCCATCCGTGATGCTGAAAGACGTGAAAACACATCAGCTATCTTTGGAAATATCGAGGGTGCCACTTTCAACTGGGATTTCGGCTGATGAGGAAATGAGAACTTGGTTCTGTTTGTTTAGCCGACTTCCTATTGTACCATCTATTAAATAATAATCACTTACTGATAATTCGAAGCAGCAGGTTTCTGCTTTAAAATAGCCCCAGCTAGTGAATCTTGCAATCTTACTACCCTTTAGTAGAGTTAAAAGGATTTTACAGTTTGTCTATTGAACATTTTACTGAGCCTATCATTTTCGACTCCATATGATGGCCTCTGTCATAAATCTATCTCTTCGCAATAGCTGATTAACCGAACAATGCGCTGATAATTTCAATACAATAATGAGGCGTAGTAAGTGGTAAATTTCATGTTTTACTGCGCATATTATGTAAGTGCTTATGCGAAATTCCTCCCACAGCTAAGTGCACGAATAAAATTTAAAGATTTATTTAAGCATAAATACAACAAGCGCATTTCGGCAAGAAAAGAGTCAACAACCTAGTTTCCCGTCAAAAGTTCTATTTGTTGAGTGCAAGATAAAGTTGAAAAAAAGTAGGAAAAGAATGTGGGACTCACTCAAGAAAGAAGTCTGGATGGGCATTGTAGTCGGCGAACATTTCAAGCAGAGAGCGCCTCTCGAGAATGAATGTTGGAAGAACGATCTGCAACCACAGCCTTATCATTAGCAGATAATCTCCTTTAAAAGTAGTAGTATAAGTAATATGTACAAAACATTTGGCTTTATCAAAAATGTTTACTAACCAATTACTTCCATTGCAAGTCAAAACACTTCTTAATTCACAAAATTGACAAAAAGCATGGTCAATGACGGGAATCCCCATATGATTCATCATAGAAGAGAATAAATTGTTTCAAGGCAATTCCCCTCGTTCATCAAAATAAGGCTGTTAAGGGAGTCAATAAACAAAATGAACCAATGTGATGATTCAAATCATAGACTACGGGCCAATAGAGACTAAGATATGACGGCTAGAAGAAGTTGTCATCATAGCAGTAATCCGTAGAAGCACGTTTTGGAGGGGGTTAAGTGACGTTTTGAATTCTATGTAGAATTGCTGACGACCACTGTAGTTAAGACCTGCACAACGAGGCCAGTCTCAGTCGCACACATCAGGTCATCATAACCCTTTGATGTATGGTTGGGAAATATCGTCGAGAGAGATAATAATCGCCACCGTGCCTGTTCTACCCAAGCTCAGTAATTCACCGACAGAATGAAAGTCGATTCAGAGGAGACTGCCTAGAGTGTGTCAAATCAGCTTGTTCCAGGTTTCCGGGGGCCGGAGTTGAAGAGGGCGGTTACCTTGATTAAAACCCTTTGACGACAGCAGGGTGATTTTCTTGTCTATCTTTTTTTCCTTAAATCTAGTGATTTAACTAGTACCGAGTGGCTTTGTCCTTTGCCTACTCCCTGCCTATGTGTATAGGTAATGGGGAGAAACCTTGGTCAAGTCCTTGCCCTACATCTGCGAGAGCAGCTGCATGGTGACGCCCTTTTGGTTCTCCTCGAAGCGAAAACCCTGATCTTCCAGCAGACAGGAGGAGGCCACCTAGTCTGCTGGGTCCATGCGGAACGGCCTTCCAGACATCTCTGTAATCTGTGGAGGCACAGGAGGTGATCCATTGGAGTTTCTGCCGCTTAAAATATAACAAATATTTTATGCCTTTTTTGGGGGCCTAGGAAAGACCTAACAGATCAAACATCTTAGCTGTACAACGATTGGTGCGCCAGTTCCTGGAATGCTCTTACCTAACTTATTAGAATTTCTTGGTCAACACAACATTGCAAGTATTGGAATTTTTCATTCCACCTGAAACACTGCAGCTGAGTCGTATTGGATAAATCTCTCTCCCTTGTTGGATGAATGATTCTTTTGTGATAATATTTAGTAGATGGGTTACCAAAGCCTCACAGCTCTCACACCATCCAGCCTGGCCACATTTGGAAATTAGCAAAAATTCATTCTTAGTAGCAAAAGAGAGGGAATCGAGATAATCTTCGTGAGCTATTCATTCCTTTTTAATGGTCAATAACCGCTAATATCTCAGCCGGTTGTTCAGCTTGTACTCATTTCGCGCCAGCCAATCGTAGCTTGTTTCCGATTGGGTCAGAACCCACACATCCCACTTCAGACAAATAGTTTTGGTATTTCCTACTTAGCTTAAGTTGCTAGCAAAGGATGTTGGCTGACAAAATATAGCTAGAATTTATCACGTTACCACTCTCAAGAATACACAGTTTGCAGGGAGGAAATACACCTAGCAGCTAGATGCCCATCCCTTAGTCAAGCATACCATAGATACTGCGTGGTTAGCTCAGCGGTTGGGCGCCTTCCTGACCAATAACTTAATTGTTCTCTAGAATGGCGGTTAAGTCAGGTTCTCACAATAACTGAGTCGAAATAGACTCGCTCAAGCACCGTCACAAGTTGATAAGTCTCTCATCCTGACTTGTTTTACTAAACTCATTCGGAATTTACACTTTCAATGGACTTGTGGTAAAATAAAACAGAATTGGGACTTCATAACTTCACACTAGGCTCTGGAGAACGATAATTTATCGGTCAGAATACGACGAAAATTACTTCTTGATTTTGACTAGCTTTAGCCAAAATAATCGCAATGAAATAACTTTCAACTGCACTTTTATAGATCTCAAATACTTTATTACAGGGTCAGAGAGACAAGAACGGGGCGGAAGAACCGAGAATTGCCTACGAAATATAAGGTAGATACAATAATTGTCGAAGAAATTTCCTACTTTTTTGTGGTAAAATAATAGACATCGAGCACCATTGTTCTATTGTTTTTCCTCCAGCATTAAATCACATTAGAAGTCACGATATTTATGTGCTTTCGATGAATCAAGACAAGACTGGGACGTTTAGTTGTCCTGACTTTCGCGGTCTGAGCTAAAACAAACTGACTCAGTGCCACTAAATGAACCTCCGTTGTTTGTTTAATACGTTTTTATAGAAACGGATTTGTTTTGGAAGTAAGGAAATCAAGATAAGTTCTGCTTTATTGAAGTATCATACAAAATATCATTGGATTTGCACAGCCATTTTACTGAATCCACTATTGCTTAAATATAGAGCCCTTCATCACCAAAAAACCACAAAATTTATACATCATAGGCCATTCTTCTACCGCCAATTTTAAGGTCCTTATCGTTAAAGTTGTCAATATTTTTAACAATTTCCAGGAAAATTTTCTTAAAGCTGGTAAGTTGTTAATTTTTTCTGTTTCGAAATAAAGAGGGTGGCAGAAAGCAGGCTTAGCTCAATTTGTTTTCACATGTCCAAAATCTGAAAATTATTAGGCATTTTTCAAGCTGAGTAATTCATAAAAATGATCAAAATAGCTGCCTCAATTTATACAATTAAACTGTATTCTCCAAATGCTTTACTACTGTTTTTTATCGTGAGAACGAGAAAAACAATTATTAAATTTGAGCAAAATAGTAGATCTTTAGAAGTCATTTTTTCTACTAATTTCTGGCCTAGTATATTATAATTTTCTGCAATTGTGTCTTAAAAAACGTCAACAAGCAACATATTAGGTATATAAAGGCCGCTTATGGACAGAAAATTCCATGCAGGTCATATGGAATCACTATCAAAAATGGTTGAATAAACTGTGGGGATAAGAATTATTGTAGCTATTTACTCACGCATTCATCTGGTTTGACCCTGCAGACTTTCGATGAAACGCCAGCACTCATTTAAACTAGTGTTGGTCAGCAGTAACGACTGTTCAGTACTTGAAGCAACAAGTCAAAAACTGCAGATACATTTTCTCACTATAGTAACTCTGAAACAGCCGCACTACTTCTTCAATGAGCTTCTCGTGACAGGACTAGAGAGCGGACCATTGGTTGGGAACTGAAGTCAATCATACGCCTCCAAAATGAAATGAATGATGAAAATGAAGCCATGTGAGTCTAGGAAGTAGAATGTTATCTTGAGTTTTACTCGATATCGTGTTCATTACAATTTATTGATTAATAATGAGTGAAAGGGACTTTTTCCGTTGGTTTAACAATAGGGGTGTAATGAGTTATTGATGCGATTTTCTATTCATCTGAATAAGACAGATAATTCAATGGTTAATTACAATTAAGTTGTAGAAATGCCTATTAAGAGACATCGGTAAGGTGACTTTTAAAACACATAAATGGTGCGTGAATAGTAGAAATGTTGGTGCAAAGGTTGTTTATTTCAGGAATGACAGCTGAGAGATCAATCTGAATCTGAAGAGGTCGAAAATAACCAAGACTATCCATTTTCCTAAGTAAACAGAGTTCAAAGAGGATTTTTATATTGGATTGTATTTTTTTACTCACTAGCCGATAACGCAACTATCAATTAGTCCATCTTCTCTCCGATATTCATTTTTAGAAATTCGACTGATATATGTTCTAAGCTTCTAAACACCATTATATGGATGATTGAGCACAACTAGAGCTTTTACCACCATATCATATTAAATATTACAAGGTGTTTCCACTGCCTTGTCCATCCACTGTTTATAATCCCTTCTTTGTCAATTAAAAACTGCTTTACAAACCTCTTTTTCCTTTTCGCAATGACACGATCTTATCACCAACACCCTGGATGTGTGTTAACGTTTTGCAGCGATAGATTTTTCCCTCATTTAGGAATGTGCTTTGCACATTCATTGCCTCCAAAAACGTCTGCATAGGTTCCCAGCAAAGCCTTTCAAAATAATTAACCTAATCTGACACAAAAACAGCTCAAATATTGTATGAATGGAAGTTAGTTCCGCTAGTACTCTACTGATTTGTTTGGACTCATTTACACGAATGAAGTTTTTATGGCTTCATAACGCCATACTGGAGGGGTTTTTCAGTCTGATCAGTTATCAGTTTTTCAGGTATGCAAAAAGCCGTTCCTAAGCTAAGTGCCGATTTGCCTTCCTACACTGCTAGTAAACCCTCCAGTTCGCAACGTGTTATTTCAAGTACTAAAACTCTAGCATTCTGATCAGGTCATTTGAGGTTCGTTTAACATTACCAGAAAGTACATCTTCCTAACTTCTAACAGTATTTAAACAAAAGCAAAAATATTGTTCCAGAAAATTCATTCTGCAATTTGAAAATTATTGTGCAGCATTGAGATAGCATGGCGTAGTCCTCCTCTTTAACTGCTTTATCTGAAAGCTGGTAGTTAAACCTATTGTACACTTAGATATCCATAGACATTATGGAGTGCAAAATTGGTAATTTTAAAAGGATTATGTCTATATAACAAACTACCAAACAACTTTTAATATAATGAATGAGTCTTGCGGCGCTATAAAAGATTTAAAATAGGATGAGTAAAGCATACCGCAAAAGCTTAACCAGAGAGGTGTACCCAAAAATCAATATGAATCTCCACGTGCTTTGACAGCATTCGTAATTTTTTACGTCGATGAGACTGATATAACTTAGCAGGGTAAAACGAACCTGTTGTACTATTCGACATCAGTAAAAGGTGTGGAGGCATCTCAGAAACCTGCTCATGGTTTATTTAATCGTAGCTGAATGAATTTCATTCTCAAAAATCCATCCGATTACACTTCCGATGCACCTGTTAAGGCAAATGTATTCCAGGTAGCACTTTAGGGTGACTGGATTGTTTTGAAGCCTTTCGAACAATTAACTAGGACAACCAATAGTTTGAAGGTGGCAAATTTTGAATAGACCCGTTTCAGTCATGGTAGCGTGTTTAATATGTAATTGGTGGTTGATATCCAAACGTCGTGTATTCTGACATACGCAACTTCTAGCCATTTGCTAAATGCCCAGATACATTGATTTTATGGGAAATCATGCGCTTCCGGCCCTAAATAGGTCGAAAACCACTCAAATGAAACTCTAATCTGCCCCTGGTCGTGATAAAATCGCCAATTTTGAAGCTACCAGCGTGTTTCCTTTAATACATGCTAAATTACCTGGTCTCTAGAAGGGTTTCTGTTAATCAGCTTCATGCTCTGTACTTTCCCCACAGTGCTAAGTTGCTTCATGTGTGGACTGACTTAGAGCTAGACTTGAGGCAATCTCTTACAGGTCTGCTGGGATTGGTGTCTGGCTTTTTCCAGGATTTGTTCATTCGTTTCTATTTCTTTAACATGCAAGGTGCAAACTGACGAAGTGGGGTTGTGAGAAGAGAATCCTGGGTATATTAATACATCTCTGGGTTTCTTCAACCAGGTCACTCAATAATTTCTCCCGAAACCTATAGATCAGTTAATAATTACTTTTTGTAAAGATGCAATCAAACGAACCATTTTTTAAGGAACAATAAAATTAAAATTGGCTTGATTAAAGCGGGGCTTACGTCATGGAAGTAGCCAAAATCTAGTTGAGGTACATTATACTCATATGAGTTCAAGAAAGGAAACTTATTAGTAGCCGAATGGACTCGAAACATTAACTCAGCTTATAACCAAAAGAACTTGCGAATGATAATTTTCGAAATGCAGGAGTGGAGAGTTCCACCTCTCGAAGATACAGATGGAACTGGACACAGTCCACTTGATTTGGATGTTGGTAAGCTTCTTGAAACAGCAACCCTTGAAGAAGCTTATCCTGCTTTGTCATTTGAGGAATTGGCATAACAGGAATCACTTCGCAAAAGATAGAAGAAGGACTTGGTTGGGAGAAAATTTCTTATTCACCTTTTTCTCCCCCACCTTTCTCCTTCCTAGGACTGCCGTTTGTTTGCAGCTTGCCAAATATTTTGAAAGAATAAGTTTTTGCAACGCCGCAGAAAGAGGTTGGAAATGACGACATTTGTAAGTTCTTCGAGTAATCGAAGCCAAAAGATTTTTACATAATGCAGGTTTCAATATGCAGGTATTAATTGAAGTCACGGGCGACTTGATAATTACGTGTACTGGATCGCTACATTAAATCTGAGAAAGGGTGCACTTTAATGACGCAGACGGCAGGAAGGTCGTGTCTACGTAAGGAAGGATTAATTAAGCGGCTAATCACTGCAACCTACCACTCCAGATAGCCATTACGACGGTGGCACCAATTTACTAATCACCACTACTGCCATCATATAGGAGTTTTCTTAGGGACACAAACTAAATAACACACGATCCACAAATACGGGTACTCAAATTTCAAAGGAATCATTTTCCTGGTGGTAATTGTTATTTCAGACGATTGTTATAAGATTGCCAAAGCCAATCGCAGAAACATATATACACCCTACCCATAGCAAATAAGTAGAATTTATTTTCTCCAGCTTTTTCTTCATCCCTGAACTTAACGCGGTTCCGTCAACCGAAACGCATTTCTCATGTATTCTCGAACTTTTGCATATTTTTCAAACACAGAAATGAAGATAAACAAGTAGGTCCCAATGGCTAACGCGATCCAGAAGTGCACCTACATTTACGATAGAATATCAAAGAGAGTACCCAAATGAAACGAATATACTAACGCTTGTTTTCAAGAGTTACATTCAAAAATCATACGTTTCAGAGCTCGGCCCTTGAAAATCACTCCCAAACCTGCTTAACTTGGCATTTCGTAAATTCCTCAGCCCAGCTGGTGCAGAAAGCGACGTTCGATCGACCTATTGGACCTCGACCTTGGTTCCGTTGGCATGGCGACCACCAATCCGTGCCTCCTCCTCATCCTCTGAGATACTCGAGGAGTTATTCCACTTCTACTGGCTCATTCTCATTGGAAATTCGCGACACAGCCTCACGGAGGGGAACGTAAACTGCCCTTATCTGAAAGACCGAAACCGATATTGTCACAACATAATCCGCAATAAACCAGAGTACAAATAAACAGTTCAGCTTCCGTTTGGTTTTTAAAGGAAGCGAACGACATGCTAATAACTTCCTCACAAGTCGATCCATGGTCTCAAAGAGTGGCACTTTTCGGTCAATGTAAACTTCACCTAAACACCGTGATTTGATTCGCAGCTCCAGTTTCCAAAGTCCCAGAAAGTAACATACCTCATCACGCAGCGCATCAAGCCCCACCAAGTCGAAGAGATGTGCGCTTTCGAGTACCACCGTGGACTCGTACGACGCCCGTTGCAAGCGCAGCTCCAACTCGACACAGGCGATGACTTCGCGTAGTTCCTGCTCACCCAAATCGAGGGGCTCCACCAAAGCCTGCAGTGGTTCCAGCGCAAAGTACTTGGCCAAGCCTGCGTACATATTGCGATCGGATCTGGACTTTAAAAGTACAGTTCATCCACCATGACCGCAACATTCTTACTTTAGCACAGCAGAGCAGACAACTATTTCATCACCTCACCATATGGCGCATTGTTTAATAGGTAGAAGCACAACCATATACCGGGTGTTTCGAACATATTTTAGAAAACTACATTAAGTTTTCCTCAAAGTTCTCGAAAGATGTTCACGTTTCATTACAAATCCTTAACCAGTACTTCCTTTCATGACGAGTTTGACTAATTTCTCCCAAGCACCCAGTACTAAACTTTTACCAAAGGCGTACATTTGGAGTTACTTTTCACACTGTAGTGACCATAGGCACTTTGAAAGTACCAGGAGAGAAGGAGAGTGCGAAGGCGCCGAAAGATGGCGTCGACATCCACCACGCGAGTGACGTCACCCGAGAGCGCTCGCAGGAGGGTGGCGACGCCGATCTTGCCGGCTACCAGGGGCCGGTGAGGCCGATCACACGGAAACCGGGCTGTCTGGCAGCGCCAACGGGCTCCCGGATCAGACACCCCAGCGCCGAGGAGCTGCATTTTACGTCCCTGTGGCCCTAGGGCAGATTCAATTCTCCCCAACTAGAAAAGAGCAGTTGAAGCGGCAGTCAGTACTTTCCCGTGGTCAGCTACTCAGTTCTCTCGCCCTCTCCTCCAGGTGTGAGCTCAGGGGAAAACTGAGAACTTCACTGTTCATCCGGTTACTGGTAATGCTCCGAATTTCCTATAAGCGGGACTCAACATTAACTCTTAATGATACATTTAGTACCGCTGGTTTGGGGAACCACACAGGCTATTTCTTGTGATCAAAATGACAGATTGCCAGCTTACCCAAATTTTTATATTTCTTTGATATTCTAGTATGAATTCCTCACCCACCGCCTGGCTACTACTTTTGAATGAGAGGCAAAGGTATTGGTAATTAGAATGATGTAATAACTTCAGCTTTGAGTGAACCCACACTCAATCACATTGTAGGTAACACGATTTTATTTATGATTTACATACATATTTTATTTACCTTCATTTCAGCCTAAGTGGTTCCAGAAAAACTTGTCATTTTATTTAGGAGCACTGATCCCCGTGCACTCGACACGGTTTTCATATAGAAAAAAAAATTAATAATTTATCAATATCCGTGAATTATTTTTTTTAATGGCTGTATCTTTTCAATGAAGGTAATTCGGTAAAATGTATGATAGTTTAGTTACACACTTCAAAACTGCTCTTGATGGCTCAATGATAAAAAGATACATATCTCATTTTGTTGTTTTGAGGGCGCTATTTAGAAACACCAGCAATTTGTGCCATCGCATAAAGGGAGGTACATTAAGTGATTCGTACTGTAAAGGACCCTACTAAACTCTAAATTTATGCTTTTCCAATATTAGAAGGATATTGATATTTCAGGAAGGATAAACCAAATAGCCAGATTAGCTGTGTTTAAGCAATCACTCTGACGGAACCATAAGCTTCGTTTGTCAACTTATTGAAAAAATACAAATTCTGTATACTTTTACTATGCTATTCTTGGTAGAATGTTATGCGCTTGTCACTTCCTTATCATAAACATGCAAGTCCTTTCACGCCAAGTTTCTCTAATCATAAATTGTCAAGTATTTGTTAGGTAATAAAATCGCTACCTTTTATAATAGAATAATTCTTTTCACGAATCAGTGAGTTACTTAAAAGCGAATCCTCACAGAAAGAACATTTTTACGGGGACTGCTAATATCTAGAATAATGTTGCTTGGCAAAGCCCCTTCCACCCTGGAATGTCTCACACACTCATGCATAATTAAACGAGTCTTCACAAGACAGCGAAATCACCACAAGGCGTTAATTCATCCTGCAATTTCGTAACCATAATTTGTGTTTAAAAGAAGTCTAAAACAGCGTACAAATTGATTTTTTGGATCAATTTTTTGGTCCTTAATCTATCGCTAGATTTAAACAGAGTTGGGAGAAGTAGATAAATAAAAGGTGAGCAGTGTTGAATTAATTTGTGTCTGAATTACGTTACCAGGATCTCAATACTAAGGCTGTGGTAATTTAATCTTTGAGTATAAAATGCTCCCTAACATTGGACAAAAACTGTCATACCCTTTATTCTTGTTAAACAAATCTTAATTATCTTAATGGGATTAGGAGAAATAATTGTTTTTAATAAATTAAAATTGACAGTAAAATAAGGAAAAGTATGCAGAATAGATTGAGTATGGGCACTTTCAGTAGATATAAACAATTTTTAGAAAAAAATAAAATCTATTTGAAAATTTATCTTTCATTTCCTTTAGATTTATAAGGAAATTCATCTTCGATTAGTAATTGAGTGCAATTTTCGGACTAACCAAATAAAAAAACTCATGACAACAGTCCTACTCTCACCGAAGTCATGACTGGATTCTAGGAATAAGCAGGTAATGTCGACATAATTTTTGGAGAACATGACAGCTTGTTAATGTGCATTTCCTCAAACACCCCAACAATTCATTCTCTTATCCTGTACATGTATTTAGTTTGATTACTAATTCGGTAAGGTGTGTTTTGAAAGAAGTGCTCATTCTCTGGACGCGTTGTAATGTACTCATGTCAGTGTTATCAGCGTTTCAGGTTAGATGTTAATCCTGATAACTAAGTTTGACTCGATAAATTCGATTCATATTAAAGTTCCTCTAAGTAACTATACTGATTTAAAAGAAATTGTAGGAAAAACCCGAAATGGACACAAGGCCGAATTCCCTAGGTCTGGATGCAAAAGTCCTTCAGTTGCACTACAACAAAGTACGAATAATAAGAAATATTTCCCCTGAAACAATTGCTTGTTTGAACACAGTAAATGTTGACGTTTTTCGGAATATTATTATTGGTATTAGTTTTCTACGAATCTGCAAGCTTTTGTTGTTCACTGGCACTAAGGGAACACAGCTTCACACTTGAAACTAAAGACGGCCATTAGCTCTCTGGGGTCATGATAAAGGTCCAGTAATCGATACTTGATGATGTATACGCACTGTAGCAGATCGACCATACTCACTGAACATATCTAAGCCCACAAGTTTCTGGAATGTTCTAACCCAAACAATATATTGGTTATAGTTATATATTGGTTATATATATAGTTATATATATATATTGGTTATATATGCTTGATACACACTCTGGGTACCTGTGAGGCCACACAGCGACGGATGTTGCGGAAGTACACTGAAGCACACTCCTAAGCAATTCTAGTCACGCTGTAACTGGGTCGACCGCTCCTCTCGTGGTACGGGAGGAATGAATATATAGGAGATCAACGACGGTTTCATTACACGATCCCCCCACTCTAAAATACACATTCTTCTTCGATTTCCCTCTTTGTGATTTAAGAGCCTTTTTCCAGTTTTCAAAGTGAAACTCTTTGGCTCCTATGGTCAGTATCAGTAGATCCGAAACTTAAACCACAATCACACAAGTACATTTGATCATCCAAAACCCCAAGTTATACTGGTGATGATTGCTGTTGTGGATCATTCAGGGCAAATGCCGGTATTTATAGGAGTGCTACAAGAATTATCAGTATTTTAAAACCAAGTAGCTTCTTAGATTATTGTTGAAAGTCCAACACTGGCTCATATGACTTAATTTTAAACATGAAAGTAAAGTCTAAATTGAATCACGTCCTTTCGTATTTGATCCTAATGACCATCAAGAGACCATGTGGTCTTCCCCTCTATCATGAATTTTACTTCTCGATGTAAATCTAATTAGGCATTGGTGTTTTAAGTGACGATTCTCGCATTATCGCCAAACTAATTGTTAAGCATCACCATTCTATAATCCTGGAGTGTGGTTTCCCATTTTTCACAGTAACAAGCATCGAAGTAAGCTAGCCAATAAAGCTGTCAAATTGTCTAGAATTCAGGTTTCAAAAAATGCAACTCCAAACGACTCGACGTTGAATCATGTTAAGTCCTTTTAAGCTGTCGAAACACGGCCCCGCAAAATATTGCTTTATGACAGAAGCCGTTCGTTTTACTAAGGTAGGCACACAGAACAGTACGCTGTGTGAATTAAGAAAGCTATAGAATATGCTATATTCGAAATACCCTAAGATTTTCCGAGCCAGAAAATGTTTAAAGATACTCTGAGCAGTATGGAGGGTACAAAAGATGATCTACTCTTGGTTGCCTTTTCGATCGGTTTACAACCCATCAGAACAAAATAATTTTGCTAGTATTCAGACATACTGACAATAAAGGGACATTAGCTACGGGGTTGAATCAAATGTTTTGTGGGATTTTTTAATAGCAGTAGCATTATCAACTTTCAGCAAGTTACAAACTACAATCAATTTAATGAACGCCTCTTTTTTCACATCCTACAGATGAGTTACTTTTTGAACGTGGAAAAAAGATATTTGGAGACTTGGCAGAATACTAAACTGTAGTTGCGATTCGACTTGAAAGGAACGCAGATCGTTGAGACTATGGCCGAAAAGTATGGAACTAGTGCTTCAAGAAAGGCTCCAATCTAAAGACACGACTTTGCAAACTACCCTTGCTAAGGTGGAAGACCAATAACTTCAGGAAAAAAGAACGGAAGAGCCGAGGCTCCTTAAAAGTTAATTTTTAAAAGGCCTGTTTTTTCCAATTTGGTTTGAAAATACATATATCCATGGTAACACTGGGCTGAGGAGACTTTCGGGATTATGAGTCCCAAAGGCTTTGCCGTCTGATCAACGGAGTCTTCGATTTGAAATTATTAAATAAATTTAGGCAGACGAAGGGTCTATTCTAGTGATAACTATCACCTGAGAGGCAACTTGCATTACCAACATGGCCTTAAGTTTGAAAGCCAACAGTCAAAGCAATGGCTCCTCCCACGTAGACCATCAAGCCCCATTAAGTTCATATCTCAAAATTCGGCCCATAAAAGTTATGTTCATGTTTTCTTAGATCGATATAGAGGGTGTATTACTGACAGACTTCTTTGAAAATCATAGAGCATTATGAGGATCCTACTATTCTGCGATTTTGAGGAACCTTAAAGCCACTTCAGTTACATGTGGAAAGGAAGACTTCATGACGGCTGCTGTTTCACCACGTCGTCAATGCACCGATGCTTTCTGGGAGAGTTGCTTAGAATATTCAATGGTTATTTCGATGAGAAGTGCGTGATCCCGAATTAGCTTCATCTCACCTTATTTCTTCTGAAACTCCAATGAGTCCTCAGAGGAAATCATTTTAATAATATAAATGAAGAAGCAAATCACTGCATGGCTCTGAAAACTTCCTCTCGAATGCTTTATAGAGAGTTTTCGAATCTGAAAACGCTTATAGTTAGGTCATTTTTCCTTAATTCTGGGATCATTTTGATCCACTCTCGTATTTAAAGCGAGAGGCAGCACTGAGTTACTCATGGTTTTGGGAGTAAATTTAACCAAATAATAATTTTCAGATGTACTGAAGGTGCTTGTGCACATTACACTTTCCTCAACATTTTACATCCTTCTTCATATTAACACCGTGGGAACAGTTCGACGGCATGAACTGGAGATTGAACTGCAACTGAGACCACTAGGGGCCTATGGCTAGAAGTTAGCATTCGATGACGACATCCGCCTATACCCAAAAAGCTTCGCAGGTGTCAACATCCAACAGAAATGGTTGCTAGCGAGGTTTCGCGACAGCACCTCCTCAGCTTTTGGCCTGTCGATGAACTATTATGCTCAATAAGTCATTGAAATCTCGAAAGATACTAGTTGCTAACTTCTTGGCAGTACCATAGTAGACCAGTTAATCAACAACAGATTTAAAGCAGTTTCAATGATATACTAACCCAGAAAGTGCCAAATAGGCCTGCTTACTTCATGTTCCGAGTTGCTCTGCGCTAGGCTACACTAGACTCCCATTTAAGTCCTTTAATACCATCAAAAATTAATCCTAATGGGAATGTCAAAGTTACCCTAAAACCCCGTATCCTGTGGCCAATCCCACTAGGCATGTAGAAGGTGACCGTTAGCCTCACTTAAATCCTTCCACCCCCAAGGAAGCTCAGAGTAGCGATGAGAGTACGCAGGCTAAAGGTGGGTCTTGGTTACAATAGATACCCTGTCCCAGAGAACAGGTAGTTTAGCGATTCGTGGTGATTTGATTGCGACGAGTGGCAGCAAATATTTTTATTTGGGTGACTGAAAGCTCAAAAAAGCTAAGAACATATCTTTACCTTTGCTGAAGGTGGATGATAAGCCGTTCAAATGGCGCTTTCTCGCAAGGCCTTCTTTTGGGTTTAAATGACATAAAAAAGAATAGCATAAGCGTATTTTCCCACATAACTCCATTAGATTAATGAACGTGGACTTATTTAAAAAGTGGATTTGTGTTGCGTGAGGATGTTAGAATTGGCGACGCTTGGACATTCACCACCCCAACCTCATACTGAACTTGACGCCAAGAATGAAGCTGGTCTAATAAGTACAACAGCCTTTGAAAAGTCAGTAGCCATTAGTGATTATGAGTGAAGACTTAAAAGCACCTCAGCCACCCTCTAAGGGTTCTCTAAAATTCCATTCGTCTCTCTGTGATAATCAGTGCTTCAAAAAGGGGAAAGATTAAATTATGTTAATTAAATAAAAAGTCTTTGTTCAACTTTAACTGCGCTAGCCATATCGGTGCTTTGTTTGTTTTTCTGAACTACACTTTGGAGTAGCTTTTTTATTATTCGAAGCGAGATTGAGTAAGGCAATTAATTCTTCACCAGACTGAAATAATTGTCAACTGGGATAAAACGACTTACATCCAAATCTGTGAAAGTGAAAATTGGTTTGATACCCACCTCAAGATGGTCTCACGAGATTTCCCCACGGGGACATTAAGCCCTTCTCGGGCAGAGCTCGTACTAGAACTCCCTCGGGGAGGCGAACACACGCACGGGAGGCAATTAACCTAACCTACAACCTTATTTGTCCTTAATTCGCGGAGCGAATATGGAAGATCGGGCCTGCTCAGGACTTTACGACCACTGGGTTATCAAGTGAGTTTTATTTAAGTCAGAGGGAGAAGGTCTTTGTGGAATGATGGTGGAAAACTCGCAAAATGCTTTTAACACTTCATTCAGATATACAAATCTTCACATTTAATCTCAGACAGATTGTATCCGATTCCAAAAATCTTACAAATTATCAACTTTAACTCATTAATTTAGTGATTTCAGACTCTGTCAAAAAGATAATCAATGCAACTCAACTACATGTTGATTGGTTCCTAAAATCACTTCAGAGCTCACCTACAGAATCCAGTTACCACAAAAACTCTTCTTCGGGAGTTGCACACTTGGAGCTGAATTCCACGGACGAGTTGCAATTAGAGAACCTCTGCTCCCATAGGCAAATTTTTCAAAGCATTTAGAGTGGTGGAGTAGAAACCTAAAGAATTGGCCTGTCCCTCGAGCAGTGGGAAAAGGGGTGATTTTCTCTGAAGAATCATTTTTTACTACCTCCCGACCTTCCGCAGAGTGTACGTACGTTTTGGGACAGCCGATAGAAGCCTTTAATCCTAACTGCTGGCTTCTTTCAACCGCAAAACGGCCGGGGTTCTGTGATGATGAGCTGGGGTGCTATTTCTTCGAAATCCGCCGACGGATCAATGCCTTCATGAAACAAGAATTAACAGCCGATAGTACTTAGGAATATCATCCTGAAGTGACCCCACGGTGCTTGAGAGTATCTTTTCACCGATACACTGAACATGTTAATCCATCTTTAACTAAAGCATTGTCCCGATCTAATTGGCCAAGTTGTTTACTGATAAAGCAGGTCATCCATGTCATAACACAGCCGTCTACTCTGACACACACCAAACTAATAAACACTCTAGGATGGACGTCTTCACCTTTCTCTGGTTTTGGGGACTCTCATTTTACCTGAGTTAGTGGATCCATCAAGGAAGAAAATTTAAGAGTAGCTACCCGCTACAATCCTATGGTTGTTCAAGAACTGTTTCCGGATGGGAACGCCTCCATCTTTCATGATGTTAATGCAGCACCAACATATACAGCAGCTAGACTCGTTAAAGAATGGTACGAGGAAAATTATAATGAAGATGAGTTACTCATCTGGCCATCACAACCCCCAGACCTCCACATTATCGAGCATTTGGGGTCCATTGTGGAGATTCAAGTTAGATGTTGAGTTTCGATTGGAAAATTGAGGCTGTATTAAAATATATTATATTGATTATTAAGGTTCTTCCCACTATTTTGTCCAACTTATGAATATGTAAATACTGACATTCAAGAAGCAGAGGTTTATTGTTTTGCAGGTTGTTGAGTCAACTTAATTGATCTTCAACTTTATTGATCTTCCTTCGTATCAATAAGAAGGAATAAGACCAATTTCAAAGAACCACGGTTAAATCTCAGAGACCCCGGAATTTTTCATTTAGGCAAATATAAGGCAGTATACTTTTTCACGATTTGTTTGAGCTAAGCGAAATGATTGCGTTAAGGCTTTAACATCTTCTGTTGTTGTGAAAATTATCCCAATTTACTGATAGGAAAACGAATGAAAAAATCCTAGAAACATCACTTTGCAGATGGATGAATCATCGCTGTATAAATTTTAGTAAGTAATACTATTTTCAATCACGGAAAAGGGAAAACGAAATAGCTTTAGAACAATTCCGGATGTGCATGACAAGATCTTGGCTTGAAATTAGGAGATATAACTAACCCTCCTTCTTGCAACTTAAATTGGTTGGTAATCACGGTATCCACACTTCGTTTATCTCTTTGATTCTACTGGCATTTTATTATAAGAAATAATAGTAGAACTCTGCAAAAGCATTAAGAGGTTTATGACATGCTTTGACTCCCTTCATTTACTTTGGCTAAGATTCACAATCGATTGCCAAGTCAGTAGAAAAAATCCTTTCCTTTAACTTATGAATACCTGGAGAGTGGTAACAGTAAGTGCTCAAATGAGTACTTCATAACAAATCACTAGCTGGGCTTAGCACCCAGTGATGCAACCTCACCAGAATCTGCTAAGGGCATAAACACCTAAGTTCAAACTTAAAAGAGGATTTTTAATACGAAGGACGGTAGCTCTTGTTCATTCTTTTACTCCTCCTATCTCGCATTTGAAAAAAACATTGTTATAGACGGGGCAACCTGACTCGAAAGCAAAACAGTTTAGGACAATGTTGATTTAAGGTTCGAGCAACTGATATGAGGTATACAGTGGTGATGAGAGGCATACAGGTGAGAAAGTAACCTCATTGGTATCGACTTGTGTTATAATTATTTTAATTCAAAGCCCTTTCAAACACAAAGAGAGCATTTGTATTGAAAGAGCAAGTATTTGCAAGAAAATGTGCTTCTGGTAGGCCCTTCGTATGCATTCTAAAGCTTCCATGTAAGATCTTGCGTGTCTCTTTTCTACCCCAAAAAGCCCATTTCGAAGAAAGCACATTTCGCTACAAAAGCAGCTCAATAGAATATCCTAGCAAAAGGGTTTAAAGTTTAAATTCATCCTGTTTAGAGGCAATTCAGTCTGTAATTTGAATTTTAAGACCTAAGATTTCAACAATACAGTACCGTTTAATTGCTAGGAAGAGATAACATTTTCGGTACTTGCAGATCGCAATATGTTAAAAAGAAATCCAAGGAAAATACATTATACAAGGAAATTACATAATTATTGTCAACGAATCTTACTCAAAATGGCCTCCTCCATTGGCGTTTACTGTGGCCTCAATCCGTCTTCCACCTTGGAACTTGGAGCAAGTGAATTTTCCACTTTCCATAAGGAAGGGTCTCCTCAAAAGCGGCTTTCAATATGTTTTCGGTTAAATGTGCTGGCAGTGCAGTTCTGGCAGCAGAGTGGCGAGTAGTGTCTCTATTGATAACGGGACTCAACCATGTGCAATACCACACAGACGCATTAAGATGTCGGAAGTTAGGAGACCGAACATTGAATTGATGGTCTAGTAGTAAAAGTTGGGACTTATTAAGATTTTGCATGAGGTGTGGAGGGATGGGCTGAATCCTGCTGGTCTAATAAATATGAACAATTATCGAATACCTTTCCTTTTGCGGCCTAACTAATACAGTGGACAGCAATTCCCGTAGGAGCATGAACTCAACTTAAGCAACTCCAGCGCTTTCCATTGTATATTTTCGGTGAACTCTGCTGCTGTGTCTTTGCATCGCTTGCTGTTATGGTGACAAATTCGTCTAGCAGCAGCTGTATCGTTGACTCCATGGTAATTAGTCAAATAATACCACATGATGTTTTTCACTGCTCTAAGGGGGCATTGATTGACCGCAATCTCCACTTTTTCGAATGACGATGACAACCGTCATGATGCAGTCGTTTATTCTCTTTCATGATGAATGAAGTGCGTTCTAGTTATCCCTTCAGTTGTCATCACATATCTGAGTGAAAAAGTTGAAACTTTTAAGGAAGAGTGGTGTGTGTGAACACCTTTGGGAAAAAGCCAGTTATTGTTCTGTCAAGTTCATTTCGAAAATAGTGAGATTCTAAACTAGGATTAAGAAATTATTTATTCTTACTTTAATGACCAATGTTATGATATTGTTATTCAAACGATAATACCTGTCAGAGCTTTTCATTTAACAAGTTAAGCGAACTATCATCAAATTCCGGTAACTTGCTTGTTCAATATTTTCGGGTTTTGAATTAAATCGATTAATTGCCTAAACTTCCATTCCACTCAAATGTGTTAAATACTAGCGGGTGCCACTAGTTAGAAAAAGACATAAACCGAAAATTTAAATTCAATTAAATAAAACAGGATGTTGAGCAAGCATTCAATCTTAATTTTGCTCAGTTAATCCACAATGTGAAAATCAAAAATATTAAATGAAAATTTCTCAATGAAAACTTGGGAAGTGAAGTAATTACTCTAGAAGTTTTATAGCAGTACAATATTTCCTGAAAAAAGATAGTGATCAGCTATTCAAGTAGTAGTTAATAACCAAGAAATATGCTTCCAGAGTCGTAATTACAGTCGTAAAGCTATTATTCTGTTTTTGACCTACTTTAAAGCATCCGTTTTACTTGGTCACCTTAGCAATAGTTTATCTTTTTTCTTGAAAGTACTGCAATTCATTGATTCATGAAGGTTATTGGAATTACTGTAGTTTGCTTGCTCACCATTCAGTAGCATTTCAGGCCTTTTTGCAGTCTGCATCAGAAGCTCAATCATTTCAAGTTATCACTCGCATCTTGCAGCCAATCAAAGGAGAGGGGGAGTCTCATGGGTTTGACAAGTTTGACATGATAACCGTGAATTCCGCCTTGAGGGGGCGTGTAGTCGAGTTAGGTGACTTAAATCAGTGCATCCATTGATCAAAAGGATTCTGATATTAATGCTCGAAATAGTGCTTTTTTGTATTATAAAAGGCTTGTCAGAATTAGATTCAATGCGTAGTAGAAGATTACAAGTCCTGTGGCTGTGATTCACATCGCGAATACTAGGGGCGAATGAACGGTGATGTCTCGTCCCTTGGTGTTTTCCAACCTGTGATCAAATTTTCTAAGTATGTTTATATCAGAAACACATAGGATTCGGGAATTAAAATTTTTTCATCCAAAAATTAAGGGAGAGTTTTGAAATGCGTAGAAAACAGTAAGATAATTTTTAGAGGCAAGACCAAGTTGGTCCTCTCGATTTAAGTCACAGATCATTGCTTCATTGTTTCGTTCTGGATTAAATACCGTTACTCACCAGAGCTCGAGATTCTGAATTGTGGCCACTTGCATCTTTTGCGTGTGCTTGTTTTAATTCTTATTACACGTTTAAAGTAATAACGTAAATAAATCGATAGCACCATATAAATCCCTCCACATTTGAACGAATACGTTGGCAGTGACGAGCTGTTGCGAGCAATAGTCAAATTAACGAAACCCACCATATTTTAAACAAAATCGGTAATACGACGTCCCATTTAATTTGAAAGACAGTGCATTTTCCTTGGGAAACAATCATTCTCTTACAAAAAATGATCCTAAATATTGATTGATTTAATCGTTTATGAATTCAAGAATCATTTTATTGGAAACGAAACAAAAGTTTTTACGACTCGCAATTAAGATAGCATAATTAACTTTACAACAAAAGATTATTAGGTTGATCTAAATTAATGAATTTAAAAAGTTTTTCAACTCCTTTATACGAAAGGAGTGTTTTTAGACTTAACGGATTTGATATGCTAAGTTGAAAAATGTCTGCCTCGCACCCCATGTGCCCCGTCATGTCCGGATTTCCGTTTTTATTGAGCAAAACAGGACACCCGAAATCGTCATTCGTGTCTACTAGTTCCGCGGTGTTCACCAAAAAACAATCACTGCACAAAACAAAATTATAAAGCATTTGGGAAAAAAGATTTGTAGGAACAAACTGTGGCCGTAGGAGTCGAACTAGCATACGCTCCTACGATCGTAGCGAAAGCACAACCTGATACCTAAAATATGTGTAAATCATGCTTTCACTGCACTGAAGTTTAGTCTGTTCTTCATGTAATCTTGTTAGCACAGAAAATCACAGTCATGCTAATATCAGGAATTCATACTGACTTGAGAACAATCGAGCTTAAGGTCTTGATCACGATCTCATTCCATACCAGTCAGACGCCTCCAATAAGTGATGTTAATTATGATGAAATCATAGGAGATTGTCACTTTTTAAAGTAGCTTGTTTCTTAGCTCACAATTTGGTATATCTTTTGATACTCTATGAAAGTAGCGCCTTGTTAAACGGAGGGTTGTGCCTTAATACCACGTTTCGTCCACTATGTGCCTTATCTTTTACCATCTTCTTCTATTTATGGAGCCCTAAACTCAAGGTTGGTTAATACACACAATGTCAACTTGAACTGACAAACTTCGTAATACATGGCTTGTGTCGCCGCTGCATTCAAATACGAAACATTCCCCATGCTGGGCACGCCTACATACACTCCGCAAACGAGTCTTGACTAATGAATATATGCTCTCTCTCATCTTAGCTGGATTGATATGATCCTCTCGTGATCTGTCGTAAAGAGTTATACATTTTAAAGAGATTGACCAGCAAAGCGGTTATCAGTTCCTCCCAAATAGGTAACGCAAGTCCAACCTGCAAGTAATCTATCACAACCACTTTATAAAGTGTTGACTATCTATTTCCAGTGAACGTTATATCCCTCTTTTCACCAATATCCCCTAAAATTTATGTGCGATACTCTTTCAGAGCAGTCATCCATCAATTAATTTGATTTCAGTTTACTCCTTTTGTAAATATACTTTAAAACCCATCATGCAATTTGCAAAAGAATACGGCATGTATGTACAAATTGAGAATCCAATGAATTGCGTCTTAAATACTACTAGTTACACAGACCAAGTGGATTAGTTAAAGCGCTTGTGTATGCTGCATTCAAGAGTAAAGTGAAGCAGGATTCAAGGAAAAGCAGCTTTACGTTGATTAATCAGAATGCGTAGCTGTCTTTCAATAAAAGAAGCTACTACAGCAGGACGGCTAATAGGTGAATTCCCATCCTGCACCAAGATTGCTTCCGTCATAAGGATTTCAAAGGTACCATAATACTGCTTTCTTCACCCAAATGCACCATGTGAAAAGCTCATAAAGCACAATACTCACTGTATTTCTATGTTTCGGTATTTAGAAACTGACCCTTTTCAAACTTATCAGTCTTGTTATTGGTGGACATTTCCATAGCGTTTCGTGCATCGTCGTTCTCCAGAACCATGCTCTAGACTGTGATCCGCATCCTCTCATTCCTGCAAAAGAATAGAGGCTCAAGATCTGAATCTAGAAGAGCATTCTAGCACAAAAGCGACTATTTCGAGGACCCGGTCAACCATTATATTTGATTTTAATCATTTCCATTTTGATTCTTATAATTTGGCAACATTATGATTGCTCCTCGGATGTCTAGTGTTATGAAGGCATGGAAAAAAGTATCTATCTTCACTTCGACTTGAAAGGTCAAAACAGGTGCCAGGAACCCAAATTCGTTAACTGGAGACAATCGACACTAGTTAGACAAGCTTATAGTCAACCATCTACCCACTCCAATTTAATTATTTTTTGTCACCATATTGTTTTTTCAACACAGTTAATGAAATTATCCTTCTGTGGACCGAAAACCGAATTTATTTTTCAAAAACCGCCCTATTTTATAATTAAGAAGTGAAATCCTCCACGGATGCTCTCAAATAAATTACATCCGTGCAATTCCAAGTACCTCTTCGTCACCAGTTAAAGAAAACTCACAAAGCTGTTAATGTCTTCATTTACATCGGTTTTTGATGCATTAAAATTAATGCAAAAGTACCAAGTTAACATTATAACTTTTTTCGTTTTCATCGACGTCTCAGTGTGCTTACGTAAAGTCATAAATAAATATATATATCTCGATGCAAGATTTAAAATTCTGACTCGCAAGTGTCATAAATATTCTCCTTGATGTAATCGCAGGCCTAAATAGGCACCATCGCTGGCTCATCCTTTCCCCAGAATACGTTTCAAAGCAATTTACACTCAAAGTTTGTAAAAGTTTGTGTTGAGCCCATTAAACAAAGCTTCTAAGCCACTAGGAAAGCAGGGCCAATAAAGATAACTATGTTAGATACATTCTCGTTACAGTCTGAGAGCTGAAGCTGCATTCTACTAGTCTCTCTAGAAAACATCGGTAGGCAGAGAAGGCTCAGGGTGTTGGGAAGAAATATAGATAGTTTCATCGGAGAAAAGAAAACTCATTGAATACAAAATTCAAAAGACTGAAAGTATATTCAGTCGATACGGAAATTAACAACGATCGAAGAGTTTTACTCAAAATAACTGACTTCATTAGCAGTGACTATAGTGACAATTGTGTGAGTAACCTTGAAGGTCTTTTTAAATAGGACTTCAGGGTAGTCGCTGAAACATACAGTTTTCGCAACGATAAAGCCCGATCGCTGTGCTTGGGACCACTAACGTGGTTTTCTACGGATTTTCGAAAAGTAGATCTGCTACTGCGCTAGAGCAGTCAGATCGTCCATTACGATACTTAGTAGTCACCATTTTTAGCCGTCAGACTGTTTTCACGGAATTCAGGAAGCATTAAGCTGCAGCGATCATATTCTCGTTAAAATTAATGACCGACGAGAATCATCATGATGCACCAAGTTATTCTTTCATGATACAAGTGACTTCCATCCACTACCTATTCCTTTACATGTTGCCGCCCATAGGAAAAAAAAGAAAGGATTTGAAGCGTAGTTTGTATAAACACTTCAACACATCTGCAAAACAGCACTACTCTGTTTTGTACAACTTGTCAGAAAACGCTTAGAATGAAATGAGTTTTCTGCTATAATTAGGCACAGAAAATCTAAGTAAGGTCTTCGGAATTCGGTCGTTTTTATTAAGCAAATTATATGTCCTAGAGTCGAAAGACCCAACAAAATCCCACTGATTTGAAAAATCCTCTGTTTTAAACATCATCAAACGCCACTTCTGTACCTCAGGGCGTGGCTTTATCGAGAGATTTTTCCTTTAATAAAAGCTGTCAAAGGCCCTTTTTTCTACTGGAGGAATTTTTATTTATTTTTACTAAGATAGCCCATCCTGAATGCAATTGCACCTATGAGTTGGTCCTTCATATAAATTCGGATTCATTGTCCACTAAAAGGAAACAAAAATAAACAAAGGCCTTGGCTTTTCGGTCCTGGCAATCGTGCAAAAACGACGACAGAGAGGAGACAAACTGATTTATGTTTCAACTTGCCGCTGGGAGCGCAGATTTGACCTGCCTCGAACGAATGAAAATTTACATGAATATTAATAACCATTCAATATTTATAGAAATCATAAGTGAGTACGGAAATTCCGTCGTCAGATTTTGATGATAATATGGAACAGGGAATGATTCTTCATCTTGGAATTTTAGTTAACAGAATTTGTTTTGTCGATAAATCAGATAAATTATAATTTAGACTTAAAAATTCGAATATTCCTTGCCTTCTCTTTTTGAGTAAAAATTGAATTAATATAAAGGTTAGGAGAGCAAGAATTTTATTAGAAATAGGATTTTTATTCATTATTTATGCTGAGAAGCCTCAGGTTAAACCTCATATTCAACTTTGAATGGTGCGTCCCTTCTATTGGCTAATGAGGTTCACCAATCACAATGGACTTGTGAGTGCCCGCCTATACCAAGGACGGCAAATGAGTATTACTTGGCCACGTCACAAATTCCGCCTGAAAAACACAATGTGGTGTCATAGTCACACTTCTTCCCCTTTGGTCTCCCTACTAGTATCAGTCTTGCTTACTACGATTTCAACATCCTCCAAATTTAATGCTGGTATCATTAACTTGGTGGCCTCAGAGGGAGCAGCTAGGGGAGATGTCGTTGGGACGTTGGACAGTTTAAACATCTCCATTCCCCCGAGCGAACCGGGCGACAAACCCATTTTTGTCCTTCAAGACACAACTTACTTCAAACTAACAGGTCGAGGTCACAAAACTGTCGTGGTTAATCGTCTACTGGACCGCGACAACGACAGAAAACTCTGCCGTGAACCTTCCTGGCCAGAAGTTTGCGCCTGGTCTGGAGTTCTTTTTGCGTACGACGGAGTAGTTTTGAGTCTGCGAATTACAGTCACTGACGTTAATGATAATGAGCCTCATTGGCCGGAATCGGCTCTGGGTAAACCTGCAGGTGGACAGGATAGGGAGCCGTCTATTGAGTTACTGATAGCTGAGAACACTCCAATAGGCAGTATGTTTGATTTGCCACTAGCGGAGGATCGTGACTATGGCAAGAACGGAATCGTCAATTATGAACTTGTCGGGAAAAGCAAGAACGGTCGGTTTTCCTTAATTTGTACCACTGGTCCTAACGGTGTGATTCCACGACTGCAGGTCCTAGAGGCTCTCGACAGAGAGGAGAAGGAGGAATATCAGATGCAGATCGCAGCCATCGACGGTGATGGTCAAAGCTGCCAAGTTGGTCTCCGCGTTCTCGTAGTCGACGAGAATGACAATCCACCGATTTTCTCTCACCTTAGGAACTCGTCTGGAGATAAGGCAAGAGAAGCCCGATTCATGATTCAGATTAATGAGTCATTATCAGTTGGATCAGCTTTACCATTGCACCCGGTCGCCACTGATGCCGATTCTGGAGATTTCGGTAGAGTCCGCTATCGGTTCTCTTTCTCCACACCCGAATATGTGCGCAGAGACTTTGAGATTGAGCCGAAAACGGGAAAGATCATTGTTCAGAATGCTTTGGATTGCGATGCTGGTGGGATATCAGAGTATATTTTCTCAATGGTTGCCGAAGACAGTGCGCCTCAGCCGCTAACAACTCTGACGACGGTGGTGATTACTGTTCACGACGTCAATGACAATGCTCCGATCATAAGCTTGACCCCTGCAGCGCCGAAATTGGACAGTGTATTCGACACCACCCTCTATCCTACTTATGAGGAGACCAGAGACAGTTTCTGTCTAATGGAAGAAATGCCATCGGGTCAATTAGTGGCAACTGTCGCTGTAAACGACCCCGACTCCGACGCCGATGGTGAATTTGAGTGCAAATTGGACGCCTCAAAGGATTTCGGTCTTCAAGCTCTGCCATGGATGGGTTCCATGAAGGTCTACCAGCTGCTGTCAGCTAGACGTTTCGACCGCGAAGTGGAGGCTGTTACCTCTGTCACCCTCAAATGCACAGATCGTGGAAGTCCTCCCCAATTCTCCAGCAAAATCATCCCCATCACCCTCATCGACATCAATGACAACCGTCCGTATTTTCAACAGGCCATCTACCAGTTCACTGTAAGTATTATTTACTCAGTCTGTTAGCCGCTAATAGTGTCAATTGCCAACTGAACATTAGGATATGATCGGCTTGGTAAAGAGGTTCGTGGTGGAAAAAAGGAAAATTCCTAGTGGGGTTTAAGGGAAAAAGCACGAATCCAAATATAATGGTGGCCATGTGCGCAGTTTAAATCAGAATTCGAGCGAGAGGCAAGATATAAAAGACCGCAGCCTGATCCTGTCGGTTGATCACTGGCTTTTGGGGACTTTTGGCATTGTCTAATGGGCATTCTGGACTTTTTTTGCTTAAGCTCTGTGGCTTTAATAGACAAAGCTATGCAGTCTTTTTGATATGTATTGTATAGTCAGATCTTAAAGAGGAGCTGTCTTATTAACTTGTAAAGTAAATAATGTAATATGAAAGTTTTCAGCGAAATTATTCCAAATAAATTGACTGGTCAATTACGTATATTTACATTACAAATAAATTAATCACAAACGTGAATATACAATTGGAATAACGTTAATTAAATTATGTGATTGAAGAAGGTGAAGGCTGCGTTTACTTCAATAAGACTGTTTATAAGACATTTCATTAAATCCATTATTGAACATTAAAGTATTATGAACAACCTCAAGACGGCCATGAAATTCGACTATTATGATATTTTTGTAGTCGAATTCAAGCTGTTTAATCCCAGTTCATTTCGATATAGCACTGCTTAAAATTTCCGCAACTGTAAATTATCAAAAATGTACTGGAAATCGGCCGCCACTTGTGGCTAAATGAGAAGGGGAATAATACCTTTTCCTCGTTTGCTAAAAAGCTTTAGACTTAACTGAAACTTTATATTTATGCTCATTGAAAGGGGATTCCCAAGCCATTGAAGATACAATATGCGCAAACCTGTCTGTAACCGATTTCCATCATATACAACAGCAGCAATATTTCACTATGCGTAGTTTTAAATCAACATTCAACTCCTTCCTGAAGGTCATCCACTTTTGATTGAAAAACAGATTTAATATCTTTTCTTTTTTCATGTCACCAATAATATGCGAAAAGCTAACCGCTGACAAAAAATAAAAGAGCCCATAAGTTCATTCTAGCAATTTACTGTTTTTGATATGCCCAGCTACATGAAAATTTCAGCATTCGCAACTAGGAACTCTTTTTTTTATTTACGGTTACTGAAATCCAAAGTTATTTTCAGTAATACATTTATGCGCCTTAAAGAATACTTGATATTACAGTCTCCCAAACTGTTAAATTCAGTATTTAGAGGGATTTTTAACCCCATCGAACTTGTGACAGTATAAATTTAATAATGTGAATATTCAAAATCTTTAAATTTGTAAGTAAGTATATATATATGAAACGATGTAGTCTTTTAGAACAGTTAAATTGTATTATTTACTGCTATTATGGGTATAAAAATTAAATCTTAGCAAAGTTGTTATTATTTTGTTAATATATTATTAGTCTCGAATCAAATTATATTTCGATTATTTACGAGTCATTCTTGCTGAATTCAAGTGGATTGCATATTTTAGATCCAGGAAAACAGGCCACCGGGGACATTGGTGGGGTGTGTGGTAGCTCAGGACAATGACGCAGGACCGAATGGGCAAATCTCTTTCACTCTGTCCTCCAAAACCGGGCTGCATCAACATCTCTTCTCGATCAACGGGAAGGGAGAGATCCGCTCCAACGAGGTTTTGGACCGGGAGAGTATTCATCAAGGCCTGCTCTTCACGGTGAGCAATTTAGAGCCCTAGATGCTTTATATTGTTCTAATTTGTATAGGGTCGTTTAGTGTGAATACTAATCACCCACAAAATTCTCTATTTTACGTATTGCATTTAATGACTTCAAAGATAGAAAACTGTATTTAGGAGGACGTGTAAGGACATGGCTGTATGCTTTTGTTAGGTAATATTTCCTAAAACAAGGCACGAAGAACAAAAGAGCGAAGAATCCGGTAGTAACAATATGACATTGACTTACGATTTATGAAGCTTAAAACACCATGTAACGTGTCAATAGAGAATTTGGACTACAGAATTATCATTCAGCAATGTGACGTCACCACAGGTAGTTACAGAGAGAAGTGTAGCCCACTGTATAGTAGCCGCTTTGAAATATCCATTATTTAAAGCATACAAGATGGTACTAAATATCTTGCATTCATGACTATTTTGGACTTCTCAATCCCTGCTGAGTATTTAGGCTTGTTACTGCAAGTTTTATTGTTAGTCCAATTAGATTCAGGGGCTGAAATAAACTTGATTCAGGTTTAATTTAAAGGGGATGAATTCAAGTTTCATTTCGACCTTTTAATGAGATACTTGCATTTGATATACGCAGGGATATTCTGTTTAGAAAGTAAGTCTCTATAGCTCTTGAATTTCACCGTAAAACAAGCTCATTTAACGGCCCATTTGACTGCGCTAGGCAGCGCTAACCTCCTAAGACAGTAAAAGCTGGTAGAATTTTTTAGTGTCTGCCAATTCAAACTGCTCTTTGTGCAGTCCCCACTTTGACAAGTGCTAAAGAAATCCGCCTTTCGTGGTGAGAGATATCTTATAGGAACACTGATAATGTGTACTAGTTAACTTCAATCTCCCAGAGGGATTTGAAGAGTTCTTTAATATTTCCTCAGAGCCAACTATTTAGTTATCCTTAAAGGATCAAATTTAAAGTTATTAGAAGTGGAAAAGATTCACTGGGTATATATATATATACGTCACTACGGTTATAGGAAGGGAAAGTTTACTTTGATTGACACATCGAACAGTGCTGCAAACTTCCTGGCTGGCAACAGCTAAGACTTCAGCCTGTCAAGGGACCTCGCTCAATATTGAGGCCACTGCTGCAGGGCTATAGACAGGTGCTTTGGTTCCAGAGCTATTGAGCTAAGTTCTTGGATAGTCTGCTTTACCCGTTAGGGCATAAAAAACGCTGTTATGTGAACTTGAATAAAACTACCACTGGAAGGTTAACTACTCCATCATATATGGAAATATGTGCTCCATAGGTTTCAGTTTAAACTCACCTATACATTCAATTGGGTCAGTGAAACTGCGACCGAGAGCATTTATCAGACAGGTGGTAGTTTCCGGAAACTGGTACTAAATCCTGTTTTATTTCTAGTGATAATACAAAAAACCAACTGAAGCCCAATTTTTCACCTGCATAACTCTTAACTACGATTTAAGCTGACTTAAATTAAACCTTTGCGGTTGCAACTCTCGAAACCACAACTTCCACAACAATATTTAAACAAATAATCCATTATGATTTTTTCCAAAAAATTTCCTTTCCGAAGTGTGATACGTACTTGATCGTTCGATTTTGAAAAAATCTCTCGACGAACATTTAAAAGAATTTATCATGATTGTTCATAGGATAGATTTCCCTCCTAGTATTTCACTTTTAAGGAAATTGGATACATTTGGTGCATTCCAATATGGACCAATTTTTAACGACTTAATTCAAATAAGATCCAAGTTATCTTTCATCCTTTTCAGGCAATTTTAAACTATGGCAATTTTTATCTGATATAAACTTTCCGCAAAATCACCCAATGAAATAATAACATAATCAGATCAAACATTCGTTACAATTTATTTTCACTTCCATTGTCACAAGTGTCCTTATTTTACGATGCATAGGGTCTAATTTTTCTGGTCCCCTTTTTGCGACAACGGGTGGATTTCCACATTCACTCTTGATAAACCACTTTCCCAGTGTTACCTCAGCAATCTCCCTTTACGTGACAAGGCTTGGTTCAACAGAGAAACTGCTACTTTGCTTTCTGGATAAACCAAGGTTGGATAAAAAATATAGAGGGAAATCATTTTTGCCCAGCAAACTATTTCAAATAAAGAAAAAAGTACCTAAAAGAAAGAATAGCTTTCCTCTTGAATCCCTCGTAGAAAGTGACTACTGTTCACACAAGGTTTTTGGTTTTATCTACCACAAAAATACTCGACGAAAGCATTTACCACTCAAAAGCACTTCGGCGTCAAGAGGAAACTCATCTTTGATTAGACGTTTTTTGGCTCAAATAAGGGGAAGAGGGGAAAGAGCTAAATTCTACCGGTGAGGTACCTTCGATCAATAGGCAATGGGAACATGAAATGAATCACTTAAGCTGGCTCTAAGTTATCGATTTCCGCTTATGCGTGATAAAATTTCCCACTCATTGGGCTGCGCTGGAAAATAAAAATCATTGCTAAGCGTCCCATGTCTTCTTTGAGTACAATGCATACAACCGAAGAACCATGTGAATTGATGGTCATAAACGTTAATGACTTCTCAAGATGGAAACTATTCGGCTTTCTTAGGGCTTTTCTCAACCCAAAACATCGAAAATCAATACTTTTAGAGGCTGGAAAATAGTTAAAATCGTCAAAAAACTTTGTTTTTTTTCGTTTTACTAATGCAACATTAATTCAGCACAATAAATTTAAAATTCAATTTCTGAACCATGTATCCAATTACATTTAACAACTGAACAACGCCACACCTTTGTTTCTATCTGAATAAAGTGATTTTTTTGTTAAAGTTACTAGAATGATTACTTGCTACCCACATTATCCATTATTTTTAATATATTCCCTCAAAATATTTAATAAATTTAAACTTCAAGCATTTCCAAATAACATTTTCAAGAAGGCAATGTCCAAGTTTTCTAATAATTCAAACGGATTTTCCGCTTTCATTTGAAAAGTCATAAGTATTACGATTTTGTACTTTTTAACCTGTAAAATGCTATTCCCTGTTTCAGTTTCTTTTTTGAAAATTTCCCTAAGCTTTTTTTAAAAAATACACATTTCTACCTATTTAGGCTCAAGTAACGTTTTATTTGTACGGCAAAATCACATATGAAAATAACTCTTAATTCAAAACTTGAATTCTTATATTAAGTTGCTTCTGAAATCCGTTGAAATTTCATGTGAAAAATCCAGCTTATGAAATTGTCAACCCTGCATTTGCTAGTTAAGGAATTTCGTTCAGAGGGAAGAAGATTTAAAATCACTATACAGTGGGGTCTATATTGCAATTGGAGCTTATTTCACCTCTAGGTAATTGCTGAGGATAAGGGGAAACCAGTATACAGAGCTTCGGCGGAAGTGACCATTGAGATTGAGGACGTTAATGACTGTGTGCCGACGTTTGGGCTACAAAACTACCACTTCTACATCGATGAGGATGTGGAGCCCTACCGCAGACAGATCCGCGAGGTTGGCGTCGTCCAGGCCACCGATTGCGACCTCGGACCCAATGCCGATATCCACTACTTCTTCGAGGAGATCGATTCGCCATTCGAGGTATCGGGATCCGCTCTTTATTGTTTTGCAATTCACTTGGGCAACGGGCTTTGATGCAGATAGGGACAGTGTGCATGGTATACTTTCTGACCTCTAGCTCTTCATTGGTTGATAAACAGTTTTGGCAAATCTATTTATTCTTAACTTTTTTGGATCAGAGAAACCATACTAAACCTAACATAAATCAGTAGGTGATAGCAGTTAGAATAAGGCATTTTCCAATACTCTTTTACTACCACTGTCTGACTACGATATTAGTTAGTTTTTTTTACATATTACAGGTTGCGTACATATCTTGCTCGGTAAACCCATAATGGTAGATTTTCCTAGACTGTGGGGTTAAGCGACAGCAGTGGATTAGATGGGCCAGTTTCGTATTAGGGCATAGCGTAGTTATAAAGTCCCTGACGTCTGCTGGGAATCTGTTGCCTGCCTTGGCGGCACCGTAGAAGAAGTTTCTCTGAAATAAACTCAAGAGTAATCTTTAAATGGAAACAGCAACTTCAAATGAGCAGGAATTGTAAGAAGCAGCCTCAGGTACTGTGGTCACAACTACTGAAGCCCTCGATTCTAACCTAATGGCCCACAGATAGGTCCTCTCGGTTCTCTAGAGCAATACCCACATGCTGTAAGTGTTTGCGTCCATTAAAGCGGTTACTAACTAGGAAGGGCATACTCGGTGTTAATCAGTCCTCAGATGGAAGATTAAATACCCAAATTAAGCTTTGGAGGCGAGACTAAGTGACTGATGGACTGATGTCTGTTGCGTATTTCCCCGATGCAGGTCCAAAACTATTGTCCAGAGCAGCAAGGGATTTTACATTTCCCTTGAGGCTTTTCAAATTAAAAGCTACCTTTTCCCATTAATATTAGGCAAAATTGCTTAGTGGTAATCCAATTCGAATTTTTAAATATGACTGCGTTGTTTTAATTTTGTACATAAATAAGGGGTTTTAGTGCATTAAACGATAACAAGTTTCAGTAGGCAAGAAATGTGGCAATTAAACTGGTGCTTGCTGCATGCAATTAAAATGTATTTCGTGCCGAAAGCAATTCACAAAACTCAAAGTGAAAGCGTCCACTTATGTCCAAGCACTTAAATTCGATTAAATTATTGTTTCTTACTAAATAAAAAATATATATCTAGTCCATTCTAGCGTTCCGTTAAGACGATGCTATAAAGTTTATCTCGCTCCATTAATGCCATTAAATTCGTTTAATTAAAACAGTTAAATCGCTTCTAAATTAGAAATTGGGAAAATTGAGTTTTTTGTTTCTTTGATTAGAGTAGCAATTGCTGGAAAATTGATTTAAAAAGCTTCACTTTTGTGACATAAATTCATAAAACACTGCAACATATGAGCGGGGAGCCTTGGGCCCAAAACATGGCTATAAGAGTATTTTTTCTTTCCATATTCCATTAAACTTACCATGTCTGAAAACGGCGTTCGCCTGTCACAGCTTTTGTCACCATTGCACTTTCCTCGACAAAATTTTCGATTAAAATTGCAAAAACGCCTGTTTTCATGGTGAAAGATTGGAATACATCACATACGATATTGTTTGGATATTTTTATAAACAACTAATTAAACAAAGCCCAAATTTCCAACTGCTGAATTGATTAAATATGACTCCCTGTAGGTTTCGTCCAACGGGACAATATTCGCCGTCCGACGTCTGGACAGAGAGGAGCAGTCCGTATACCAGCTGTCCATTGTAGCCAGAGACTCTCCGTCGATTAGGTCCTCCTCTAAGTCGCTGAACTCAACCGCTTATGTGCGCATCTCGATCAATGATCTCAACGACCACTCACCCGTCTTCATCTTTCCTCGACTCAACACCTCCGTGGTAGCACTTCCCGAGGCAAGGCAGCACTTCTTTCACGATCAGTAATCACAAGTCTATGATGTGTTGAGTGTTCTGGATAAATTCGGCAGTCTCATTAAGAACATTAAAGGAGATTGGAAACTGGAATACGTTGTAGATTCAAAACAGATTCAATAGACAAGAGTATTACACAATTGCTGTCACTGAAACATACCCGAAATATCCGCCGTCATTAACATCTACTTCATCCTCAGTCAGCCCTCCTCCCAGGAAACTGGAGCAAACAAGCCGATTTGAAGCTTTCGACGGCTCTGATACTGCAGTTGATTAAAGAGTTATCATATCACTGGCACGTTAGCTGTTAGTACTTTTCTCAACGACATCCCCCAAGCCATTTTTCCCTTTTTTCTGAAGTCTGGAATTAAGGGCAAAATTCCGCTTTCATAAGTATAGTTACTTTTATTGGCTACCCTCAATATCTATGGCTTAACTGCAATTCAACGTAGGCATCTGTCTGTCCCATTAACATTATCTTGTGGAGATTTTCGACGAAGGGATGTACCGTGCAATCGCAACCAGGTGGTCTGTTATATTACTTTTACCAGCCGCATACACCTCGTAGTCTTAATTCATGCCATCTAATTGATTTCACCATGTTTAGAGAAGCATTGGGAAGCTACTATAATGTCATTATTTTGACAGCAGGCAAAAATACTTGTCCGGAGGCAAGTTAATTTCTTCCATGATTCTGCTTGGAATTACAGCCATCTTGTCTCGTAGCCAGCTCCTAGGACATTAAGGAAGTGGAGCTTATAATTGTAAGGGAAATGTACCGTGCATGATTATCATTACGCATTCAAAAAATAACCTAATGTTGTTCTTAAACAATTTAGTTCTAAAGCCCTGTATCTCCGATAACCCAAGGGGAAAGCATATTGGGAGTTATGCGAACGAAAGTGGCCACTAACGTGAAGTAAGAACGGGGTTGCTAAAATAGGTTAAGAAGAAACATCTATCACACCGTACTTGAGAATGAAGCCGTGGTTATATGGCCAGTATTTGCACTTTCTGCCCTTCATAAATTAAGCAATATTTAGTAATTTACGTCTATTGCAGATAAAGATATCCGCTCAAGAACCAATAGGTCACAAAATAGCGAGGCTGCAGGCGAAAGATGCTGACTTCGGGGTGAACGCAGACATTCGCTACAGTCTGTCTTCAGAAAGTGGCGACAGCTCGGCTGTCGGTGGCACAGAAAAGCCCTTCCACCTATCGGAGGACACTGGGGAATTATTCATTTCTTCCAAGTTGCCCACGTCTCAAGAGGTTTGTCAAGCCACCCATGAAAGTCAAATTATGAATTTCCATGTACTTTGTTCATCTCTAGCAAGTGATCAAAGCACAACATATTGCTAGGCCACCAAATGTGTTTTGTATTCATGACTAACCGTTTCCTTCAATTTCCTCTTCTTAATTACAGTGATTAAGGCATGACTCATGGGTTCCTAAACCAAGGATTGTTTGAAATGATGTATGCATAAGAGTAGTCAATAAAAGTAAATAGTTAACTAGAAAAATACTGATTCGTTTGCGTAAAAATGCATAAAAATCATAATTCAGTCTGAATACAGCAAGTAGGCTTCATGTTGAGTGAAGTAGTGCAGGAATCAGCTTTACAGAATCATGTTGATCACATGATTGACTTGTTTTGAATAGCGCTGTCGAAAATGTTATTGCACCAGTGCCAATTCTATTTTTAGTTTACGACGAATATGTTGAGCGTCTTGTGTCGTAGAAACCTCATAAATTAAGTATCAAAGTAATAACTGATTTAAAATAACACGTTTTAGAAATAAACAGAAGTCTATCATGGCGGTCTCATGGCCATGTGTCTTCCATACTGCTAGTCATGATAGGGCACTGGTGTATTAACTCACTAACGTTGTTTGCTTGTTTTAAATAATAGGCACTTGAATCAAACCATCTTTCCTCAATCTTCCATCAGTTGTGTCTCATAACCTTACACATAGACGGAAACCTTGCTTCTTACCAAAACTTAAACTTTTTGGGATATTGCACGATAGACCTACTCGACAGTCTTAAGCATATCCTAATTGGATAAAGAAATATAATAAATTAACAAATTCACAAACATTTAACATTTGAGCTAAAGGAATGCTTGAGGCTAACCATTTACGCTACCCAACTACTTGCAGGAATCACAATCGATTATCAGAAGTGATTGTGTAGAGGGAAAGTTTTTATTATCAAGATATTGTTTCATCATAAAGATGTCTGAGCAAGATATGTGGAAAGAAAATTAAATATGGCAACAACGAAGAAGAATCGGAATCTACTCATCTAATGCTCTTAGTACTAGTCTTAATATAGGTGATTCCATCTGCTGCATAATTAATTCTCCGTCGGACGAGGGCTTTCCAAGTGCTCAGACGAACAACTTTGAGCCAAGAAGGAGGAAGAGAGAATGAAACTGCAATAAGGGGAGAAAATTTGGTCACTTTTGGGGTTGTGAGGATTTCCGTGTGATGGCGTTGTGGCTTGTGTGGCTGCGCCCAGTTTTTCTCTTAAGCGGCGGACGCAATGAGGCTTTGCACAGTCCTTCCGTTTCCAGACGTTCCCTCTACTTCCAACCTCCGCATCCCCTCCCTTCCCTTTCGTTTTTATCCCCTTTCAAATCCACTTCCAGCATTATCTTCTCCTATTTGAGAGTTGCGGTATCCTCACTATCCCAGACTGTTGAAGTGTATCCTAACTAAATGCAGGAAGGAAGCAGATTTTTTTAGGGGGCGACCCGTCCGGTATACATGGACCTTTCCCTGATTCGAAGCAGTAAATGAAAGCTTGTGCTCAAAACTACAAGCATCGTGGAATCATTCGATATAAAAGCTCAGATGTAATTCAACTTGTGTAATTTTGAGTCATATTGACCTTCGTTGGAAAGGGGAATTCAAGCCAGTCAATTTGTGATAGGTTAATTTGTTCAAAGACTTCATTTTGTGGTCCTTTTTCAAGTCATCGGATAAATGGTTGCCCTTGTTAGATCAGAAGGATTTCTCCTAAATGCTGCTCATAATAATCTCGAAGTTGCCATTTGGTGGATTTTATAACCACCAAGTGCGTTTGTATGGGACCGAGAACAAGTCCGGGGATTAATAATACACAATGTCGTAAAGGAAAGACAGAAATCTGCATAAATTATCGACAAGATCGCAGCTTCGCAGCTATCTCTAGGAAGGCCAAGACGAAAATTTTGAAATACGTGCAGCAGTTTTCTCCTTTATTGGGCGAATGCGTTTATTTTCTGTGGAAGAATTTTCTCTTCAGAATCGTCGTTTCTTATAAAAAAAATTGATTATGGATTCGAAATGCAATCATTTTCTATCCTCCTGGGCGTGAAAGCTCATGTTTTACTAATTGCTATTGATTTTTGTCATGTTTCATTCCCGTTTTAAACGAGCGTCCTATTAGTTCCTTCGAAGCAAATAACTTCATCAATAAAAATGGATGTTTGCCTTAGATTGGTTCGGTTTTGTGAGCTAATATCAGGCATCAGACTATTTTGTCAGTATCAACAACATTTTTTCGACAAAAATAGCACTCATTTAAAATATTAATGAGAAATTAATTTACAAAAATATCATTGAAAAATGTACTACTTTAATACTACAAAACCCTTAACCAGTTGTTTCTCCCTAAGTAGAAATCGTTACAAATTCCTTGAGAGCACAAATTTTGTGCGTCATCATAGCCACTCATTCAAGTATAAGTTGATATCTTTTCTTTCAGTCTGTTTCATGCATTCTTTCGCTATAATTCTCCAGTGTTTGTATTGCGTACAGCCTTAACTTCCTTCTCGAAAACTCGGAACGCGAGAACCCTCCAATTAGGGTTAAGCACAATCTCTAGAAAGCAGTCAATAGCCCTACCACAATCGCCCATTAAACTCATTGCTAATGCAAACACACAGATGCGATATCCTCTACGAATCCATGCCCAGGATGGTGGAATTCCGCCTCGGTCGTCTAGTCTCGGTCTTGTGGTTGTCTCGGACCCCTCCCTAGCCGCGGCGGCGGTCCTCGCCTACTCCGATGACTCATCTCAGTCCAACAGTGGTGGTGATAATCTCACCAACATCTATTTTATCATTATCATCGCCTTCGGCGTCACAATCGCCTTTGTGGTGCTCTCAATCACCATCTGCCTGATGTCCAGGAGTGGGAAGTGCTGCTCCGGTGCCTCGCTGAGTCACGGCAAACCAACGCACCTGGAAGCGGTGGAAGCAATGAGCTTTTACAAGCCCGGCAGTAGCCAACTGCCCAACCACTCGACACCTATTGGCTCCTCGGATCCGCCTGACTACATGAATAGTGCGGAATCCACCACCTTTGCGTTAGAGAAGGGCAGCCCGATGCAGCGTCAACAAATTAACGGTAAGTCAATCATTCCTTTGCCATCAAATCGTGCATCCAGATACTTAATTTAAAGGACGATAGTTGCAGAGGTAATTGCGAAGTAGTTGCTAGATTACCATGGGAAAAGTCAAGAGATCGCAAATGGCAATAATGACCATAAAGGTAGTAATGGTGGTGGTCGTGGTATTGACTGAAGTCTTAGTATGATGACTAAAAATTGCGCTGAGCAAAAGTAAATTGATACATCATTTAAGAAATGAGTAAATGGAGCCAAGTATACTCTACGATTTAGGGGTATATGTGATGGTGATCTTACCTATCGAGTTATTTCGTAGCAACAGAATGCCTTGAAAGATTAATCAATGGTTCTGCTACCATTATCTCCAACAACGCGGTTGTGGGAAAGAAACGAGAGCCTGTAGGATTGGTAGGCATGGTAAATACACATCGGTAAGGTGATCTGATTGTCCTCAATTAATTTATGCAAATATTATGGGCTCCAACCATGTCCTAGGAAATTGCAGAGATGTAAGGATATACAGAATCATTGTCATTCGGTACACAAATATTCATGAGCGAATTGGGCGTATGTGAATGAAATCAACACTCCGATGTGCAGGAAGAGGGGGCATCCGGTGACGGATCCCAGTGAGTATGACTTGTCAGAATTGATCTTAGATCCCACATTCGTTAAATTTAAGAGGGCTATTCCTTAGATTATGCTGTTTACTGCAGAGAAACTATAGAATGGTGAGGAGAATAGGAACTAAACGTTAATTGCAGTTTAGAAGCAGTCTGAGTCGACGATTATTATTCAGCCGAGGTAATGCTCTGGGTATTTTGCTACTAAATCCTGCTCATCCGAACCCTAATTCAAACCCGTTAGTCCAGGAGCAGTATTTTCATTATCTGTCTGTTTCCTCCATCAAAAAATTTCGGTACAGTGGTAAAAGGTCAAACTTCTTGTACCGAGGTATAAGCATTATATTGTCTTGCATCTGTAGCAAAGACCGAACTAATCCAATGAGAGAATAGTTAGAGCTTTCACATACTGCCTTTTTAAACAGTCACGATTAGGTAGAAATATACAGAGTAAATACGAGAAAAGAATAGTAGCTGTCAGGGTTACCTCTCGATTAAGGCTTATCTACGAAATTACTTTAATTCTAAAAGGAGAACCTTTAAGTGGGGTTTATCTAGCCGTAAAGGACCAAAGGTTTGCATGGAAATGACTTTGATGAATTAAACAGAGCTACAATTGATGAACAAGCTGGGATGGAATGACGCTAAGATATTAATAAAGACTGACTTGTCACAATTTGCCATCTAATTTTACCTGACAAGAATCATATCACTTCAGTAATAATTGACAATTGTGCAAGAGTAATTTGTTATAAACCCATTAGAATTCCTAATTTGAACACCGAAATATGTTTTCAGAGCAGTTTGAAGATATTGCTGCAGCAGTTTATAAAACAATTTAAAAAGTTTAAATGGAATTCCGTAAAAGTATATGCATCAATGAATTTATTTCGCCATAACCTTATATTTTATTTTGTAAAAGACACGAACTCATTGTGGCGTAGCATGAGAAAAACCACGGCTCGGGAAAACTAATTTATTGGGATGGCAATGACCGTTCTCTCGGATCCAGCGTTGAAAATCAATGATAATAATATCGGGGGTTTATCAGGCCCAAAAATATCTACAAAAACTCGGCCATGGTCCAATTATGGGAAAAGGCCGATAAGGTTATTTTCGGAGGAGGTGGTCAAACCGTAAATATTGTACAAGTTTTACCAAAACCTCTAGTGTCCTTATTTTAGCTTTAGAAGTAACTTATTCAAATACTAATTCTATGTTTCTCGACTAACTACTTCATCGGAACTGAGGAAGCAGACAAATATTTTTAAACATACCAGCCAAAAGCGAGGCATCGTAGAATACAAGAAAACATACGATTCGGTAAAATTTCTACCGAAAGAAAAAGAGCCAACTCTCGACCGTAGGACTGAAACTATGACGTTGTTACAGGATACAAGTTTATTGTTGCATATGTTATTGTAAATTTGACACAGTGACTGGAAAGTAAAGAATGCGTTTGATTGGTAATTAGTAAGTTCCTAGTGGTAAAAAAGTTCTCAAAGTAATTTGCTTTACTGTGCGCAAGTTGGAAGTCCAGTGATATCGGAACCAATCGTAGAGTTAAAAACTACCAATTTTCACATCGATCACTCACAATGGCAACTAAGTACGATTCAGGAAATGCCATTTTTTGCAACTTTTCTCACCCAATTCAATATACTGGTTTTAGGAGTCCTCCTCTCTCCACCGGGTCGTTTGTCTATGAACACCTTTTATGACCACACTTTGGAAAAAGGTTTCTGCGAGCATACTCAAATTGCAACACCGATCGGAAACTCCGTCTACGTCAGTTACACATCCGGTAACGGCGTCGCCAACTTCGATCGATTCTCCAGTCTGGGGCGCGCCCCCCATTCTGCGGGCTACACCCCAGCCGGATCTCTCTGTCTCGTCAACGAGGGGTGTCCTGAAGCCTACTTCGGACAAGGTGGACCCATGTCTAGTGCAACTGCAACGGGCACCGCCGTCTACTCCTGGTGTAATAATAGCGCTGGCCAGAAGATGCAGACCTTTAATCCGGTGTCAAGCTATGCCTGGTAGATGACTAGCCAATCAATGCATAGATTCTCATTCTTGTATATGAAAGTTGTAGCTCCAAAAAAAACAAGTTTGCTCGCCAAGTTGAATATATCAGATGCCTTGCGAAAAATGTGTTAAAGGAGGTCGATCTTTAAGACCGGTGTGTGGAGGACTACCTAATAGACTGGACGTCAACCTTCCCTTCTTTAAATTACTCTGCTTCATACCATCAGAAAACCAGTTGGACATAAGACCGGGTGCAGTTACAGCGTGAGTAGGAGAGGCTTCAGTGCACCTCCACGTGTATTGGAGTTTGCCCTCAAGTATCCAGAGTGTGTGCCTGGCTTTAATGTTACAACAGACACACAGACTGGATGAGAACATTCTGGTAACTGTGGAGCTATGTTAAGCATACATGAGGAGGCTATTTACTGGTTGGGTAGTGGCGATTAAAATTACCTGGTGTTGACACTTGGTCCTTTTGTAATGCCCCAAAAAGTTCTAGGTGTGTATTTACTCCTCCCATTTATTCTCGATTAAAAGAAAAGAAAGAAAAAGAAAAAAATGCTGATTTTCGTAATCGCGTCGAGATTTGTTACTAGTCATGCCGTTTTGAATGCCTCCAGCAATTTTTCCGAAAAATTAGTACATTAAAAATCTTGAATGTATTTTTTGAAACATGACGAATTATGAATAAATATCAAGAAAGTTTTTGCTTAATTTATTGGAAAATTTTAAACCCACTACTACTTTTTTGCCTTCTCGTAAACTTCACTTACTTTATTAATTAATCACCGCAAAATTTCAGTATGACAAGGTGAATTCGGTGAAATTTTGGCCGTAAAATATGAGTAGCGATATATTTAGTTAAGCAAAAACATTTTTTGTGAGTGAAAAAATAATCCTATCTTGGAAAGAGTAACCAATGAGGTGGATTTTTAGCCAAAGCCACAAAGTATAGTTATATCATATTTGGATAAATACAGAAATAAATTTTCAGGAAATAACGAATCGCATTTATAATGACTGAGTGATGTAAAAATCAGTGACATAGCTCCATGCCTATCTACAAAATCTGCATTTAAATTTTATGATTTGGATGAAATATTGAAAAGCCAGGTTTTCATTACTAATTATGGTTCTTGCCAACTGATCAGCTTTAATGTTACCTTTAACACGCTCTTTCTTTCAATGTTTCACTGAAATTTATTCAAAAGTATTCCTTTTCTGCTTTTTGTTTAGATATTCATTCGGATGACGAACATACCACTCTATTATTTAAGAAATGAACTGCCCCTTTTCAAGTCATCGAACGCTGAATACTATCCACGCTTTGAATAGGCAAGAAGGCCAACTCCTGACAAGAAGTTTAATTTGTTATCCTTGTGAATAAACCCACTTCTATTGTCGATTTTTTTCAGTGAATATGTCTTCCATACCCATTGCCTAATCTACGCATGCAAACGTTGGAATAAAAGCATTGTTCCCATTTAATTAATATTTAGAATGACGGTTTTTCGTTTGAATTCTGGACTCCTTAATGGTTAACGGGCATTTTTATCAAATAATGGTGGATAGAGAAGCCGGAACGACTGTGGCTTTAATCGGGTTATTAAAAAGCAGAACCCAGAGCTACACAGTAGTACAGGATTATCTTGTGGCTAATGGACTTTCGGCGTTGAATTTTGGTCACTGGGTGCAAAATCACAGTGGAACAGTCGTCTTGTTCCCAAAATGAGATCATCAATTGTCAGCAAAGGCCCATCTGAGTGGGACAGCTGTTAAAATATCCATCAATATTTATGATTTGTTAAATAAATTACAAACCTCACGTACTAAAAATTTAAACGACACACATGATATTATTTACAGTTAACAGAAAGAACAGTAATTCTAAGAAAATAGTTTTTTACGCGATTGTAAAAGTTGCTCATGTTCAGTTTGCGTGTTCGTATTATCATTTACTAGGACTACATGGGCTGAGAACGAGCTAGTTTAAGCCAAATAATTGTAGCATCTAATTAGGAGTTTCGCAGAACGTGGAACACCACAGTTCTTAACCTTTATCAACACTTGAGGCAGGTGATGAGATGTTGTCTTGTTTAGATGCTATAGTAAAAATGCATTTAATAAATATCAAACATAGGATAAATACTGGTTTCGCCCTTATCGCAAATAGCAGGTGTATTTGAACTCTACATGTGAAAGCGCAAATTCCTAGAAGGCAAAACGCAGTTTATTTTACACAAAAAGGATTTTGATTGAGTGTTAAAGATGAATTTGACAGTCTAATCAGAAACCACGAAACATGATGGATTCGGAAGATGAGGAAACAATAACCGTGGTCAGTAGCGTCCATTGCAACTTCATTACAGGGCAATTCAAAATCTGGAGCGAGCTAGGCTGACACTTTCCTTGGAGAAAGGGTCTCTTTACGAATTACTCAGTTGGTTATCTGGTTGATTAACAGGCTGGCAGTGATACTTGAATTGCGGTGACAATTAGTTCTTTTCTCAAATAAAGCACAACTTATTCCATAGTTGCTCCCCGGCTGAGGCCAAAAGTTGGAGCGACTGGTATAGTAGTGGTAAAGTGTGGATAACATGCATTTTTGACTTTTCCCTGAGTTATCGCAGCATGGGTCGAATCCTACCGCCTCAGTACGCACGGCTTCATCATCATCTCCCAGACCTAACTGCGGCCCAAATTCCATTAGCCCCTCCGTAACTCTTTTCTGCAACCTTTCGAGGAAATCTGCTACTGTACACGCTCAATTAGATCTTAAAATTAAAACTAAAATTATTTTATCCACCACAGCCATCACGGATTTTCCATTATCTCTTGTTGTCCAGTTCGTGCCACTGGTTAGTTGTGTTCACAGTGTCTATTCTTTTGTGGCATTTAATTGTCTTCAATGTTTCACTTAGGAGCTTCAAACTGATGCGGAGTATATGTGAACGCCTTTAAAATATCCGAAAATCAAACAATGTTACTCTGTATAATTTATTCGGAGCACCCAGCGGGGAGTCATGAAGTAGTGCTACATTCTTAGGTATAAGGCTAACACAAATGTGAAAAGTGGTACATGGATCACTACTGAATGCGTAATATATGCTCCCGTTGCTTCTAATTGAATAAGGATGTTTAAAGCATCATTTGAAATATATGGACTTGGGATGGCTGTTTTACAAGCTCGCTACTAAAGTTTAATCTTCCCTTCTCTACTGCTGGACGGCGTTCAATTAGCGAGCAATAACACGACGTATACGGGATCAACATTACCCGTCTTTGTTCACACATGACCCCAAAATCTTTTTCTACACCAATCGCTTTCCATACCTTCTGCTCTCAAATTCAGTTGCATGCGCTTCATGATAAGGGGATCAGCTGCCACAATACATTTCAGATAGATTTTTTGCCTTCGAAAAACAAGCATTTCATGGTTAGTTATTAGGACTTTTCAGTAACTATGGACTTTCCAGTAGCGAGAGTTAGTCAGAAGGTAGTTGAAGTTTTATTTGGAGGTAGAGGTAGGACCTAAAACCAGCCCTGGCAGCTAATTCTCTGTTAAAACAAGGCTTGATTGTAGGTCACTGTCTCTCTAGTTTCGATAAATAATAATGCAGATAGGATCCGACTTATATCCTCAAAAGTTAGCCCTCTCGTCTTAGGAGGGCGTCGGGAGTGTACTTTATGGAATATCCTTTGTGCTGTTTTGTACTCTTCCACATCCACCTAGGTTATATCAACTGGAACATAAATATAGAAATCACTTGATTCATCGAAGGTGAGAATAATTTATAGCGTTGTAGTGGTTCTCAAGAACAACCCATCGGCATAAACTATAGGATTACCATAGATTCAACCATGCGCCTGTGGCTATAAAGTTATCATCAGATTGCAATCGCAAATCGGTATATTTTCATCTCAAAAATCTCCAAAAGCTTTCCATTGCAATGGCTAAGCTTTGGATAGCATAGGTAGTCAATAGCAGATAGAATCAGGTCTCATCCTCGAGAAAAGTAGTAAGTGCTTTTTTACGACTGGCCAATCTTTGGCCTTTAGGAAGTTACCCTGCTGCCAGTACCACACTACCAGTGAATTCAATCAAAAACAGACCCTTCCACTAGAAAGTGGAAAAACCGGCATGCTTCAGTTTCGTTCAAGTCTGAGTCTGGTAGAAGCCTTAAAAGATTTTAATACCTGGGGTGTTTTGAGCAAAACTCCTCTATAATAATAATGCTATTCTCATGTCTATGGAACTTTCTAGACATTTCAAATTCCCTATTTACAATTTTTTTCCAATTTCCTGGTGAGGCTGCCAAATTCCTTGGCAGCACTGTGTATTCTGGTATTTTGTAATGAACGTTCTCAAATATTCTGGTGCTCCTCTGAGCCCAAATTCTACTTTGACTAAGTCCTTTCCTGACCTGAAAATCTAACGGAATTCCACTTCACTAAGCGAAGCGGAATCACTAGATTTGCTTATATTTCATCCACCGTCATCAAAATGCTTGGAGCTAGTGTAGGTAATTAGCAAGAATTCACTATGCATAGTGCGCTTCTAGGTCGTGTTAAATTGCCGTCACTCCCCACGTAGACCGACAAATGAAAATTGTTTAAGTATAATTAGTGCTCCCCTTAACAGAATTTGTGCATTTTATTCAGTATTTTAGGGCGTTTGTCAACAGGCAATCATATCAGAAAATGACAAACTTGATTTCAGGAAGTCACGTTTGCATGTCATTTGGCAAGGGATGTCAAGGAATTTTAGCAAAGAACTCATGTCACTCGTGGAGCCCACTGACCACTGTGTTAACGGATAAGTAAAAATTACCTTTAAATATATTTCCTTATTTCACGAATTCTCCGTTCAAAATATTTAATTTCGTTGAGCATACTCTTCAATGACTTCTATTTACCCCCAGCTCCTTCTGAAAATGGGCATGGAATGGCCTGTAAGAAATAGCTATTTACGTCATGGATATTCGTTGGATTCTTCGTCTTCAAAAGCAGATCTTGATTAAAGCTTCTGAATTTTATAGCATTCCATGCATCATTTCAGTATCACAAGAATAAAACAGTCCCAGGAAACGTAACGGTTTCTACCAGCAACATTTCATGTACGTCACATACTCTATGATGGATATAAAGACACTAAGCAGTTAAGGATAATTAAGCTAAGACAGGATTGACTGCAGTAAAGACTTAAAAACTATCGATCGTGCTCGTCGAACGTGACACCCATCAATTTACCTCAAAATACAATATATTTAATGGGAACTCGTTAGAAAATTTTAACAAAAATCCATTTTCTTCAACAAGTTTTACTGAAAACAGTCCCCTGAAGCAACGAAGTAGATTTTTTACTCTACGTGGAAGGAATGGTCTCCTCGAAAACTGCTTTAGCGCTCTCGATTAACTGGGTTTTATAGTACTGGCAGTAGAGCAGTAACCAGTGTCTTTTTCGACGACAAAGCATAACCATGAAAGTAAGTGCATTGGGCTGTGATCTGGGGAGTTAGGATGCCAATCAGCGGTCATAATCATCCTATTTTGATGATTGGTGTGACGAATCATGGCAAAAATGAATCTTTTCATTGATTAATCAGATGGGTTGCCCTGTGGTTACACTCTCCCCGTGGTCATCACCTATATGATGAATCAAAAGGTTTTTTCATTCAAATTGTTGTGGTGTATTTGAACACTTGAGTAAATATATATTTTTTGTCGTATATGTGCCCAGGACACAGCATATATATACTATCAATGTTCCACAGTTAGCCTTTATACGCACATTCAAACATGATGACTATCTTTGAGGCTGTCTAGGTAGTTTCAGTTCTGAAGAATAGTAATGTTTCTTCTACCCTTCAAAATGTAGTGCAGTTGAAAGAGTGAGAGGGAATTTTCTATCATGGAACGTGTGCATTTCTATCTCATTTGTAGTATCCTGATGGCCTCTCTTGTACCAACGAATTTGACATATTTTTGAAGTGTACGCAGTATGTGATCACCTCGAATTTCTGCTATGTTTTCGAGAAAAAAAGGTGAGACCTTCTAGATAAGTTTTTTGTCCAACACACAGTCTAATTTTCCAAACTCTTCTTCTACATTATTGATTTTTTTCTGTAGTCTTATACCCACAATGCAGTGAAAGATGGACAAATGCATTATATTGTGTCAGTTTCAGCTGATTGATACAGCTGAGTCTTTCAATAGTTTCTTCACCGAATGTTTATAACAGCGAAAACTTGATGAATTCATTAAGGTCATAATATATAAGTAACAGTCAGGCCTACTGAATTTTATGATATATATATGGCGGAAATTTCGTCCGCAATTTATTTCGCAACCCAGTTTCAAGAAGCAAATTTTAAGGAGAGGAAAACTGGAGTCAATGATGGATGTCATAATTTCTCAAAATTTATGTAGCTATGCAGTATTTACTGAAGCTGTCACCATTATTTACAGAATATTGCCCGTGATGGGCTTAAGTGAAGCTGATAAACTGCCACTTTCGGCCTAGCTCGGTATATCTCCTTCCAACATCTTCTGGGGCTTGTTCTTTAAATTTTTATCTATTTCATTTGGAAACTTGTTTCAACGGTGAAAGCCAATAGAAGCACGGAATCCGATACACTAAAGGGTAAATGGGCATTCTTTGAGGTCCAGTGAGGAATCGTGTGCCAGTAGTTGGTTTCCGCCAAACCTCGAGGTTGCTTGGGTGGTAAACTATGAAATCAAATTAAACTTGCTGCCTTACGCCAAAGATTCTTCGTACCTCTCGACTTTCCTCCCTGACATATCTTTATTAGGATCCGTCAAAGGAGAAAAATAGTTTGAACCCCTCGATACGTTCTGTGACAGATTAGTAAGAAGAGAAAGTAGATTGAAATTGACTGTTGGTAACTTTAATCATGGAAACAATTCAGAGACAGTAGCGGCAAGATAGCACCTAAGTACACAATGTACGAGTAAAGTGCCCCTGGTGTCACAGAAGCCTGCATTGTTGGGCTTTTACGCTGTGGGACAGTGAAATAGGCCGCAGCTGATGAGAGAATGCACTGAGTTACATGCACACCAGGGTGATGGATCAATAACTCAACGATTGGATAAGCTATAATGTATCGACTCATTGGAGGGGCTGAGCAGACCAGTAAGCGACTTCATCTAATAATGGCTGTCCTCAAGAGTCTAAATGCTACCTAAGTCAGTGATCCCGCTCATCATATTCCGAAGGCTTAGCACTCAGGGTAGGATCCATACTTTTGGAAGTCCCCTAAATTCTGATATTTCTAGTTTGCTTACTACCAATACGGAGCAAAATACTCCATAGCCAACCTTTTTTGAATTTAGAAGAGCATAAAAGCAGCAAGCATCATCACGTTAGTCCCATTTGATTTATCTGTTCTTATCGATTCATTGATTTGTGGCGAACCTGATCTTGTTAGATTTAACCTAACTAGTAGAGTAAATTTCTTACCAACTCAAGTAGAAACCCATTTAGCGCCTCTTAGCGGACTTTTTCTACTCTCGTGGTTTTCTCTTTTTTGTCTTGAGAAGCGTTGCAGTCCGGTGGATTGGTGGTTGAGCAAAAGGATTCATCAATTCCTCCTAGTGGTCTTTTGGGAGGCATAAAGTGGTGTGTTGTAAACTAAGACCAAAGACGCCACCCGGTTTACTGTTTCCTTGAGGTTCTTTGGAAAATTTTTAATCAAGGGTCCAGTATACTATAGAAAAATGTATGCCCCTTAATTATAATTTGGTCCTAAGATACTCCATATTTTCAAGGGTAAGACTAAAAAGTAACATTCAGTCAAAATGTAACTGCCTTACCAAAGTTATCTAATGTAGACGAGAGGTAACCATTCAAAATGCCGCATATAACTCACGTCAGAAGTACCAACGGGCTAACCAAAAAAGAATAGGAAAGGCTTACGGTAATGCACATTTGCTACGTCCAGGAAGAAAAGACTAGATTCGGGGGCCAGACTTATCAAATGGCGGACATCGCAATCTTGAATCCTGAGAAGTGTTACCGATTTACACCACTAATGGTTTCTTTAGTAAAAAGTGGTCAATAAAGGGTACAAGTGCAATCATGACCGAGATAAGCTAAACGTGAACTACGAGTTTTGAAAATTCGTACATTAATTTGAATTGAATCTCCTAAGTTTATTGTGATTGTATTTAAATAAATTTCAGAAAATTTAAATAAATTAACGTTGCTTGATGCATTTCAATACTAACCAAATACATCCGTTTTATAATTAAGTGTGCCATTTTCGTCATCCAAAATCAACTTAGGGATTTGTTTTGATGATCCCCAGCCCCATTTAAGACCCACCGCGGTCTTTACATGGTCTTCTCGATTTATTGATTTTCATGCACTAGCCCTCTCACAAAAGCCGCTTTCGGACTTATCGTGTATTCGATTTCGCTTAATCAATTCCTCAATTTCCGACTGCAAAATTGAGAGGAAAACTCAAAAAGGGGAACAAGGTACATATTATCGGTTGGGAATTCCACGATGCCTGGAAGGTGGGGCAGTGGGGCATGTATCCCGATTATTTTGAAACGAAATTTGAGTTTTCTCGAATCATGACAAAATAAATATCGTCTCAAATCCAAGTTAACCCAGCACCCACTTCAGGGAGGTCGAATATTTATCCCTTAACGAACCCTGCTTTGCTTATTTGAGACGCCGTAAACACCCGAAAATTTCCCAAGGACTTATTAGCTCTGCTGGGTCTGTGTGACAACTGCAAATTGGTTTTCAACTGAATCACCCCGACGCGTGCATCCGAGGTTTTTGGGTATCGTGTTGACTTCAAATTTAATCAAGTCTAATTGAACCACCAGTGGGACCCGACAGCACGGCTGCTAATGGACAGCATCGCATTGGCAAAAACCTCTGAAGGCAGCGCAGTTCTCGTCCAAGATTCGCAATCCCCTTTCCCCCTCCCCCATTTCCCCACCATCTTGACGAAGTGAATTTGTATCAGCGCAAAGTGTAAAAGTATGGGAGACAGGAAGATGGCCAAGCATACTCACTTTAGGAACGCAATCGCATCAAATCTTCCAATCATTAAGATGGGTAGTTGTGCAATTACCGTCGTATATTGTATTAATTTATTTTAATGCTGGCCCCGAAAATTCCTGCACACTCATTAGATATCTAAACTGAAACTTTATTCTTCAGTTCTACTGAGTGCTCAGAGTAAATTTTATTAAACAGTATTTGGCTGCTTACTTTCTGGAGGAATTAAAGGTATTCACGCACACAGCTCTTTTTTAAAGCTTAAAGCTTTCTCCATCATTCGCAGAGACGATAGCAAAGAAAAACCGAACCTTTGGAATCCACTCCATTCATCAAAAAAGGTAATACAGTGTAGCATCATGATTATTCTCGTCGGTAGACGTCAAAATTTAATAAAAATATCGCCACTGCTCCTTGTTACCTTGAAGAATGGGGAAGCAAATCGGCTGTATGAAGTGGAGATAACGCGGCGGCTGTTACTAGAAGCCAAAATTTGCATGACTATCTCACTGCAGCATATTTCCTCACAAATCTGCAGAAAAGTTGTTGGGAGGACCTGGAACTATTGGAGTCCCAGTATCAATGTTCGGCCACCACCGAACTCCAGATCTCAAACCCCTGGTGGACTGTCATGTTGTTGAGGGCTGCAATCGAGAAAGACTAGAAGATGCAGTGCTACCAGTACTCGAAAAGGGGAGTTAACCGATGAGACTTAAAACACTTGTTAAGGAGACCCTTCCCAAATTGAAAAAAGTACAATCAGCGTTCTTCGGTAAAAACTCCTTGATAAACGTTTAAGTAGTTGGTCAGTTGAATTTTGTAGTTGCCAAACTCTTAATTTTTCTTGATAGGAGTGCGAAAATTCATAGCAAACACCCTGTATATATTTACTCTTTTGAACCAGAACCAACATACGTTTCGCCTTTCGAGAAATACTACCGGTACTAAGACAGTGGATGTATTAATTATGAAGAAACGCTACTTACGATGTAAAGCGAAACCGTAGTGATTGCTTTGACCGAACGAGTGTATAAAATGCGAACTTGTTAAGAAAATCAATAAAGTGAAAATTTATTGCCGATAATATTGGGTCGTAAAACGCTTAGAACATACAAAGATGAAGTGCAATAAACCTTTAAAAACGTACCTTAATACTTACATCAACGTTGCTGTCAGCCACATTTGCCTTTGTTCAAAATAGTGTATTCGATTTTTCCATAGTCGAGGTTATTGCCACTTAGAAAAAAGGCATCGAAAGTAAAAGTGAAATGATGCAATTAATAAATCATTCCTAGGGCTTTAATCGATGTAATTTTTAATCTTACCTTGTATGTTTATTTGTCAATTGCACTTCACTCCCATGATCTGACTATTACGATGCCCTAGGCTTTAGTCGAGCCCAGATAATGCCAAATCAGAACCTTCTCCATGAATCTGCAGTATTTTGCCTAAACTACACTTTATCTCTAGCTTTCCTTAAGCAGTAGGTCCAGCTTATCTACTCACGGTGCTCAATTTTGTTGCCACGTGCGAAATAGCTGCCTACTCATCGACTTCCAAGCTACAGGCGAGTTCTCCTTGCCACAACCACCTAGCGAGAACTCTTCCTCTACTCACGCTAGGATTGCTGCAGATTCTTGATGTTCTTTCAACCACTTTTTCCTGGCAACGGATTTCACATCTATACCTGGGTACGAGGGAGTGGTCATCTCCTTTCAGTAAATTTGTTTTCTGGGCTCTAGTTTATTGGATTCCAGCTCACATTAAACTTCTTGCCTACCAATAAACTTGTGTAATCTAATTGATACTACCCTTTACACTTTTTGAGGGCCAAAAAATAGCAGTGCAATAATGTAATAAATAAATGTTGTGAAAGCTGGCTGAAACATTGCTCTGTGTAACCCTTTCATAGACAAGTAAAAAATACCCAATAAAAATTGATAAATAGATCACGTCTACGTGCATATGCAATAACTTTATAAAGTTGCAATCATAAACGGATTGATAGAATCAGCCCAAATGAGTTTTCGACTAGAAACCTTTTAATTTCTTTGGAAAAGTTGAAATTCATGCATACAAGTCTGCATGTGTGCGTTGGTTTATAAAGGTGCACTTTGTATGAGGAGCTGGAACAGGAAATCAGTGGATAAACTGGAAACACATCTGAAGAAATTTTCCATCAAAATTGAAAATAGTTTGGTAAAATCAATGATTTAAACATAATAATCATTTAGTTATAAAGCCCTTTTATGGAATGTTAAGTAAACAAACAAAAGCTTATCTTTAATAAAATTTAATGAATTGTCACCTAATTAGTATAATTTGCTGCTCAGTAGTAGGCCCATTCTTTACTCAGACTGCTCCTGCCAAATACTATTTTGAAGCTGCACTTTTGGTCGGCCTCCAGCCTTTACATCACTTTTAATCGCCTCTTTAATAATCTCTTTCCCTACCTATGCAACTGGAAAATCTATGAAAGCTTTGCTGCAAATTATATTTGACACAAGAACAATAGGTACAGTATTAAACCAACTAACTTTATTCAAATGCATTAACTTGCTGTTTAATGGAAATAATGGAACAGATTAAGAGAGTATGGGATGGCCTTCCTCCTCTTAGAAGATAGTGCTCCATTCATTTCTTTATGTTTACCAGCGATATGTACTTCAAATTCCTCATCAAAGGATATGGTATCTTTTATCCTCCCCCTTTTCCCTATCCTATGAAGCCCGAATGCCCTAATGATGGTCCATATTCACGATGGTTTGCATGTGTAGTTGGATGTAGCACGTCAAACCACCTTTTAAAAGCTGCTTCAGAGTGCGTATTTTGAAAGGGGAAACATGATTCACCAGTGGTCCCCTAGCCCCTAGTCCCATAACTGCAATGACTCAACCAGTGCCCAAGGACACAACAAGCTTTGAGTACACCGGCGCTGTCCCGAATTGGTAATGGGATTGATACCCCCGTATTCACTCCTGTCCCCTACCACATGTTTGAGCACACAATTTTGTAAATGGTCTTCTCATGGTCGCACAAACGGAACTCTGAACATTTTCAGTGACGAAAATTGGTCTTGACGAGTCCTCACTGTTAGTTTTCCATTTGTAGCGAAACTAAGGAAGTTTCACTACAGGGTGTTCGCATTGGAAAAACGAAAATAGGAGATCGTAGCAACAATAATCAATTGATTTAAAAGAAATTCCTGGGAAAATGAATTCGCACAATTGTGAAAAGCAACAGTTCACTTAGCTGAAGAGGTGAAGATGAAGGGAACTAGCATTTGAGTTCGTCTGTTCTGTTTGGAACAAACGAATTGATAAAATCTTTTAACGAGGACTGAGTGGGAGAAGAAGCATCGACTCAGCTCTTTCTGGGTAATGGTGAACTCCTACCAGCCGCCCTTCAAATTACCTTTAATGAGTCAATGGAAATTGATTAATTATGATTTAGAATACATAAGTCGCAAGGGTTAAAGTATAATGCTACTTATTTGTCGACAAGTCTTTTAAACTAAATGGAAATGGAGAACGATTTTAAAAATTACTCTTCTCTCCAGTGTTGCCCTTTCACATTCGTAGAAGTAAAGGAATACTTTACTGCAAATTTTCCCTGCTTATTCCCATTCAATATTGGGAACTAGAATTATTCTTATTCCTAAAGATAGCCGTATAAATAAGGTTTCAATTTCGGTTTTTAATGTTTATTAAAAGGAATAACGCATATATCTATTAGTAGATGAAACGTGGGGCAAAAGCTGCATAATCAGAGTTCGTTGGTAAATTGTTATTTAATTTTGCAAGATTCTAACATGCTCTCTTTCTCGATAATTCGAGAAGCTTAAAATAAATTATTAATGACTTGTGTTAATTTTGCCCTTAAGGGAACAACTTGAAAGTGGAACACACAATAACAAGTCACATTTTGTTTTTAATGTCCTTTTGAGAGATTTAAGCAGTTTTCAGAAAGAGCAAATACCCCGAATATACAAAATGGTAATGCAATCTTCAAATATTATAAGGAGAAGATAGATTATCCTTAAGAAAGGCCACGGCTCCGTTTCCCTTATCCTGGCTTCAAAGCCTCCATTTTTTATTAATATCTTCTTAATGCAATGCGCGGTGGCTACTGCTGCCTAACCTGTTTTATTGAGTGGTTTGGTGGGCCAAGCATCCTTCATAAATTCATGGAACTACTATAACGATTGCTCGTTAACAGAACTCCGTTTTGTCTATTGTGTGATGAATACGTTTTAGACCTCTATCCACCTCATGGTGATAAGCAGTAAGCGTCAGCCTGCCTGCTTGTCACACAGGCGACGCGCAGGAGTTGCATAAAAACTACAAGTATGTGGATTGGCTAGACCGTGAGTCAGAACAGGCTTCTCTCCGACCCAGTTCCCAATCCCCTGCCTCCTGTATTTTAATCCTCGAGAGTCGCGGTCACGTGTAGTACGGGAGTAGATTGTATGCTTTCGCCAGTTCGTACTGACACATTAAACCCACACATGGATCTTCAACTTTGCGCCAGACTGATGATCACTTGGGGCAGGGAGGCGGTCGCGGTTTCTCCTCTATTCTCTCCCCACTTCCAATTATGAGCAGGTGGTGAGCACACAATAAGGGGGAGAAGGGACGGTGGGGAAGCGGAAGTTCATTCAAACCAATTGCTGGCGCCAAGCCGCTGGCGTGACGGGGTGCTGAAAATATCACCTCAATTTTAGGTAATTAATTGTCAAATGAAACACCAGTCATGAAAAACTTTCAGAAGAGGCAATAGCTCATATTATTGAACACAAAGGTATAAATCTCACGTTTTGATCATATATGCGAAAAAAATCAGGTTTCTATATTTTATAAAAAGATGAATTAAGTTAAACATTTCGTTTCTTCTTTTTTTGAGAGCACTTCAGTATGGTGTAGATACATTTATCAAATTAGTCAAAATACTAAATTCCTTAATATACAGATCGTTTGATTTGTGGCAATGAAGACATTATAGATAGCAAACTAGCTTAATTTCTAGTTGGGAACAGTGATGTCTTGAGAATACATTAAGAAAATATTTTCAAATCCTCTTCTACTCGAGTTTATGCGGGTGGTCGCAATAAGACCGAGTCTTTGAAGATTTATTCTATCTGCCGTCAAGAAGGCGTCATCCATCTGTCTCCTCTCTGCCCAACACTCGTTCAAAGTTGTCTGTGCCACTGTCGAGACAATCCTTGTCTGGTACAAACATGAACAATTGAGACAAGTATGTAATTTAGTCATCAAATTGCCTAGCTAATGAGCACAAAATTCACTAAACTTCTACGATTTCACCAATATAAAATGAGATACATCATCAACTCCAACATTTAAATACTATTCTTTGCCTTTTTTACGAAGCTGGTAAGGTATAAAAATTTACATAATATATTTCTTGCGTCTATTGCAGTTTTCGATGGATTATTGGAAGCAACGATTTGTAATCATATTCGTCATGCTCCAAATCGATAATTGAAGCATAGAATCGACTAATGCTACACCCACTGATAAAGCACTCCATGTGTAAGAGTGATAAATTGGCAGCTGCTAGGTCATTGACTATGCTTAAACCCGAGATTTTGACTGATTGGTTTTGAAAGCTGCGGCTCGTTCGTTTTTAGGGATACACTTTCCGGTTCTGCTAGTAGTCACAAATGCCTAGTAGATTGAGTGAGTAGCAGTGGATGAATCACTCTAGATGAATTCTCCCGCGGCAGTCCCTTCGCCTCAAGTGCTCAAATCCGAATACCAGGCTGAGTACACTATGCTTATACACGAAACGCCTCCTTAAACTCAAAATGTTCCCAGCTCTGTCGCTGTGTGTAGAAATGTTGGGAAGAAGGCGGCGAGACAACTGTTTTCGTGTGAATGCAATTTCACCGATACTGGGTGTAGTGTCGATTGTATTAAGGACGCGGACTTACTCTCATCGAATTTACTGAGGTGAATAGTCCCGCTCTGGAGTCCGGAATAGAGAAGTGATGCCTTTCAAATTAGTATTTGAGTGCATTTACATTGTCCAAATTGCGAAAACATTCCTGGAATCTTTTTGGAGCTCAATAACGAGATCCAACTCTCATCGATCGATTGCCCTCAACTCTAAGGAGTTGGTTGCTTGTCCTGTAGTTAGGTTAAACCTCCTTTCTCGTGATCCAGCCAGAACTTCCATCACTCGCACAATGTACTGTCAACCCTCTAGTTAATAAGTGAGACTAACTCGGATGTTTCTTGTCTCTTTCTTGGGTTTGACGAGCGTATCCCTTTACAGACTGCTTGATAGAAGGAATTAAGAGCTTGTGGTATAATTCCCAACCCATCGTCGATACTCTAGCATATTCATCAAATCATACTTGGACTATCTTGGAACGTTTTCACTTCATATAGCCTTATATTAGTAATTTCGCTTTTGCTTCTAGCATTAATTAAATATTTTAATTCAAAGCAAATAATCTTAGCTTTCAGTTGCGGGAAATGATTTCGCCATTTTGGCTATGGGAAATTTATAAGGTCCTGTCAAAGCTGCGATAGCAATCGGCTGCAGCAGCATGGTCCAGAGGCCAATTAGGCAAATTGGCACCGCCACGGCAGACAGCTGTGATCTTGAAATTGTGTAGGCAGTTTTACAAAGTCGCAGTTTCGTATGATCAACCAAAAGAGTGGTCTCAAGTGGGTTTTGCTGCACTTAGTGTGATTGAAAGACGAAGGAGCCGATTCGAACCAGATTAACTTGTATAAATTCACAAGTTTTGATGCTGAAAATATTCAGAACTTCACTTTTGAAGCACTTTTTACTCGACTCCTAAATGGTTGCACAATGGTACAAACGAGTTTGAGTACCGACACGGGCCACAAGAGGAAAAAAATCTACCGATGCCCCTAGAGTAAAAACGATGATAATAAACAGCCTTTTACTCACCAACCCAGTATGGCTAAATAAAGGCGCATATTTAAAAAGCGTTGGCACTGGGCCGAATGATATATTTCAAGTGAATGCTACTAGCACGTTTTTAGTAAAAATTATGGCGAAGAGTATTTCAATGGCCAAGCACAGTTTTAGGGCATAACACTATTCATTCACTAATTCTAAATTAAAGTAGACTTAATTTGCCTATAGAACCTTTAATAAAAATAAATACGAATGCAAAACGAGCTTGGGAATCTGGTGTTAAACACACAAACAAGTGCGGCTACTCAAAGTGAAATCCATTTGAAAGTTCCCCTTGGTCATCAATGATTCATCAGGATGAGATGAAATACACCTAAAAGGGACCCGCGTAGCTCCCGTTATTGGTAGGCATCCACGCGAATCGCAGACTAAATACCAAATCAATCAGAGTTGGACCCTTATTCGACAAGTCATAAATTTCAAAGTATGCCAACGAAAATGGAGACCGCTGAAATGACGACAGTCGTGAAGAAATCAAGTACCGCGATTTCGAACCAACGTTAGCGTTTACCTAAACAGTGGAACGCATACATCACAAAATAGACTATAGCTACTCACCGATTCATCGTCAAGCCCACCCAATACCCATAAATGAAGAGACCGCCTGCAGGTCAGATCACCTCCACACTGCCATAAACAGTGTAGCCAAAACACCAGACCCGTTGCTTCAACATCTGAAACCTCAAGGCAAATGAACCCAAAGTTATATTGAATAACCAAATCCACACTTGATGATAGTAAATCTCCGAACAACAGACTCAACTAAAAAAGAAGAGCGCCCGATCTACACCAATAATACATGAAAAATGGGAACTAATCATGCATTGGATGAGGCAGTAGTGCACCTATCGGCGATAGATAGGACCTTCGTACTAAACTGACAAAAAACCTATCCCGCACATAGAAACAAGCCCACTTTAGAAAGGGTAGATGGCGAATATAAAGTGCACGTACATCAGCACCCGACGAACCTATGTGATACACGCACATATTCCACAGAAACAGCAAAACACAAACCATTACGCAACAATTGTGGTATTTATTGGACAACCGCTAGATAACTTCACAACTTTAGCTTAGTCCTGCGCCAGTGACGTCTTTTGGCGTTGTAACGGATCTTGCAGTCAGTTCGGGCACGAACCCAAAAAGGGAGAGTACGGTTCTGCTTTTGCCTTTTCCCAAGTTTCGTTTTGAATCTCAAAGTTTTATGAGCGCCCTATCAGAACAAATCACCAGAAAGAACCGCGGCAACCTACCATGGCAGGAAATCGTCGTAGTGTGCGGATTAGATGGCATTTGGATCATACAAACAAGCCCCATTACAAAAGTAACTACGGCATCTTATAACCGTAAAATGTATGTTTATCGCAATTTTCCCTTAATTTTCAAATTACGTTTAATAAATTTAACAATTTTATAACTGTGGATCAAAAACATTATTGGCACATTACAAATATAAGTTGCTTAGTTCTTACAGTTTTGGCACTTCAAAGTGATAAAACCAAAAACAAATGTTTCAGTTATTTTTCTTCTATTATGCATTGACTCTCTTGGCATGGCTCTAAGCAATACTCATCCAATAAAGTGGTTACCAAAAAAAGTTTCTTCTGAAAGTTTACTTCCTCACTGTAACTTCCGTATTTTCTGGTGTTATATTTAACATCATGTTTTGTAGTTTAAGTTATACTTAAAGTTCTATCACAATCTGTATTGTCCAGGGGCATTTTCCCAAATTATCTTGACCACTCACTTGAGATTAAACATCTGTAGGTACATTTTGTAGAAAGATTCCTATATTTAATTAAAGTTCAAGACGTTAATATGTAAAGGAGTAGTCTGTGATTTAGTTGAAAAGCTCATATTTAATTACTTCCCAGTTGGTGGTTTTTCCATGAGATTGGGTTGTAGTTTATCGCGTGTTAGCAGCGCAGACACTGAGATCGAGATGTTATCTTCTCTATGTTAGGAGAATATTAATTTTTATGGTACTTAATCATACGTTAGTCACTGACAATGTAGATGCATGAGGATCGGGAAATGTTATTTAATTCAATACCTGTTACATCTATAATTGACATATTAATTTTACATAATATAATAATTTAAGGATCGAATGTGAATCAGACTAATTTGGGGGTGTTTTTAACATAGCAATAATTTCGCTTAAAGCATTAACCTTGTGAATTTTGGTTACGTATGCTTCTAGCGGGGTAGCTGGTGCGATGTGCCGTCTTATTTTTGTGCTTCTTGCAATCTTGACCAGTCAGTCTTTGGCTTATTTTGTTACCATTGACGCAAAGGCAGAAGAATGCTTCTTTGACAGAGCCAAGGCCGGCGAAAAGCTAACACTATTTTTTGAAGTTTCTGAGGGTGGCTTCTACGATATTAATGTCAAGGTATGCTATCAGTTGGATGTCGATGTCGTTAATTTAGTTAACTGGTCCAGACGGTGCCATCCTCTACAAAACGGAAAAGGAATCGAGTGGATATTACAAGTTTACAGCTACAGGTGATGGGAAATATACGTATTGCTTCGATAATAAAATGAGCAGCATGACTCCAAAGACTCTTCTCTTTGCCCTCGAAAGAGGAGCACCAATGATCGAAAAGAAAGAGGACATTGAAGCAGAGCAAAGCAAACTCATTGACATGGTTAATGAACTCTCCAACGCAGTTCTTAATGCTAAACATGAAATGGAATACCTGGAAGTTCGTGAGAACATTCACCGCTCAAGTAAGTACATATAATCGCATTTATGAAAAAAATTAGTTAATGAAAACACAAACTCGCGTGTCGTGTTATGGGCCACCTTCGAGGCCGTAATCATCATTGGAATGAGTCTCGGTCAAGTTTACTATCTCAAGCGTTTCTTCGAGGTCCGTCGTATGGTATAAGTCTTCCCAAGGACTTGCCATATTTGTAAATTCTCTGAGACTTTTGTAAACATGCGCTTACTCTGGTCTCACCCTCTTTCTTATGGGTTTTCTTTTTTACACTCTGTGTTGCTTATTGTTATGCTAGAAAATACTATACAGGTGTCATTATTGGAAGCTTCGGTTTATTATCGATTCGTTCGAAGCATTTATTTTATATGCTAAACAAGGTGGCGTAACAATACTATTTGTGTCTATCAATCCTCTGGATATTTACGTTTTCTTAGAATCTGTTTTTCTTGGTGTTGTTTTCATCATTCGTCAATATCGGTGAAGTGCCTGTTTTGCTTGCGAGTTGCTGTGTGATTGGTAGATGAAAGTGGGCCCGTATATTCTCACTCGGCTTAATCCATTTTTTCCAGTGGTCTCGTGTGCTACTTATGGTTTTTAAGTAAGCTGTTGTTACCGATAATGCTACTTGATGTTATTGTTTGGAAATGAAGTTGTCAAGATGGCCGGATTCATTGATGTTCAGAACTGGCTAAATTCCATTTCAAGGGATGATTCTGCATTTTTCGGGGATGAAACAAAGTGTCAAAGATGAGGCAGCAGAATCAGGTAAGTCCTTCTAATGCATGAGATACAGCGCCGCTCTCGTAAGTTATGGTATAGTCTGTGCTATTATAGTAAAGGTCGAATTTGGGGAAAAATAGTAAGTAATATCCTAATCAATTGCTGCGTTGGTTGGTAGATAGACCGTGACCCCAGTCTGTGTATCCACTTATTTGTAAATACTGGACGTAGTGTAGCATTAAGATGGGCACACCTACACACAGAAGACACATTTAGCTGCATGCTATTAAATGGGTGGGGAATGCAAGAAATCGGGAGCTCTTCCTACCCAGTCGAGAGAATCATTGACCAGTACATTCATCATTGAGATCCACTAATTGCGATCATTTAACCCATTCTGGATTCTTTCGTTAATAATACATAGAAATAAGAGTTTTTTCTCAACCAAGGAACGGATTTCTCGCAGTACCTACTCAGTAAAAATAACGGAGTAAATGAATGCCAGTCTTGTTTAAGCTCGTAACCATTTTGACCTATCACCATCTACTTTTACTTTCGCAGTTACCAAATCAATCATTGAAATTCGGTAGTAAATAGTTCCATCCACACACAACCCTCGGTAGAAATTGGTTTATCCGTGAACTGGGTTTGTGTGAGTTAATTTCATTAAATGATTCATTATCCATATACATTGTCGATAGTCGATTTCTAATTTCCACAATACCATTCCAGAAATCCCTTTATATATTTGCAGGCTGTACGGCTATCTACTGCCCCGACTCTTGCGTTCTAGACGTTTTCTTCGGCCAATTCAATGGCATCAGGAGATTGGGAGTGTGTCTTCATTGGCTATCTGATTGCTTATGTCCTGTACGCTCATTGGTTCAGTAAGATTAATATTAGACTTCACTTTTTCAATAAAATATACGCTTATTTAAACATATGGGAAAAGAATGCTAGAAGTTCGAAATAATTTGAATACCTTTCCTACACTGAGTAATCACCTAAAGCATTCCCTTCGATGTCTTATGTAATTTGCTCATTGAACCACCTTCTGTGGTACGCATTTTTAATTAGTCACATGTGTTGATAGGGGAAAAAATTGCTATTTAAGGATTCATTAATTCAAATATATATTTGAATAGATATAAATTACAGATGTATATTTTATACTTCGAAATTCTAATCAATTATTGTTAATATCCATCCAGAAACCCACTTGGTCAACAAATAAAAGCGAATTGACAATTAAATTCTTCAAATTAAGGTGATAAACGAAACTATCTAGCTAAGCTTTTTATGAAGTGAACAACAACGGATGCAGGTGGTAGAGCTGTGAGTCTGTTGGCACAAACGTGTAGTCAGCTACCTGTTCTATGTAGAACGTTATACAGCCTTGACTCTGAAAATTGTATTAAATGCAAAAGGTGCTAACCAAGCATCTAGCATGAAACTCAGCATGGGTATCTAAATTTGCTTCTACATATAAAATAAGAGGGAATTTAGGCCTCTTCGTATGCAAGAAAATAATCGGAATTCTCGGAATTTCATCTTAAGGATACCTAAATCCCCCATTTCAATGATAAAATGCTTCAGGGAAGGATTATGTTCAAACAAGTTGTGGATATGTTTGCATGTAGCGAAACTGACATGCCCGGAAATTCGGACTCTGGAAACATTGGCTACAAACTGTACGAGCTGACAACGTGGGATTGCGACAGAAATCACCGGACGGATTTTCGTTAAGCACAATATCGGAATTAATTCTCCTCACCGAATCTTAGGCAGAGGGCGGAGCAACAGTTTGCGGGATAACCCTTTGACTCTTCGAGGTGTGGCGGTTTGCGAAACATAACATTACTTTCACTCTAACAGTGTGGATTCCGACCCCTAGAAGAGTAAAAAATAACGTTTTTGCAGAAATTTTTGTTGCAGCCCTAGGTTGTGCAGAATAACTATCCTACTGGTTTACAACTGGTTGTTCATTGTCTTCGCAAACTGCCATTACACGCACCCTAGTTATCCTCGTTTCCCTGTTTCCTATTGAGCAGATGCATGTTCATTTTTAGAAAATAGGAAAGGGATGAGTTAGTATAGTCGGTCTACTGTGTCAAGAATTGATACCCGGATAGATGCACTGACTGATAGCCGTTGTCGAAATTGACTGGGCGCACCGTGTTGGCTATATATTTCACAGTCTCTCCGGGAAAGGAAATTACTCCATCGGGGTCAGAGTTTTACTAAAAAATCACTTCCATTAGCATCTTTTACAGCTTCAATCTGCCCCGTAACCTGGAACAAATTTGTTTTACCACTTTCCTGCTGATCTCATTAAAAACTACTGTAGCCATGTTGTTGATTAACCGAGCTTATGCAGTACAGAACGGCGATCATTCTTTTCTACGGCATCGACCTATACACCATAATAGTCCATTGTGTTGGGATCTACGAGGAGTCTAGAGACAAAATATTGCTAGTAATTGTGTAGTTGTTAAGTTTTATTTGAGATTAGACAAGGAACTGAATCCTAACTTCATATATACGACATATCATTGGCTATCCTCCTTAGTCATTGCTTAACTATAGTTGTTATCGATTCCTTGTAAGCATCTGAATTCAAATAGAGTTCCTCCAACACTTTATTCTGGAGATCTTAGAGGAGGAAATCTGTAATGCTAGTGCCATGAAATCGTCTATTTTTATTTCGCACTCTTTTACTCTTTCTTCAGTACAGTTGTCCATTTCATGCGGCCGATTTTTTGCTCAGTATTCGAGGGCAGCATTGAGCAACGACCGTAAACTTATTCTCATCTGGATGGCCGGCAAGTACCATTATGATGCAATAATGAATAATAAATAATAATGAATGATGAATAATGAACCAGTTGGTTCCAGGTTGGATCTATTCAACTAATTGGGACCACATGTATGAATGAAGGAAAAGGGTTTACGGGGAGGACAAATAGACGCTCTTATGGCCATATTGACGTTGTTTATGTTTCATCGGCTACATGGCTCTGACACGGACCTAAGCAGTTAGGTAAGCAGTTACTTATTGGTTTATTTTGAGTATCCTTCGTAGATCGCGACATCAATGAAAACAGATTTATTCTACAAAAATATGTATATGTTAGACCAGTAACTCTAAGGTCGCCAAATCTGAGCCGTGCTCAATAATACCCAGTTACGTAAAATTCAACAGGGAGAGATAAGTTTGAGGTTTGAGCGACTAAACCTATTCAGTTTAAATTATTGAATTACAAAGTAGTTCTTGGAATGACCGATTCTAGACAGTTACCAAAATAAAAATAGCTGTTTGTAGCAATCTCGAAATTCTAGAAGTACCAAATTTAGTAGTCTAGTTAAGAACAGAAATATTGGTATAATTGCATCATATATTCCAAAAATATTACTGAGTGTAAGACAATCTTGAATTCCGCAAGTAAGGGCAGACTATTTTTCCTTCTTTCATTTGGATTCAGATAAAGCATTGATTAACGCTTGCCATTTCGGAAGAATACTCTATAATGTACCTTTCTAGACAAGTTTTTTTATCGGAAAGTCTTATATGAAGAAGTTCACCATTTATGTTTTTGAATTACATGATTCTTGAATTGTGAGGTAGTCAGGTATTCTTACGGTTTCCCTAAAAGTTCAGTTTCTAGTCAGAGGCCACTGTTATAAGCAGAACTCACTGGCTGCTAAGTAGAGTTCCTATTGGTCAGCAGAAGCATTTCGTTGTCAGGGAAAACTGTACTCAAAGAATAAGTGTCTTCTGTTTCAATCCCCACTTTGAGGCTCTGGTTCTTTCCTTTGGAATTCCATTTTGAAAGCCATTAAGGAAAGACGCTAACGACCATTTCCCTCTATTTTCCAAACTAACGTTAATAAACTAATCACACAAATAAAATTTTTTAAATGTAAATTTGGGTCCTAGGTCTTCATATACAGTCCTTTAGATAACGCCAGTTCTATAGGTTAAGACTTGCTTACAGAGTTTACAGTAATAAACGTCGTCAACCAAAAACTCTTTCTTCCTTTTTCCTCGTCTTCTTTTAATTTTTTCTTAATATTTAAAATGAGCTTATTAATCTCTACGAAAGCAAGAGAATCTAGATAAAAGTGACTCTAACCAAGCGATGTGCAGAACTTAACAACTTCTAGTCACCGATATTTAGTGTCGTTAAAAGCAAGTCAGTCATTTCTGCAGCATCGATATTCACTGGCGTATGAAAAAATTAAGGTGTTCAAGGGCCTAAAAACATCACCTACTCTCCCCTGTAAATTGTCAGCTTAGGTTGTAGGAAGGTGGGCAAAAAGTGATTGTACATTTCAATTTAATTGCAAGGTTATTTTAAAATAGGCACATGATAAACTACGAAAGAGCAAAGAAAACGATTTATTAAGAAAGGAACGCCGACTTCCATTGATCCTGTGCATCGAATCCATTAGTATAAGTTACAAAGATCTCAAAAACTCTTTTACGATGACGGAATCTTATCCCAATGATGTGAAACAGGGGCAGCATCAATTTGAATTCCCATTTTTGTAAAGGAAGGGAATGTGAAAAGTTAACTCCTCTAAGTTATAGGTAACTTAGAATATGTGATAGTTTGGTTTAAAGCATGATTACTAGGTTTGACTACTATCAGGCGAACTGTCCCAGGTAGCATTGATAATCCGGGCACAGGAGTGAGTTAGCCAAGTGAACTATCGATGTATCACACCGGACACCAGCGACAAATCAATAAGTCCCTCTCTGTACATCAAAGATTCATCAGAATGCACACTCACAACGCTGTATTACCATTTAACGCACAAAACCGGTTGCTGGACGCATTTTCCTCCAAAACACACCAAACAACCTTGGCTAGGGATGGTTTTGCATTAATAACCAGAGAACTAGCGGCCAAGTCTATCCAGTTTTCTTTTCCCAGATCGGTTTGCATCTGCCTAAGTACTCGTACTACGTCACCACACTTAAATCTTGAGTTCTCGAAATTATTCTCGAAGAAGTGCACTGTTGTTTCAATGATACAACAGATCCAGATCATAGCTACGAGGTATAACTGCTTCGCCAAAAAGTTCTTTTAAAGGCTATTCTTAAGCAAACAATTTAGGATTCTTACAGAAACTTTTGGTAGCTTCCTCGTTCAGACGCATACACAAATGTGTGCTACAGTACTGCAACGGGTTATTTTTCAGCACTGCTTCTTAGGCAGGCTCTGTAAACAGTTTTGAAACATTTCGTTGAATTCACTCTATTGAAACACGATTTTGCTGACATCAAATGCTGAGAAGATACTAAGGCAGTCTAATTTGCAATACATTATTTCACCAGAGTTTTGGGTAGAGATTTGGCAACTTTTTGATTGATCTGTATCTGTCGTACGCACTCAGGATACAAGATGAGTTGGTAAAATAATCTTTTCTTGCTTATTTGAACATTTAATGATTCAAAAAGAATTTCTTTGTTTATAGTAACAAGACACTGACTGCTGCCATGTCTATAGAGGACTGACTAACTTAATTAAATTTGCATAACATGTATTCACCTACATCACAAAATCCCTATTCATCAAACGTAGAAAATGTCACTTTTTGTTTGATTATGTCATATGCTTGTGTCAGGGTGTTTAGGATTATTGAAAGGTCGATATTTTTTCTTAATTCTGACAACTACTTTTATTAATCCATGTACTGTATGAGTTGTGATATAGCAATTCAGAGGCTAAATCGTTGAAAGCTCATTCCTCTTCTTTCTTGACTGGGAAAAATTCGCGTTTTGGGAAATTCAATTCATCAACGTTAAAGATTTAATTTCCCATCCAGTTTTAATTCGATATTGATTTGCAAAAAGGAACATTTAATTCTTCCTAATGAGATGTACCTCCATTCTTGCGTTATTTCTTCAACGCTACCCAATTGCATAGGGTGCATTTTTACCAAAGGGTCGCTACATATGTTGTTTCAAAATAATGTTAACACGAAACCATTTTTAATGTAACATTCATTTCTATGTTAGTTTCCCTTATAAACCGAGAATTTTTCATCTATTAACTCATGGTAGTGTTATTTCGACTAAAATGTTACTGAAGTACATTTATTATGGGAGTTTGGATAGTGATGTTGCAGAGCTACATTCGTTTCTGCAAAAAAATCAATTGCAAACAAATTCCACCTTATAACTGTAATCTCTTCGCAATTGAAAAGCAGGATTTAAACCTTGCCAAAGTCACATCGACCCTGCTTCACCTATTCTCGTGGAGAAGCGTCTGTTGATGGCTTGTCACCAAGTGAAACCCAGCTATTAGCTTGAACCGTCGTTAATTATAGCAGCTATACGTGGCAGAACACCACACTGATCGAATCATAGCGTACAACATTGGTTTTTAGATGTAAAATACTATTGGATACCATTCCTATTCAAAAACTATGACCAGTAAGCATTAAGAAGTGTGTAACGGGCACAAGTCTTAGCCTTCCTTGAAACATTTTGTAGACTAGACCATTCAAAGTTAAAGTGCATCCATATGCTACCACCCAGTGATGCATGAACCCAGCAGTTGAACGGTCATGTAGCTACCAGGGCTTTTAGGAGAAACCGTCTTCCTTTTTTATACATGCTGGCCCTTTGCAGTATTGTTTTACTCACGCAAGGTGTGAGAAAAATGATGACTAAATGAATTTGAAGTCTATTGAAGACAAATACTGGATATGGCAGCTCCACCACCCATTCAGTGCCTAGCATTGCCGAAGTGAAAATTTCAGCTTTAGATAACCCAGTATATTAAAAGTTACAAATAAAGGCTTAGCTGGGAGGGGGCTACCTTATGCCACCCACAAATCTTTTGCTATTGACTTACAGTGTCAGTCTAGATACAGAGTGAGTATTCCGCTGTGAACCAATATTTTAGGCTTCTTGATGCATAATGACTTCGACGATTGTCTTACAAGACTCCCGACGCAGTTTTTAAAGATAAATTGAGCCACCTAAATCCTCTGGCGTCATGATAACGCCTGAAACATTGCTTGGCGCCACGTCGATTCCCCGATCTAATGTGTAAACAAATATCGATTCGAGACTCAGCCTTGGCACCAATATTTTAGGGCTTTGACTTCGGATGACGTACGGCTACATGCCCGTGAATTAATTAATGTGAGATTGCTTATTCTGCTGATTGCATCTTATTCAAATCATATTTTGCATGTTCAAACAGTTAAGGAAATAAACTAGTTTAACTCTAAAAATCGAGCTTCTTTGGTTTTTTTCTATAATACTTACCTCAAAATAACTGTTTTGCTCGAACTATTGAGCAGCGTCAGAGAGCTTCAGTGGCTACAAAAACGAACATTTCAGCGCCTGATGACCTAATTTCCCATCAACTAATAGCTCCAATGTGACCTGTATTCGAGCCACTGACTTGAAGTCATGTACTATGAGCATTAAGTGTATGCGATAAACAGCATTACTCTCCACCACAGAAATGCAGATTTCTTTACTATCCATTTAATTGAAGTTGTAAAGAATGCTTTCGTCTTAGAAAACCGAGGGATAAGTGTGCAATACTGTGCAAAATCTTTGTCCATTCCGTTCTAATACTGGCTTTTTATCCTTCTTTACATTCGTCAGTAACCAAAATAGTTCTGCATGTGAATTATAGCCTAAAATTATGTAGACTTTTTAATAACGATTTTGAAGAAAGCAATTAAGCAGTGTTTAGGTGGTGTCAGGTTCTTCACTGTGGCACTTGGTAACGTATGCTTTTTACAAGTATGTTAGTGCCAGTACTTATCAAGTGATTCTCTGACCCAGTTCTCTGTAAGAATGAGATATGCTTCGTGCCAAAAATGAAGCTATAGGCATCCTTAGGCCTAGTCCATTCCAATGGTAATTTTACGTGGATCCAAAGAATTGAGTACGTATTCGGCTTTAGCAATTACGCAAGTTGTAATCCTACACATATCAGAAGCCCTTATGGTACAGTCATCCGAGGCCCTCGAGTGTGTTTAGTCAAAACTGACATTACTTATACATGGTTAGACGCTAGCAGCTACAGTTTCCTCAAGAGATCTAAGCATACGACTTCGGTTAAATTTCAGATAGGTGTATATTTCTCAAATGTATTTTGCTGATAAAGAAGAATCATGTGGTTCTCCAAGTAACAATGAATGTGGCAGTAGTTGATGCACAGGAGAATACCTATCTTGTCTCTTAAATGCGTCTAGAAACGATGCTGAGTTTTCACCACGACGTAGACAGCGTCCCCCAGCCGCTATCAAATTCACCAAGGGTACTTGGTTCCTTCCTTTCCTCAATTTGGCACTTTAGCTCTTCGTTTAGACTAAATTGAAGGGATTTCATCCTTACACGCATTAACAGAAAAACAATTCACCTGTTACCTAGGCTGAGAACCTGTTAAAATTTAAGTTGGGTACTTTTGTAACCAATTCAGTGTCTTGGGAAACAGTCGATGACCCGGAGTTGAATAAACCCAATTAATTGTACTCCAATCAGTATTACAAAATGCCTTCTAACCGGAAAATAAGGGTAAAGAGATTCTGGCAGCTGCAACTTCGGTTCCAGCATCTAGTGTAATAAATGTGAAGAAAGCACATTTCAAACGCAATTTCACAAGAATTTACTCACATTCAAGAGATTTAGTCGTTTAATTGGTAGTCTATTTTATTGAAAAAAACTTATTAATGCTATTTAAATGCATAAATATCAAGGCTCATGCTTTAGACTAATTAACATTTCTGAGAACTAAATGTCACAATTTGTGCACGATATTTATTTATATTTGTGAATGAATATCACTGCGTCCTTAAATTTCAATTCGTATTTTGATGAGCAGACAAGCTGCTTAGGTTCAAATACACGTGCGACAAAGTGTCGCAGTAAATGGATTAGAACCCATATATTTGAGGATGCACCTAGCCATTGTTGAGCAAAAACAGAAGCTTTCTTCTTCTTCTTCCATTTGTTTCCATAAGGCACGATGTGAACTAGGACCAGGCCACCTTAATTGAACCAATGAGAGAATAGAACACCTACACCAATAAGCCAACCAATGAAAAGGCGCTATCAACATCTCGGCATTATTTGATTGGCTGAAGAAAACGTCTAAATAACCAAACTGCGGACAGCAACGATCATCGTTTCAGTGTCTTTTGCCAATTCACTTAGGTTATTAGATTCGCTAATTTCTGACTCACGAAGAGCCTCCCAATGCCAATGCCACCTAGGCTCTACATCAGCCTACTATTCCACGTATACCTTAGTATCGGTTGGGTTTCAGCCCTGCCCAATTTCTACCAAGTTAATGCGCGTCTTCGGGTGACAGATGCGGTTCTGGAGCTGAGATGTCCCCTCTACCAGGCTCTGCCCGGAGATGTACTAGTCTTCTCCGACATGCAAAACAAAGAGCTGCTCCGCGTGCCACTGAAAGAAGGCCAACCAGCTCCGGCGTTGACTCTGCCAGTAGAAAGCCTCAGCAAAAATTCCAAGGCCTTCGTCTACTTCTGCAAAGTCTTCGAGTCTCAGACGAATAGCCTTGTGGCTAAGACCATCTTTGCGGTGCAGAAACAAATGGCTCCCAATGTTAAAGGTTAGTTGCGCTTTTCCCCTTAAAATGTTTTAGTTTTGATGCCAGTGATGTGTTTGAATGATTAAGGCTGTTTTGAGGGCAGAGTTAATACAATCGGTAGAGATTTCCGGGTGTATTATGCATTGTTTTTCTGACAATTTTTAATATAATTGGGGCTAAATACCATTGACAAACTCGGCATTCATCGCAGTCTTATGAAAATATAAAATAGCAAAAGACAGATATAAATTTAAAAAGGGATTCTCAGTTTCTTTTTTTATAACCGCGACAGATTTGAGTTCTAATTTAACAATTAAGGGAAAGAGAATCTGATTCTCAAACACTAAGCGAGAAATTTTCGACATTGAATTGGAAGATAGTGCAATCTACAAAAGGTGGCCGTCAAGAGAAACTGTTCTTTGAATAAGAAAAACAGCCATGATGAAATAGATGTCGTTGACTGGTGTCCATAAATCAATAATTACGGAATTCGCATGAGGTGTTCTAATAGCTCATATTTATATGGAACATATGCTAACGTTGAGTTCTTCGACTGTAGTTCCAATCTACCAGACTTTCCACTACAATCCTGAAGAGACGAAAGTGCTCAAGGTCAATCTTGGAGGTTCCTTCCAGGTTGAGTGTCCAATTAAGGCGAAGCAATTCATGTGGTTCCGAGCAGGAGGCGAGCACATCTTGGAACAAGATGCGCTAAGCCACATTCAACTGCTGAACCTCACCAGCATCAAGATGACGGATCTTGGCACCTACTTCTGCGCTGCCCAACCCACCGATGAAAGCCGAATTTCCGGGGTCTCCTTGACTGTCAAGAAATTCCTTTTGCAAGGCGATGAAAGTGAGTTCAACAATAGGGACATTAAAAAGGATCGCGTTTCGACACTGCATTCTTACGAATTAACGAAAACACTGCATTGGAGAAGAAAGATTGTACTTAAAACTAGCAAGTACATTTACTACCCATGTTTAGTTAACGATGCTTACGAATTCATTCTTACTCGGCCCAGAACATGGTTTGTAAAGTTTTCATTATCAATAAAAATTATACTAATTAAGAGATTTGCAATTTAAGACTCAGTAAACGATGAAGTTGATCCAAACCGATTAAATACTATGGGTAACTAATGCTCTACAACATTGTCTTTTGTGCAAATTGGGTGGTAGTAAATATTGAATTAACAAATTCTTTTTAATCCATTTTAAATGACAAATCATTCGAAACACAAAGCAAATGTTGTCGCCAGTATGAAATCGTCTGTATTTTCGTTAAGGTGGTAAAATTACATCCATTTATAAATGGCTGACATCTGAATAAATATCGCAAAATTACTGGTTACACTACATGGCTCCTATTCGGTGGTTAGTCTATTTTCAATACTAAAGTATTATACTAGGCTGCTTTTGTAAGACCACTTTGGAGTAAAGTATCCACTCAGGAACTTTTCAGGGTATTACTTGTCTGGAGATTCTGTCAGGATCCGTACAAACGGCTGAGCGTTGCTGTTGTATTAAGGATGGAGCAACAGGCGTTAACCATGTTCAGGTTTTTTAAGGTTTTTGTTTTTATGGGTTTATACGAGCAATTTTACACTTTGTTGCCTATAGAAAGCAAGGGTAATTTGAGGATGCGTTTTCAGTTTTGAACTATTTTCGCACACACGAAATGATCCGTCGGCACGGTATTGTAAATTGATGTCCACTCAGGTTCACCCCCTACCGTTTGTCCCGCATAGAAATCCAATAGATTGTAGTCATCTTATGTGTACCCTCCGCACGGCCTTCCTGGTACCCATGGAGTATTGTTGTTTTTCTACCAAAAGCCCATATATAAAGGCTATTGCCACAAATATGCATCAGATTGATGATCATTAAACCATCTTTAAATTATGGCTTTGATTCTCTGAGTGGTTAGCATTTTCCGCAGACATCACAAAGCCTAGCATACAAACACTAAGTGCACACGAATGAGATAAATCACCTCAAATGAATTAATAAATGCCTTCTCCTGCTTTGTTTATGGTAGAAGGCAAAATTCAATTTACGCATCTGAGAAACCTAAATAAAATGTCTGCATTTTTCGATCAAATAATACCCCAGTTAATTGATTTGCGGAACTTTTGAGGCAAATAAAACGAGTATGTGGATTTGATTAGCCTAGCTCTTGTCTAACTTTGAGTGGCCCCTATTGGTAAATTGAGGTGCAAGACCAGAAATGCATCTAGCGCTGCTTTTATTAAAATATATTTACCACAGGCGAGTCTGGTTGTTGTATCAAACTTTCTTTTTATCACATCTCTAGTGGATGATAATAAATGCATAATTAACTGCAAAATGAATACACGCACAAAGTATGTTTTACGAATACTCAGTAAAAATGGATGAGCATAAATGATTTAAAGTAATTTTAGAGATATATCGATGCATAGTATTGCATTTTCCATAAATCTAGGCAGGAAAAAGGCAAACACCATCAAACAGGAATTTGGGTAGAATTGTGAGCATGAAATACACCAGTAGCGACGTTTCTTCAGGTGTAAATCCGTCGATGGAAGTTTTTCTATGAAAATATAATCATGAGGAAAGGGTTCGGGGGTTTGTTAATTGACAATTTATCGATCTCTTCCTTTCTATAACAATCTCCCGTCGTGCGATTATAATTTTCGCAATAATGGGGTGGCAGAAGAGTGCGTACAGCATGTAATGGTAGGGAAAAATGTCCAGTATTTATAACATTTTTATGGTTTAGACCTCTACTTACTACCCTGATTGTATTGGAACATTCGGGAAACGGTCCAGTCATGTTCAACCATGGTGATCGATTAGCGTGAACGGCATTGTCGTTTAGAGTTAGTCTAAAGTAATCAGGAGAGTAGAGTTCATTCAACCGATAGGTAAGCTTGACACCCCCACACTGTATGCATACACCAACACCTTGTCCTGCATTTCCTTCTCAGGATCCGTGCTAACACAAGTAGCAGCTGTAAGCACCAACGGGGCGGGTCAAATTGTGCAGGACTGTAGTGGGATGGGGGAGGCGCTCGGTCCCTCGGACACGACCACCTGGGAGCGGCCGTTGGGTGTCGTCCATCTGGGCTTCTCCGGCAAACGCCGAATCACACTCAAGGGCGTCGAGTCAACTCTCGAAAAGCCGTACTACTGCTCACTTGAAGGCCCCACTATCCAACTCTCCAACGTTGTCCATCTAACTCCGCTTGTGAGAACGCGTCGAAGCGTTATTAGTAAGTCCCCACCCAGATATCTCCCACAAACGACCCTGAGATGGTATACAAAAAATGTCTATTTAGAGTGGAAAATTAAAAGAAAAACCAGGTTTCAAAGCGTTCAGTTGGTTGTTCGGATCTTCCAAACAAATAGTATTACGTCAATCTTATGAAAAACCGGTTATAGAAAGCCTGATCGATGCGATTTCTTTGAATTCAGAATTACATGGTATCTACCCTCCAACTTCTAACTATGATTAATGGAATAAATGGACCCCGGAATCTTTGTTTACGGAAAGCATTAGTGGATGCGAATGCTGTGTATACGGTGTAGTAAACAAATCCACAGTCTTATTGAGAAGACAAGCCACATTCTGCTTCAACAAAAACCACTTCCACATTCCTCTGGTGATTGGCATCGAGGTTTTAATTAGATTTGCATTAAAGCACCACAGGCTTAGTATATGCGTGAAGGGAGTGACAGGGTAGACGCTGGAAGCGTTAACGTAATCTAAAAATGTGCTCTGTTGCGAGTTGATCGATTTACGAAGAGTCTATTCCGCCAGCTAAAAGCGAAGGTGTGACACTAATAGCTTATTTAGTGAAGGCGGACTAGCGCGTAGTCGACGGTATGGTTGATGAACCACGCTACTCCTCCGTTGTAAATCAATACAGATTTCATTATAAGATATAGTCTACAGGAAGTGTTCTGTGTCTCTATACACATTATTATTGCTACGGATTGTAAGAAATCGAAATTGTGCATTATTACATTAAAATCCAAAAAAATGCTCATGCTTTCTAAGGAGTAAAGTCATTACTACACATGATCTTAGCTCAGAGAGCCGATAGTCATTATGTTATTAAACACTCAAGGTAACTTAAAAATCTATTTTTCTAAATTTTGTAAATTTTGATCCTTGATAAAGCAGCTTTGGTTCCAACGAATGGTGCGGTTCAGATAAGCCCAGCAGTTGGGAACAATGCAACAAGTCAAATTTCAAATTGACCTTCATTAATAGCAAATATTGTGGCATTTATGACACTTTCACAACCTACGTGTATTGGCCAGAGTATTGTGTGTTGTTAAGCAGAAACCACTCTTTCCAATCATTCATTGCTAAAGTATTTCCACCTGGTTAGTTACTTTTGTCATCATAAAGATGTTCTGTCCCCAATTTCCAGAAACAAAGAACAAGACTCAGTAAACAAAATTTATATAGAGAACCATCATCATTCTCTAGTATCCGGGGTGGAGATTTGACGAAATGTTTCCCAAATAATGTTACTTTGTGGTGAAGTGTATACCAGGCTTTACTATACTCAACTGGAGCATACTCTGTCAATACCTGTGAGAAACGTTTTTTATAGGTGAGGGTTGAGCACAATTTATGTAGACACACTAAAGCCTGTAACGTGCATTTACTTAACGAAAGCTGAACGTTGAACTAGCTGACTCGAGTATGGATCATTTATTAATTCGAAACTCCCATCTCCTAAACGCAGCTCAAAGTCAGGATTGATTCACTTCGGGACTAGTTTATAAATACAAATCGTTTACGACTTACCAATTCACGAGCATTTTTAACCATTTACTTCACGATAACGCAACTTTACATTTAAAAATGTCTTCGTCTTTTGTGTCACTAAATTGCTTCAACTAAGTAGTATGGTTATTCCATTTTAAAGTATATGCAGTTAATATGCAAAACTACACGAAAATATGCTGATGGTGTAAATCTATGTAGTACGAAACAAAAAAATGGAGTTTTGAAGGGATATGTTTAGGGGAAAGTAAGTGTCCATAGAAGACTACAGAGTGTTCAGATACTGATTTTTCTTAAATGTGAAATATCTGAGGTCTTGAAAATTGTCTATATAATACACACTATGTACTTGCGAAAATGAAACCAAGTGATCACGTTTCTAATAATAATTCTCGAAACAAATTGGGTTTTTACATACGAGCTAATTATAAACGTTGCCAGTGACCTAAGGCTTATTCGAGTAACCGAAATGAGAGATGAAATGTATTTAAAAAACGTGCAAATACACAACGCCGTATGGCCACAATCATGACCGCGCAGCGGTTGGCGTTTAAGCTGCAAGCGTTTGCTCGATCTCTTACAGAACCTCAGTTCATTTTGCGCGGCATGTCGTCCGAAAGCCGAACAGCCACAGTGGAGTGTCGGGCGGAGGGGAGAACCAACGTGAGGTACGAGTGGACAGAGGAGAGTCAGGGTTTGGTGGGCACAGAAGCCCGACAGGAGGTCCAGCTTCACGGTGTGCTGTCCCAAGGAGCTCTTTCGGACCCCGAAGACGTCCGACGATACACCTGCACCGTCTTCGACGCAGTCTCGGGCGAAAAACTCGGCGAGAGCACCTTCAATGGACTCACTAAGATCAAGCAGTCGGGTCTTAATTCAAGTCAGTTACCATCAGGTTCTATTCGATGCCCTCTTGCATAGTCCACGAAAGGAGATCACGCTCGACTGTTCATCTACCGCCTACTATGCATAACTAAGCTAAGTCTTGAGAGGACCGGTTGAATAACAGCGGATATATGAGAGAGCACTTGTTCATTTGACCCGACTTGGCTACAGTCCGTTTAGGGGTGGGTAGGTGTGCGTTCCCGGTGCATTGGGGTGTTTTTCCAGCCAGTATTTGCACATTGTGGCAGCCATGAGTTATGAGGTGAGTTACTTTCAAACAGTTTTGTTGATCTGCTTGACGATTTGGCAATGGCAAGTACAAATCAGCGGATTTTTAACATCCTCTTTACGCTCGCTACTCTGCTTGTGTGTCAGTCAATGATGAGGTTGAGGCGTTCAGTGGGGTACCAACAATCTTAAGCCGCCTGCTAGGGGGATCTACACCCTACATCTGATAAGTATGTGGAAGGACTTCACTAACTTCGATTATAGAAAGACGTAGGTGTGAGGACACATGTAATAATTGAGAATGATATTACTAATGATTACCTACGAAGGCAAGTATATCTACCTATGGGTCAATCCACTTCGGACTCGGTAGTAGACTCACAATGTCACACTTTTAATGCTGTGTTCTTTATTTCCTATTAATGTGATAACTTTAAATTGCTTTGTAGTTGAGTTGTCGGAAGAACAGGACGACATTATGGTTGTATTCTCGGATGAAGCGTTGGAGATGCACTGCGATATTCCCCCTATCGTGCCATTCAAAGGCAGAGACGTAAGTTAATTTGACAGTGGAATACTCCCACATTCCTTTTTAGAAGGTAAAGACAGTGCTGAGACAGAATCTAACGTGACCCGTTTCATTACAGATTCAATGGTTCATAAATGGTGAGAAGATAAGCAATGTTCCAAATCGTATAAACATGGGCAAATCCAGCATCCTCGGCTACCAGGAGATGACCACGGATAGGACGGGCACCTATGTCTGCAAGTTCGGCGAAACGACTCTTACGTCTCACGTCATTGTTCGCGAGAGTAAGTCGTTCAAACTGCTGCCAGTCGATAAAAACTGTCTTGTTAATGTTCTGATTTGTTGTGCTTGTTCGCAGGATCTGTGACTATCAATATCGAGCCAAAGGAAGATTTTAAATCTAGCAACATCAACGATGTGGCCGAGTTCCACTGCCGAGTGATGGGACTCAAGAACGGGGGCAAATCCGTAAGACCAGCTCTGGTATAAATCCTTGCTATGAGGTCAAGTCTGCAAAATCACAAATGCTTTATTTTCGAGACCCTTGTGTGAAATATGTTAGCTCAGTAAAACGAGAAGGTAAGTCAATAGCAGTCAACGAATTTGGTGTATAAAGATAACAAGGAAAGGGGCAAGTATTAAAACACTAGGTGTGTTGGAAGGTAATTAGATGAGACCGAAGACAGTCAAAGTATAATTAAGGTGGAGCAGCAGGAGAGTATTTAAGCCTTTTCATCTCAAATTGTCAGTATAAATGACAGATTGGAGGAAGACTAATGAGCGGAGTTCTTAAAACTGGGTCTCATGGCTTCGTTCAGGTGACCTGGACTTTCATTCCCGAGGGAGCAACGGAGGAACAGGCCATTCCCGAAGACGCGGAGATCTCATCTCCAGCAGCGGCACCCGCAACGGCTTTTCTAGTCATCGAGAACCCTCAGAAGCGCCACGAAGGACAGTACATTTGTCGTATCCCCAGAGCCATGGACGTCGGCAAGCTTATTGTCGAGGAAAGAAGTGTGTTTACAACTCTGTGCTAGGTTCAATTTTTTAAGTATTACTTATAGGCGTTTATAGCTAACCGTAAATTAGCAATATTTCTACCATTTACTGATTTTTCTATGACATGAACTTGCCTATCCTCTGCAAAAGAAGTGAGGGCTCTGTCATGCTGCAAAAGGTGCAAAAGCCTAAAGCGAACCCAAATATAAATTCAACGCTTAGTCACACCACTAAAATACGCTTCCTAAATGAGTCATACACACGCCGTGTTCATTTCCTCTCTCCGCGGGAAACGTATTAGTTAGCGTGGCGAAAAGAACTTTTCATTGTAGATGCGCATGTTCTGATAGATCTGGTGATAGGATCACATGTAAAATATCAATGGAGGAAAGTGATCGCAGTCTAGGATCCCTGATTACTCATTGAGGCAGTATCCAGGAGACTACTCAGTTTCTGTATAAAAATATATATCCCTAAGTAAAAAAAAGACATACAAATAGCTACCCAAACCTTATTTTTTGGGTAACAACTGCGGAGGCAGTTGTTGGCTGTAGTCAGCAGCTCCTCATAATAAAACACAGAAATGAGTTGGCGGTTGTAGCGTCCAGCTAACGTATATACTATCCCTGACTGTGTGAAGGAAAACAAAGTGATGTGTGCCTATTATACAGCTGTTCAGCAATCATGAAGAATTAAAAGTGTGTGTACCAGCATTTTCATCCATCATAACGTAAGCAAGACAGGATTTCAGAGAACAAACATTGATACGGAAGACAGTCAGCGTGAGCCTAGGCAGAGACGGTGCAGGACAACTGTAGCGTGTTAACGCCAAAGACTAAAAGTGGGACTATGACCGCATAAAAAGAGGTCAATAATTGCATCCCCATGTTAATGGGGGAAGGAATCCTAAACTTGCAGGCTTTTGAGCACTTATTCATCATGAGGCACTGAGGTGCCCAATATTGAGTAAATTTGGCGGTCCCAGGTTTGCAATTTCCTGGGAAAACGCAAACGTGCACACACAGGTGATTATTTATCATGCATCTCATTTTTGGAAAAGCCACGTTGTGCAGGTAGTGATAGTCCGCACGTCTTAAAAGATGGGCCAAAAGCACGTACGATATTTTTACGGTTTTACTCAACTGAAGTCCACGATATTGAAAACACTATTTTACGTAGGAATGATTGTGCGTTTAAAACTTCTCGGCAAGCGTTATTGACCAATATTGGAGTCTTGCTGACACACCTGGAGCTTTGCTCCAATGACTCCATTGACAAAGTAAGGCGTCATTGTGAAGAGTCGCTTGCTCAACACAATTAGTAGGCTTCGTGCAAATAGAGTTCAGGAGTCTCTGATGGTATGAAACTACCACAGCTGTAAGTCCATGGGATTATGGCCTGACCTGTAGTGCGGTTTCCCACCCTACTTCGAGGAAAGGAAGTGGTCATTGTTTTAAAGAAGATGCAAATCTTGTTGAATTTGAATTTGTCATTTCACCCGCAGAGATAACTGTCAACCCCGAGCAAGTAACAACGCGTCAGGGCTCGACAGTGCGCTTCTTCTGCTCATTGACGCTGCCCGACGGCTCGGTTCCCACCGGTGGGCTCACGAAACTCACCTGGATGCGTAAGGATCGCAAGGCCCTGGCCCCCGGTCGCGAGGAGATAATTTCGGGTACCAGCGCCAACAACGCCGTCATCCTGGTGATCAAAAACGTCGACAGGGACTTTGATGGTGTTGAGTACATCTGTACTGACGGGGTATGGTTATTGATTACTGCTAACAAGTTAATAAGGCAACAGTAGAGTATTCAGTAGACGCGTCTGATGCATAAAGGCATCCTATACATGTCAAGTAAAATTCAAAGGCAAATTCTAGGAAGAAGTTGGACCCAGGTAGTGAATTTGATGTTGATTTTAGGATCCAGTTTGAGTACACTTCGACTATTTGGACTTAGACAGCGATCTAGGCAGCCATTACCACTGATAAGTAATTAACCATGCTACATCTTTATAAATAGAACTGTATTCACAATTTCCAGGATTTATCTAACCATGGAAGATTTAATTTGACCTGGACTCCGCTTCTTGAAACATTAATATTCGCACTGCCTTTTAATTTTGCCGTTTCAGGCACTATGTGACCGTAAAGAGCCGAGATATCACTTGCAATATTAAATTAACTAAGTAGATGGAACATTTGGAGAGTATTAGTGCAAATAGGGGAAAGAAATAACGTCACTACTTGATTAACGTCCCTGGCATGACTCATCGTGGGTGTGCGCAGACTGCAAAGTGAAGTTCATCTTACCCATTATTTCAGTTCCGCGAAGCAGAGGCGAAGGTCGAGATCCAGGAGGTTTGTGGGCCTGGAGAGCGATCCTGCGGAGGCGATAAGTGCATCCCCGAGAGCCTCTTCTGCAACGGCGTGTCCGACTGCCCAGATGGATCCGACGAAATCCCCGAACGCTGTCGTAAGTTATCCTACTGAAGATGGTGAATGGAGAAGGGTATATTTGCTAAGAATGGACTTTCTCTAATCTCAATCTAATTTATTGAGGAATAGTCATTTAGATTCACTCAAGTGAGGGAAAAGCACATTCGTAGTTTGACAAGTTGAAACAAGAATGGGGTGGCTCCCTACCTTAAGGTTCAGACCCCGGGTTTTGTCTGATTATAAGGGTTGGTGTGTGGCTGAAGGCGGATCGATAGGCATATCTAGTATGGTGACTTCGAAAAGTACATAGGACTGGCTAAACGAACCACCTTGTTTCTGGCGTTTCAAGGATCTTCACTTGTCCGAATCTGACCGCTATTACATGCCATGAAATTTTTAACTAACATTGAAATCCTGAGAATTAATACAGAAGCACAGTTTTGGAATTGTTTTCTATTTAGCAATTCAAAAAGTTTCAAGAACTACAGTTCGAAATCTGCTTGCTGTTGCCGTGACACTTATTGAAATCTCCAAGCTTTTGAACAGACTGTAAATTACAAACTTCTTTACATCGCTGTGAAATGGGATAACAGTTGCACCTTCATAGCACTAATGTACACTGTATACCTCGTAGGAGAAAAAAAAACACTTTAACACCTTTAAAAGCGGTATCTTTCATGCGAACGATCTAAAATACGAAGCTAAAAGAAAAAATGCATTAGAGGTCACATTAACATGCTTACACAGTTGACTTCACTAAAAGGGTGCAGAAATAGGCTCGCTCTTCTGGACCGTTTGGTTTTGAAAGCTAAGAACGAATTGCTATACCTTTTTTTCTGTCGAAAGATCACTAAGATTGCTTATATCTTGCGAATTAGTAATCGCGGTAATAGCAGCTGTGATAGCAATTGTAACAATCACATAAAATTTTGTCTGCATCTGCTGTATGACTCTTCTCACTTGTGTCCGTGCAATCAGAGCGCATGTTGAAACACCTCAGGATCAAACTAACAGATTTTATTTGAATCACAAAATGTCTTCCTTATAGGCCCCTTAACATGACTATTTTTCTGCTTTTTCGATAGGTGAATGCGAACCCAATCAGTATGCTTGTATAAATGTTGACGGAAAGGAACCGACTAGGTTCTGCTACCTTCGATCGTGGCATTGCGACGGCGAAGATGACTGCGGCAACGGTTTCGATGAACTCAACTGCCCACGTAATGCACTTTCGAAATACTAGATGTACAAAAGAGAGTTTACCTAGTGCTATCAAGCCTATACAACCGTAGAACACTTAAGAAGGGAAAAGAGTAATAATTACTATAGGGATAGAATAGCTGTTTATGCAACACCACGCGAGAGTTGTGGATGGCAGTGCGTGTAGGGTGTCGTGAAGCATGAGATCGACGACACCATTATTCGATGAAAGTTGAATTAGCACATAGATCGGTATGGATGCTTCATGTACGAAAGTTAGAAAATTTAAATCCACAGTTATTTCGTACTAGCTGGATACTCTTGGGCCTTGACTGATTGGAATGCCCTTCATCGTATTTAGGTACCTGGGCGGAGAAAATGCAGTTTTTAGAGCTAATGCAAAACGGTTGCTGGAAGCTTGTACAATCAGACGAAGGAAGTATCGGTTATTTTCTATCTGGCCTTAAGTAATGGAATGGAGGTTAAAGCAGTTTACGAGCCAATATATGATCATTAAGCAATAAGTCGTCAAAGCTTTGTATCCGACTACAATAAACAAGCCTGATGCAGGGTTAGCTGGAAATGGAAAACAAATAGATAAAATCAGTTGCATACTAAAGTGGATGTGCACAGTAATCGAGACCGTTAATTTCATTCACAGCGCCGAACCCCGAGACGCCCTGCAGCAACAAGTACTATATCTGCCCGGAGGACCAACGTCCGATTCCAAGATCGTACCTCTGTGACACACAGACTGACTGCGGACCGTCCGCGAGTGATGAAACCGACTGCAGTACGTTTACATCACACTTCCTCAGGCCAGCAGGCCAACATCTGTCCCCAGTTAACCCACACTTCAGCTCTGTGCATGTTTCTTGGGCGGTTGATCGAACTGAATCATTAAAAGAGGAGGGATTAAATCTCTGTTTAGGTCAAACAAGTGGAACAATTTCTTGCCTCCTCTTTAAAGCCCCAACATCAATGAAGTTAACGGTCTCTCATCTTCTGTCCGAAGGCTTTTAAAGTATCTATTATCTTTACCTTTACTTCTGAGGCGGGGTCTAATTAATCATTGTCCAAAGGTCATCCGAGCGTGGTCTATCCACCTCGCGGACAGGACGTGATGGGTATCCAGGGGACCAACGTGACTCTCAAGTGCGAGATGCACGGGCGTCCGCCGGCAGCCATCAACTGGCGCTTCAACTGGGGTCCCATCAAGACGGACGTAGACTACGTGGAGAACACAACCATCGAGGGCTGTGACCGAGTTGTCAGCTACCTCACCCTTATCAACATCGATCCGAGAGCCAGTGGCATGTACACCTGCGAGGCTGTCACTTACAGGGATCGCGTGCTCGCTCCTGACTACACGGTCAATGTTGGAGGTGAGTTCTCATTGCAGGCGTTTTATGTGGAAGAGCAGAATGAGTAAATACAGGACTGATAGGTAGGGAGCTACAACCTGATATCACTGTTACTCAACAGCTGAGACAATTCTACCCTTGTAGAGACTTTAGTCAAGCCAATGCTGCTGGGTGGGCTTGCGAAGACTATCTTAGGACCAGGAGATTACAAGAAATGGACTGCTGTAACAAGTAAAGTAGCACCAATGGACCTTGACTAGGGTTTTGTTGCAGTTGCTATTTCGGCGCCTGAACCTTCTGGCGTCAAGGAACAGGAACTCGGGAGGTTATCAGAAGATTGAGTCTTTAATCCAAGGCCGAGTCGCTATTGAATTCAACAAATCCCGATGGATGAGGTAGGGTGTTTAGTTTGATTTCGATGCCAGCACCCTTTCCCTGGGGAGGGCCTCCATCCTCACTTCCTCAGTGTCTGAAAAAACCCGCTGTCTGCCTGTGAGCGTGCCGATAGCGCATTCGCAGTCCAGTGACCATACAACGGAGCTAAACGTCTTTGGTCGCCCTTCGCAGTCCTTGCATATGCATTATCATCGTAGAGGAAATGTAGAACTCGGAAAGGCATAGAAAGCAGTTTCTAGGCTCCGCACCAGTACTCGTGAGCTCGATGCTTATATCATTAAAATCACCACTGGGAGGCCAACTTCTTCGGATTTACCGGAAGCGACATGATCGCCTTTGTGGACGATGCATTTGTTACCTGCGTGTGTCAACCCTTCGGTCGGCATCAACTTAATTCGCCCTCTTTCGTGGGTTTTATTCTTCATTGAAAGGAACAGATGTATAACTGTGGTTCGAGCACGTAGAACCGTATTGCGGGACAGCAAGACTTAGCGAAAGATTAGACATTTTATTGTTAAGTGAAAGACAGCCACTTGTAAGGAGCCTGGTCAAGCAGGAATATAGTTTTAGTTTGAGCTCATTTGTATGTTGGTGCGGTTGCAAAAAGGCACGGTTCGTTAGTAAACAAAGCTAGTAAATTGGAAACTATTCATAGTGGTGAATCGGCATGTATTTTCGTGACTGCATTTGCACCTGGGATACATTTACGCTGACCAAAGCTGCCGCCTTTGGGGGTAGGATTGAAATACAAATCACCATCACGATGAGACCAGTCAAGGCAGTAAATACTGTGCACTACACTGCTATGGGTGCAGTAGTTGGCCTTTCTTAGCTAGGAGGAGGAACTGTAGACAGTTTCGTTTATTTTCTGTGAAACCAAGACCTATACCTCGGACTGTTGACTTATAGGTTCTGAGATAGCCATTTTTCACTTAACGACCTAGGACCAAGGGCTGAGTTTAAGATGTTTGCACATAAACAGAGTTATAAAACTTGTTTATTGTATGTGGACCATTCGCACTTGTCAAATGGTGCTGGTGGTAGCGAAGCGGAATGACTTTCCTTACCCATCTCACTTCCGGTAACACAAATTAACACACAATTGATTAATGAAGAGTGTCCGTTTTTCACGCCGATTGTCGCACCTTCTATGGGTTATATTAAATATGATTTATCCGGGGAAGCATAGGGAACTCTGTCCAGGTGCCTACCAAATAAGGACAGAGAGCAACATCTAGCCGAACGGAGGCTTAAAGGCCAGAAAGTGGGAGGGCCAAAAATGGGGAACGAGACCGTAGTATTAGCCATATGGTCTTACTACTGGTTTATGGTTGCAGCTTGGAGACGGGATAGGTGTTCAATCAACCAAAAACTAGGCACTGGGAGTCGATGAACCTGGTGAGTATGACTACTAAAAAAACCTCAGTTCTTGTCATCGCCTGATTTCCGTGTTTCAGTCGGAAGCCGTTGTGCTCAGCCCAAATTTGGGGATGCTGCTTGGCACGAGGACATGTGTTTAGACTGCTACTGTTCCGGTGTATCCAACGAGTGCACCAGTCTTCGTTCCCACATTCTTGCATCCGTAAGTTGCCAGTGCCATTATGAAATAGTCTTCATTTGTTGACCTTTGCTGAGTGTCTATTTTCGCAGAATAAAATAATGACGTTAATTTTGTCTGACATGCTGAATTTTACTTTCTTAGTTTTATTTCAGTCAAATCAGAAACAATGCTTGGGAGTAACTAACGAAATGACAATTATTCAACTAAGTCGGTTCTTGGGAGAAAGTTTTTGTCATTCCGGTTATCCAAGTGTGATTTTGTTTACACACGAATACAATTTTTTCATAAACTCCCAAGCCGCTCTCACAAACAAAAAACCGTAGCCATTTTTTTTCAAATAATTGCAAAAAGTAACATTATCTTTACTTCAAGAGGGCAGCAGCACCGCATGGGACAAAATCTTTTTCATGAATTCCTATTTGTTTACACACCACCAGCCTAGTTCATGTCTCTGAATTCATCGCTGGTATCTCCACTAATCCATAACTCCCTATAGGCACCGAGGTGTTTCGAAACCTTAATAATGCATGTTTGTGTCAATTTATTTATCTTAGGACATGTTACTAGGTTTTGCCTATGGAGGTTTAGAATAATGCCGATTTTGAGAGAAGTCGATCAGTGTAATGGTCGAGTCCAGGTTCTAGACGCAAAACCTCGGGGTTTTCGGTACGGCTCTTCAAAGCACCTTGCCTAATCGATTGCCCATCTGGCGTTTACTAAACGATAACACTGAACTAACTGCCCTAGGTCTGAATGTGATCGATCGATTCTTCTTTTTCCTCCATTTTAAAATGGAGGAAAGTTTCCGGTCAATTTAAGCTAAAGCTAAATTAAACAGCCGTCAGGACTAATTATTCATTACTCTCGCCGCTACAGGAGGACAAGATGGCGAAGAATTCTATTGAGGACGTGCACCTGGTTCAGTACAATGAAGAAGACGAACTGATTCCGGGTGAGTTTCAGGGTCTCCAACTGACGGACGCGACCTTCACAGTCGCCGTCTCAGAGGCCGATCATGTCTACCTCGAAGGTACCTTCGGCTTGACTGGAGATTTGGTAAGCATCGTTACTTATATCGATTAAGTAGCATTAGCTTAAAATAAGAAATCAGCTACCTTGTACAAATACAAATTTTAGGTTTCTTCGTACAGTCTCTTCCTGAAAGCCAACATCACGCTTTTTGGACCAATGGAAGGCTACAAACCCTATGGAGCCATCGTTATGGAGGTTCGTTTTCTTGCTCGACCCAAAGCCCTTATTTGGATGCCATAGTTTTCTTAAATGTGCTTTGTGATTGGTTGGTTAAAGATCGACTCTATCAAGGTGCATGCCTCTACTTACCAAGTGATATAGCTTTAGGTTACTCGAAATAGCCCAAAGCATTGGTATACAATGATAAATCTTTACTGAAAACAACTGGGTCTCGGAGACTAGAATAGGTTTGCAACTATTCAAATCCACTTTTGGGCTACGGGAGTTCATGAAGGGGTTCTCAAATGACTCTGAATGGAATTTTGCGGTTTTTTCCTGCAAATCCGTCACTAGTCAGACGACATTTAAAGGAAGGAAATTATGGTTATTCAAAGGGATAGCCTTCCATTAGATTCCTACTATTGTTCCTGACAGTAGTCGTGACATGTAGTAAATACTGTCTGGCGTCACATGATTTAAGTGGAATACAAATACTAGAGTGCTTCAAAAAGAAAGCTGACCTGAAAAAAATAATCGGGGTGGTTGTAAACAAGGAGAGGCCACACATGGGTTAGTCGATCGAACTTACTAACCTGCAGTAATACCTCTTCACCGCAGAAAAGTTTTACGGGACCCTTCTTGCGTTTGTAGGGTAACGGAGAGACTCTCTACTACTGCGGTCCTTCTCGACAGCCAGTGATGTACACCGCGGCAACAGGCTACCACAACGAGGTAAAAGTTCGACTCACCGAGCGTGACGGCTGGTTCACGGGCAAACCGCAATGCGACGAATCGGCGCGGCCACCGAGTCGAGAGACGATGATGCGCGTGCTCTCTAACGTGGAGAAGATTCGCCTCCGTGTCAATCTCTACCAGGGCCAGGAGAAGTACAAACTGGAAGGTCTGCGGCTAGAACACGTCGTACCGGCGGCCGAGGGACATGGCATTCTCTACTCGGATATTGAATTCTGCAAGTGTCCTGAGGGCTACAAAGGACTGTCTTGTGAGGTAGAACTGCATAATCGACTAGTTGCGCCATCTCTCTGATATAAATATCTTCTCTCCAACACGAAGGAAGTCAATTATAGCGCATTATATAACATATAGGTTGTTGATCTCTTATATCAATCTCCTTATATCAGCTAGGTGGAAAACAGGTTGACAGTGATCATTAATAACTTGCGCATGTAATCACTGCTAAATAACTTCCACCGATTTTCCATCCTAGCAATGCGATCGCGGCTACGAGCACGATCCGAAGGACGTTACCAAGTGTCGGCCGGCGTGCGCCTGCGAGAGGTGCGACGAGCGGGGTAACTGCCTCGTCTGTCCCGAGAACGCCACGGGACCAGACTGCGAGCAGTGCCAGTCAGGCTTCTTTCGACCCCTCGACCAACCCATCACGTTACCTTGTCTGCCCTGTGCTAAATGCGGTGGCGGGCTCCCTCAGTAAGCCATTCTGTGCCGCACCGCTTATGAGTTTGCACCTAAAGTGCAGTTGCATAGTCTATTTTTGATGGACAACCTTCAATCAATCGATAGGTCTATAAGGTTTAAATGTTCTTTTAAAGGGATGGGCCTATGACTCCTATGGCAAACGCTTCCAATGTTATTATTTTTGTGATTTTACTAGAAATCAATCTAAAATATTCGATCATCAAACTTTGTTACTATAGGCGAAACCATTTCCATGAATTTGTTACTAGTCATCATGGATTTGGCATTCAATGCGATCAATTTTAGTATTTTGAACCCTTCTCTCGCATTCTTGTTTTTATATCGATTATTATCGGTTGAGCTCTCTCATCCCAATAGCTGCGGCTCTTCAGAGGTTGCAGGAATATTCAACTTCATTTTATTTATATCTTCAATAAATTTTATATGGTTCAGATGACGAACGGGCACAACGTCCCACGTCATTTACGGAGTGGGCCAATTAAGTTATTTTGTATAATTTGTTTTGTATAATTTATTTGCATAATTTGTTTTGTATAATTTACTTTAACGTAGAAAAGCAAACTCAGGATCGAGACTTATATAGAGAAAATCGGTGATTAGAAAAATTTCAGATAGAGAGGTGAAGATAAATCACACAAAGGACCATTGTCTGATAAAATCAGCTATTGTCTTGGCCAAATGGATGAGAAGGAATGTTTATCCTATCCATAGGAGATAAGCTGCGTTTCTGAAGACCAAACTAAAATCTCGCGTCATTTTGCATACAGTGTAAGCAAAGATTGTGTGGCTGATTCGACATCTTCCAACGGTTACAAGTGTCGTTGCGAGGTGAGGGAAAACGGCCGACTTTTTGATGAGTCCTGTGATCTCTGCAAGACCCTACCGTCCCCGCCACCGGAAGCCAAATGTGAGGAGCGATCAGAAATCCTCTTCCTCTGCAATCCTCAAGGCACGGAATCCATCACCGACGATGAGATCTGCAACTGCAAGGAGGGCTATGAGGGCGAGCAGTGCAGGGACTGCTCGGATGGTTTCATGAAGCACGGTGACAAGTGCTTACCCTGCTACTGCGCTGGCCAGACCAAGGAATGTCGGGCTTCTACCACCCACTTCTTCGAGAATATTTCCTTGGTTGGTTTCTCCTTTTTACACTCTTCAATTCCTAACAATTGGAAGTCTTACCAGATATATGTTTCTATCTGATAGGCGAATCCAGGAAGATACAAGTTTGACGTGTTCATGTCTCGAAAACTCTCGAACGGAGAGTTAGTTCCAACGCAATTTAATGACAAAGGAAAACCGAGAATCAAAAGGGTATACTCACTCTTGAATGTAGCGAAGATGGGACCACCGGAGGACTTGATCGTACTTGATCCAATCACTAATGACGGCTTATCGCGGATCTCGATCAAGCTCAGGGATACTCAACGTGGAGAAGGCGAATCCGACATTCCTATCTATGTGTGTACATTTTCGATCATATTGGAGATTATCTATCAGCTTTTAGCGATTTAGAAGCGTTGCTTACAGCATAGCAAGATTACCGAGCACATCGATGAGTACAGTCTTCTTTAGATTGCCGAAGTAGAGCTTCTAAGCTGGATTAAGAGATGGCTGTGTTTCATAGAGCAGTGGCGCTTATTTGCTTATTTATTTACTTATTTAGCGCTCTCTTTACGGTGGCAAAATGTCCTTCAAGTTCAAGCGAGTGCAAGAATCGAACAAATCACCTTCTGGAAGAGAAAATCAACTTATTGTAGAAATTGAGGTAGGCATAACAAGGCCTTGGTACTTGCACCTTAATTTTTCCCGATATCTGTGATCTCATTTGTCCGTATTTTACTTAAGCAAAATTAATAATGAAATGTGGGTACAACCACCACGACTCAAATATGTACATCAGGAATCAGGTGAATCGTCTCATTCTACTGAAATGATTTACTATCTCTTATATTTTCTCTGTAGATGTATTCCCACATCCAACACACATAGAATAACTAAATAACTTCTAGGACATGTCCTTATATGAATCTTGTTCCAATAGAAAGGTACATTTTAAACGCGGTAAGGTTGTACTTTTATGTGAAAATATCGAAGGGGTGCACGATCGAATTCGGCATAGTGTGTATAAGCATTATGCCACACAAGTAAAGTGTAGGTATGAAGAAGGCTTGATGATCGGTTGATCGTCCATCTCCTCCAATTTATGACTGTTTCCTCCAAACCACCATAAAACCTACCGGAGGGAGCACGGCACACAATTACAATGTTGTAGGTATGCATCTTCGCGGCGTTCAGATTGTGTCAAGTATTTACGCGTTGTTAGGGTGATTGGAATTATGATTGGATAAGGAACTGGCGCGTTAAACTATGATTCACCCGCATATTCGATTTGTTCGCTGGTTTGGTTAACAAAGCCGGTGGCTCACCAGGTTTGGCACATCAGCCGATATTGTGTGTGGGCTTTTCGTAGATCCATTAGTCAGTTGTTATCCGGAGCATAAGATAACTACGCTCTTCCGCACTTCAGTCGCCGAAGTTCGGGACGGTTCGCTCCGCGGCCGTCTTCAATCCGGAGACCCAGCGCTATGAGGTGGAATTCAGTGAGGACTGGTGGAACGGCGGGTGGCGCGCCAAGGACGCGAAGTTATCTCGGGGCGCCCTGATGCGAGTCCTCGGCACAGCCACTTCCATCGGTGTCTCGGCGGTGTCGAATAAAGGGAGTCTTGCGAACGCGAGGATCGGCGGACTGTCGCTCGAGGTCGCTCGCGACTTCGGCGATGCCGCGTCGTTTGCGGAGACCGAAGGCTTGGCGGCGGCCCCGGTGGAGATTTGCCAGTGCGAATCTACTAGAGGAAGGAAGCAGTCGCCTAGTTGCGAAGTGAATAGCGAAGTTGTTAATCCCAACTGTTTTTTTGGGTTCAGTGTCAAACACAAACAGAACAGCATATTCTGTCTAGGTTCTGTACTAAAAAAATGATGAAGGTATTTTGCAGTCGTGAGCGTGTGCGTGTGAAGGCGACGTTGCTTATTTTGATTTATGAACAAAAAATTAGTCAAATGTGATTTCGAGGACTCCGGAGGGAATTCTTCCAATCCTAAAGTTTAACACTGATTGATGGGCTCAATTTGAGCGTCGAACTGGATTTCAAAGTAACAGCACATGATAATGTGCACTGCCGATAATGGGTAACTTATCAGGCAATAGACAACAAGACATCCATAATCCATTAAATTTGCTTAATAAAGCACTGACTCTAATATCCACAAAAAGGGAAAGCGTCTGCTTTAGGATTTCAATACAACAATCTTTGGCATAACTCAAAATGACATATAACGGGGTTTTTTACTATCGAAACTAAATTACAAGTATGGATGACAATTTTAGTACAAAAGCTAATTACTTAGAGAAGAATGGTATGCTGAATATATTACTCTTGTTTCCAGAGCTTAGGTTCATCCGTTCCTTCCATTTGTGATTATTGCGTTAATGTACAAAGAAGGAGATGGAAACGATTCATTGGCAGACGTCGCGCTCACTCGAAAAATCCCATTCTAATCGAGTATCAAAACGCTTCGTTTTGTGAAAGTATTCTAAGACGTTTGACTGTTGTATCCATTATTAGGGCACAACACAGAGGTGCAATTTTAACGACCTATCTGACCCGAAATGATCACTTTGGTCAATTTTTCCTGTAGCAGAATTAATTCTACCATGGTGACTTGCAGGGATGCACGGATATGTCCAAGTCCACGGTGCTGAATCTCCAGCTGAATGGACCCGACTTCAAGTGCAGTGAATGCACCGGACCCTACTGTGACCAGTAAGCCTTGTTGTTATGAATGAAATTCAGCCTGTTTCGTGACTACCTCATCGGTTCATCCCTTGTAGGTGCCCGGCCGGAGAATTCAAGTATGACTTCCTTACGAATAAAGTCTACGATACCTGCCAAAAGGGTAGGCCAGTACATTGCTTGATGCATTTTCTAAACCCTAATTAAATAATTGAGTGCGTTCAATACGAGTCTCCGGGTTTAATTTGCGAAATGATATAAAAAATGTTCGGATGGTTACTCAATCATATTGGAATGAGTGCTAGCTGTATAACTATTAAGGAATCAACAAAAATGGATTCAGACATCATTTTTATTTGTTCAAGATCCGTTCAATGATCACGAAATCCTCGTTGGCGTTGTGATAATCTTTTCGACGAAATTGCATTCGAAAGAGTGGCAGGACAATGAATAGGGCAGATCATTAACGACTAAGTTTAGCAACTAAAATGCTGGTGTGTACAACGACACGCGAAGTTATTAACTGACATGTGGACAAACGGCTTATCCAACTGCTTAATAACCCAGAAAGAACTACAAAATAAAGATGGAAAAATACTTTTTTATCACTAGGTAGAGAAGGCATTTTTCAAAGTAATGAAGTCTAATTAGGTGCCTAGCAGACCTAGACATTTAATAATCATACTAAAGAGCGTGTTGATGAGTAGATTTGCTTGTTTTGTGTTATGAGGATCATGATGTATTGGTCTAAACAATGACAGTGTTAGGTTTGATTAATATCATCAAAGAATATATGATGCGTACACGTCTGAAGCGAGGCACATTCTCAACTTAACCAGTGCTTCACTTGCGTTTAGGACTTGACATGATAACAGAGGGCCGTGTAGTAGTGGCTGAACCCGGGAGCCGTGTAGAACTCACTTGTCGGGCGACCTCCTACCGGGGAGGCATTCCAGTCCACACCTGGCGTCTGCCTGCTAGTGTAGCCAAATCAGCCGACTTCACCATCCGCCGTGAGCTCCTGCCCTTCAAACCGCGTCCCGACGACGGAGAAATGGCCCCAGTGACATCGGAGACCCAGCTACAAATCAACAATGCCAAGGAAGAGTACTCTGGTCTCTATGAATGCCAGGTGGCGGCTTTGGGAACCAACCTAACCGAGCCGTTCTATCTCGTTATCCGTGATCCTTGTAAGGAAGTTAACCCGATGAGTTTTGCCATTGATTCTCAAGAATTTGCCCTATTTTAATGCTGCACGTTTTTGTGAAGCCAAAGACCAGCCGGTTGAACCAGGAGACAATCTGAATGCCTACTTTCCTGTACCTCTACCCGTGTCAAATTCTGCTCCTAGATTCGAAGACGTCACTATGGATGAAGATAAAGATTCCCCCGATGCCACTTTAATCAAAGGCAAGATAATTCCAGTACGTTAATCTCCCCTCTCAACCTTTTGCTCTGACCACTGTCTGTAGTCCCGGGTAGAAGCGACTACAGTTCTCATGAGCAGGTGGGGTTTACTTGACGATAATTCGTCTATTGAAGCCTCTGAAAGCTAGTAGAGTTCTCGTAGCTCTTACTTAAAAGAACCTTTTAAATCATGTAGCCCAGCAGTCTGGACGACTTTCACATCGTGTGGTTGGACCCTAACGGAACCCAAATAACGTCGGTCGGAGATCTGGAGATAGATCCATCGACTGGTGACTTTAAAGTGCGTCTGCCAGTCAGTCTTCCGAAGATGGACGAAAAAGACGAGAAGGTCTCCGGTTTCCTTGTGGGCAACGATCCCATCAAAACACCGATTTGGGTGCCATTACTGGATTCTACTAGAGTCAAAAAGCCTGTTAAACCTGGTGCGGAATCGTTGTTTCTTTTTTCTGTGTTCATTCAACAAACTGCTTAGGTTTTGACCTAATCCATACGACCAAGTGAAAGCGAGATCGTGGTAGCTAACCCAGCTTTATTTTATGGCGAAAAAAGCGGAGGCAACTTATAGAATGTATTCAGCATTGTTCCAGCCATTCATTGAGGAGCGTTGAATCGACTAGTCAATAACTAGTTAAATCATAGATAACTAAGAACATGACGAGGGACGCAGTTAATTAACAAGTTAGATAAGAATGTTGGTTAAAAGTAATCTATATACAGATGTTAGTGGGCAAATTCTAGGCACTGGCTAAGTAATTAATTGTAAATCCACCTAGAAACCAGTGCTACGTGCCTTTAAGATGCCACAAATTCACTATAACTCATTGAACTACCCAAACAAGTTCTTTCAATTGCTTTAACTAGTGTTAAATGTTTTTTTTAGAGGATACAAAGAAGATCAAGCTTAGTCATCCATTTCGAAATCTTTCCTTCTTGGAGCCTACCAAGATCAAGGTTATCTTTCCCGACAAGAAGCCTGGAGCTGTCGACATCAAGTGGAAACGCGTGAATCCTCCTGATGGTAAAGACCTCTCCCAACTTCCCGACGGAATGGGCGTCAACCGGGATGGAGATTTGGTGGTCTACGCTGCCGGGGAGGAACACGAGGGGACCTACGAGACGACGATCACCAATCTGGACACCGGAGACGTCGTCAAACTGTCAACCACCATCGCTGTCAAGCCCTGGTCTCCACCTAGGAGGATAGACCTTCCTTCTGGACAAGAGGGCGAAAACCCCGAGGAAGTGGAGAACATTGAACCACCTCAACCGGTAGGCGACGACGCCTTCGTGTACTACGTCGATGGATTTACTCCAGATTCGATGTTCTGCCGGAAACCTCGGTGGATTCTGGTTGACAACATCCAGAATGTCTCTATAGACATATCCGACAGAAGTAAGGGTGGAAAATGTACTTTTCTTCAATATTAGGTGATTCTGTTAAGCCGGATTTATGGCCGTATTTCAGTTAACCGCGAGACGGAATCGAAATTCGTCATCAATTACCCCCTTGCGAGCGGCAAGCATGTAGAATTCTTGTGCCAACCTGTTCCAGGTTCCAATACTACGGGCTCTCTTGAATTCGGCATTTGTAAGAGCTCTTTTTCTGAAATTCTTGAATGCTCAACTATGTCTTACCTACTCATGAGTTCAATAAATACGACCATTTTTGGTATTGGTACTTGTACTAGTCCCCACAATTACATACTCGGGATTGTTTTGAGAAGCATGTCGAATACACGTTTCTTTGCAATATTTAAATAGTGTTTTTTTTCTGACCTGCTTTCTCTCACATCCACCAACCAAAAGGGGAGGCAGTAGTAGCTAATCGAACAAGTCCTGTATAAATTGAATGAAAAATCGTTGGAAAGATGGGTTTTATTGTTTTATTGGTGTAGCACTATAACCTACCACATTTTCGATACAGATTCTCCGGATCCTCGAGTAGTACTAAGACCAATTTATGACGACCCCAACTCCATCTTTCCGACTCGACTAATCTGCTCTGAGGGCAATCCTCATCTTCCAGCCACCATATCCATCTCATCGGACAGTCTAACTGCAGATGAAATTAAGGTACATTTGGTCCATTTCGGTGATTGTTTTTAAAAATGTTCAAGCAGGGCGAAGGGAGAAATGGGTTCCCACTATGGATTACTGCTTTATGGGAAAATAGCTAAGTGAAGTTGGGTGACGAAGAACATGGCGGGCTTTGTGAAGAAATTAGAAATGGAGTGCCAGGTGTTTTAAAACTGATTTTTATAGCCGGTAAACAGCATCAATAAGCCAGGTATTCACTCCTAAGCGGGGACGAGTCGGGATTTTGAGCGAGGAAGGCCGGAGTCAATATGTCTGTACCTTGGTTGCATGCACGCTTACTGATAATGGCTGATCGCTAGTTGCGCGATCGAACCTGATTGCCCACACTATTTGGGCCTACTCCGATTACATTTAAGGGGTAGTAGGGCTGCAACAGTAGTGGAATCGGTAATATCACTTCGTATCCGTAGGCCATGGCGAAGCCCGTGATGAAAAATTCTGAGCGAGTGGAACTGGACTGGCGTCGCGTCGGTGGCTTCCAGCCATCCAAACATGCCGTCAAGTACACTTGTAAGGTGGAGACGCCGGTCAAATCAGCCGAAAAGACCATTGACATCAAGCCCAAAGCGCCAACGCCAGGTAGTGCCTTATAGTTATCAAAGGCAGTATAATCCTTTAGGGTACATTTAACTGTCTATTCCTTTTCATTCAGGTGTTAAAGATCCTGCAAGCCAAAGCACAATGAAGGTGAGAGTATCTTCGCCAGAACGACTGCTAAATCCAGTTGGAGAGGATCACTATCGACTAGACGTCAGGGAAGGCCAACTAGTTGAGGTGGGTTCAATGCTCTACGCAGTTGCGTCATGCGCACTACGAGTGTGAGCTCTGGCCAGCTTACTTTGGGTAGTGTCAAAAGACTTATGGGGTTGAAGTTTCGGGCCAAGGTGTCTGAAGCACTTGTGATCACAGTAAAGGTCTGCAGACTGATAGGCTCGATTGTCCAAAGTTACGTTGTCCTAGAGGCTTTTATGAAAATAGGTTAAAAAAGCTTTCGCATGGTTTGAGGACACGCCTATGAGTGAAACCACAATTGGGAGACTATATGCTATTCAACATCACGAGAGCGATTGGAAACGCAGATTCATTCGACAAGACGCCGTGCAGCGTATGCAGGCCTGTATCTCTGCGTGTGTGTCTAGTATGGGAAATAGCCAGTAGTTTCAAAATTTTGGTAACTAGAGAATTCTAATAAGCATCTCTTAAGCTGGCATTTTAAGCAACGATCTACTGGAATGTTCGAATAGGATGCTGAGTGGAAAAGGGCTGATGATTCACTAGGTCGGCCACGTCTTTAGTACGCTTGGCCCTGCGTGTTTTTCAGCCATCTATTAAGTTTGGCTTTTCGTCAGGTCACGACAGCCTCATCTGACTTCAAACTTCGTAATAAGTTATTTTTGATGGAATGGAACAAGTCACGATGGGTACACATTGGTTGATTAATCTGTATCATTCCTGGGAGAATGCGGATAGTGTCCACTAGCTGACTGATAGATTGATAAAACTGAACGGTTACAAATCGATTCGTGTTCCTACAGGTGGTAGCTGAATACGACGGCCCCTCGGAGTCGGGAGAAATCAGGTGGTCACTGGATGACACAACTGAGGTGCCCGAAATCACTCGTGACGGAGGTCACTCTTGGGCTCGGGTCAAAATCCCCGACATGCAGACCATCTTCGACGGCAGAAACCTCAACTTTGTCATCGACACACCCGACGGCGAAAAGACTGCTAAGGTGACACTCAAAGGTTGTTTTCCACCACCTCTATCCAAGGTGTATAGCACCACTTGAGTGTGAAATGACCCATTCCTTTCGCCTTTCTTCTAGTCTTTCCCAGTGACAAACCTTTCGCAATTGTCAACCTAAACAGCTCCTCAATGCTCAATGGAAACTTTATTGGACTAACAAGAGGAAACATGGACATCGATGTTGAGGCATTCGGTAAGCTCGTTTACTTTTGAGCTGTTAAGATAAACAAATTCCCAATCATTGAGTGAAATGTTCATTGAAGTGCTCTAAAAGGGGTTAAGGTATCCGAGCTTAACCGTTAAGCCAATGTGAAGTCAACTTCATTGTGAAGCAACTTGTGGAACTTATCGGTTCTTTGAGTCGGTACTGAATATCAGTTTTTGTTTTTTGATTTGGATTGGATAATATAATAACATAAATATACGTAAATATATCTTAAAGCACCGAAGTTACAATAACTTCTCAGTAGCTCAACTTACTGGGGTCGGCTAAAAGTACACGTCAATCAACAAAAATGGAGCTGGTTCCCTAGGTACTGATGAATAATGGGGGACGAATGTGATTTAGAAGCATCAAATCAATGAGACCCCAATGCATGTTAGAACAAAGGCACACCAAGTGAGAGATAGTAAGATCATCAAATCCACTCACCTGTCTCTTATTTCCAACTACATTATCCCAACCCTAATATTTATGATAGTCAAATAGACAATAGTCGGAGAAAGTATTTTATTATGATGATAACGAAAAGTCGGTGAGAAACTTACGTGCATGCTAAAGTCATATCTCATTACGGGAATTAAGATCACGAACTTTCACAACATGTAGGCTTGTTCCTATCGCACATTTGTGCAGATCCCAATGGCAACAAGCTTCCAAAGGACTTGGAGACGTTTTGGCGAATAGCGAGGGCCAACGGAGAGCCGTTCAAACTAGACGACGGCATTCTAGCAGAACGCTACACGCAGCCCGACCCGTCGCGTCTGGAACTGCAGGGGCTGCCGGCGGAGCCCACCGAATTCCGCATCTCCGCAGCCGTGGTCGTCCCCATGGGAGGCACCAAGGAGCTCTTCACCTCCGTCCCTCACCGCCTCCTCGTTCGTGAGGGCCTCATCAAGGCGTACATCCACGATCTCACTGAACAAGGAGTTCTTTCGGCACCTGAACTGGAAACCGTTGGAGTCTCGTGTCTGGCCAAAGGTGGGATTTCTCTTTTCCTGGCTTCAAGAGCACTACACAGAATATCAACCGCATTTGAATTCTCCGTTGGCTGAGTTATAGACAGTAGTTATAATACTTTCATTGTTATCACCCCTTAACGTGAATTATCAAGGTTGATTAGAGGCTTTTTTTTCCTCTATAGCTATCAGGTACTGACGGCTATGGGCTCAAGATGATAAGATGATGTTAGGAAGGTAATTCGGTTTCAAAAAAAACCGAATTCGGTATTTATTAAGCTAAAGATCTGAAACTATAATGGGTGTTGAATGTGAAGCCAGTTCGCTAATTGGCTACATTATATTAGAAGTAAAATAATTGTTCGTATTTAGAGAGAAAGCAAACAACCTCTGCGGTCCAGGCCGTGGGATGTTGGCTCAATGATGCTCATGGGCGAGAAGGAGAATTTGGGCAGATAAAGGCAGAGTTTAAGAGGCAAGTGATAATGGGGATTTTGGTCTAATCTAACTGGCGATTATGAAGTGCTCATAATAGGAATTCACAAGTTGATGCGACTTCTCTACATGGTTAATATCATACCTTAATAAACACCAGATACCCGGTGGGCACACGCCGCTTTACGCCGTCACACCACGAACAATGACGAACATGAGTGCTAAGGGGCAGAGTTTCTTCTCTTCTTCACAAAATGGAACGCGTTGCATGAAGAGGAGACAGATGTTCGATAAGCAATTTTTCCACAGAATGCTATCTTGAAAAATAAAGTAATCGAGCTTACTTTTGATAGATGTCTGGCGAAACGCAACATTTGAGAATGCGATCTACGAGTGGGATTACTTGACGCAGCCGGAGGGGGTGCCCCAGGAGCTACCCGCTGGCGTGGAGAAGGTGGAGCCGGACGAGGCGACCCATGCCGAGGTGGCGTGGTCGGCGCTGACCTTCCGGGACAACTACGCTTACCTGGGCAACTTGAGGAATCGACCCGGCTGGAACACGCACATGCGCTGCCGAGCTAAGACGAGCCCAGAAGGACAACCGGTGGTTTCTGATTGGTTCAAGGTCAATGTCATACCTGGTGACATGGGTAAGTGGCGTTTGTCATTTCTGATGCGAAGAATTCCAGAAATTAACGCTTTATCCTCGTCATTTTGAGCAATTCATTGGAACTAGGTATAACTTGCTAAGGGGGTCAGAGATTTTTCTAACTGCTCCTTCTTATTTCTCTCATTGTTGATTAAAATATTCGTAACCACGCATAGCTTATTTAAGCAAGAAACTTATAAAAAAACACCCACTAAGCTAAAGGGGACTACAGAAAACATGCACCATGAATGCTGTTTACTTTTTACATCTCATAGAAAGTAAATTAAAAGAAAATATATATTGCACATGAAGCTAATTTCTAAAAGCTAAACCACAGGGCCCCAGGAAGATGAATGCTATTTGGGATTATGCTTTATCCGAAGTAATGGAAGGAGCTTCGTTTAAGCTTTCACTCGGAAAAAATCTGAACTCTAAGGAATGGATTACATTCGATCACAATTGATTCACCAGCAGGAGATGTTAGAATCTCAACATCCAATCTACCTAATTGCTAAATATAATTTGTTAATAAAATAGGGTAACCCGATTTTTTATTACCAAGCTGAGTCGATGCCTTCGCTATACCATTGATCGATGTTAGTTACTGGAAGTTGGTGCCTAATAATTGAAATAATGGTCTTTTCGTAGCTGCGAAGTTCCCAAAGATTAAAATCAACCCTACCTTCGACCCTGAGATCTCTCGATTCCCCGTCAAGGTGGAGTGCCTAGATACTAACGAGGACGTTCCCTCGACCGTTACTTGGACAAAGGACGACCAAAGGCTGCCAAAATGGGTTAGAAATCCACATTCTTTGTGCTTGTAGCGGAATCTCATGCGTTGATGTTGACGACTGGTGATTTTCTGCCCACAGGTAAAGGTAGAAAGTGAGAATAACAAGGCTACGCTCTCGTGGTCGCTTGGGAAGTCTAACGAATTCGCTCCACGCGAGTTGGCCGGTGTGTACACTTGTGAAGCCAAGAACATATTCCGCACCGTCACGGAACGTCTCTTCCTGCCTTCAGATCTCATGGATAATCGCCGTAAGTAGCCTCATTCTAGAGCCAGCAAATCAAGTGCATTGATGGCATATGACGTGTTGGGGTTTTTTAAAAGTCAAGTGCATTTCAAATGCATGGTAGTCGTCACCAAACGTTTTCAGATATCACTGAGCTAAGAGGGTGTATTTGGCGAACGCGGATATACATTGTAGTGCGGTCATGTTGATACATAGCGAATGGTTTTACAGACGTCTTGCACAGGCCTTTCCACGATTCCACCATTTAAATTTTACGGAGGTGTAGATTAATTAATGCTTTTTTGATGCAAACTTAAGGAAAACATCATGCTTACTGTACTAAATGATAGTTCATTTTAATACTTATGGTTGTTCTCGATAGATATTAACTGTGAGGAGAGAAGCCTGCTACAACGGGTTCTCTGGGCATACTTTAAAACAAGCCTTTCCTCGATTGCTTCATATGACATTTGGAACTGCATTTTTATTTGTTTTCAGTCCATGAGAAGGTCCCGATTGACAAGACTCACATTCGGGTCAAATCGACTCATTCTCTGATTGAAGAAGTCGATGGAAGAAAGCAAATTACTGTCAAAGAGGGCGACAAGTTCGAGGTAAGTGCTACTCTGCAAACACATTTCATAGGGCTTTTTGCCATTCAATTGTGCATTCATCTGAGAATTTTCAGCTTGTAACCTTGTCAACATGACTATCAAGCCAAATAGGGAGGTAAGAGTAGATTCAGCAATTGTGGCTTAGGCTCTTAGGACCGTATTGAAGTAATGTGAAGGTGGTAGTTACGTGTTTTTGCTCTGTGAGAAAGCTTGAATACCCGGCCTTAATAGAGAAAAGCCAATCGCAAAGTCGGGGGTCTCAGGAGGATCGCACCCTTCGACTCAGAGAGGCCATAAGTGCCAATTACAAGTACGAAGTAACCATTTAAAATTTCGTCAGTATATACCGATGCATTGTGAGGAGGAAGGAATATCCCATTGTTTATTTACGTAGAAACTAAAATTCCTTAGAGGTAGGTTGCTGTTACTACTGGTATTAAAATAACCATTAAAGATTGCAGTATTTCTAGAATAAACTAGCTCTTTTGACGATTAATGTGTTGAGAACTCCTTGCCATTTTCAGTTGGTCTGCGAGTACTACGGCTACCCACCGCCGGCAGGTGGCATGAACTGGCGTCTCAACCACGACGGCGGAGAAGGTTCATCCCGAATGGCTCTGGCAAAAGTTTACGGCCTTGTCTGGGAACGGGGCCGCAACTACTGGGCCCGCATCCAATCAGATGCCTTCAATAAGCACGCACCGCAGACCGGCGTCTACATCTGCGAAGCTCTTGATGCCGATGGCCGTGTCTTGGCTTCTGACCCCGTCAGCGTTGATGGTCAGTTTTGAAAAGTCCTTAAGTAAACTTTAATTTTATATCCTGACGTTTAAGGGACTACTTTTTCGCGTTTAATGGCTTTTTATTAAAGCAAGCTGTTTTTATCTTGGAGACTGAACATGCCGTTATCGGACCTTGTCTTCCTAAATGATATTGAAAATGGAGGCATTACGAATCCGATATAGGTTAAAAACCCTACAAGTACTCCAATGAGAGAGACACTTAACTACTAATAAAATTGCAATCAGCAAAGTTGTTTACGCTTTGAGAGACCCGTGAAATCGATTTATGTAGCGATTGTCCTCTCTTCTGAGTTGTGATAAACCCTCTCTTTGTCCTTTACAGTTCCTGCTAAGGACTACGACGTCAAAGTGGAGGGTGTCAGCGACTTCGGGGTTCTCTATCTTCAGCCCGGTGGCAGTGGGAAGGTCAAATGCAACGTATTCGGTGAGTCCAAAGTTCAATCACGTACCTTCTTCAAGCTCAGGAGTGATGGTACAGGGTGAAGGGAACTTAAGTCCCAAATAAAATAATGAGTTTGTAGTTAGAAACGAATTGACAAGGAACGAGAGTTGGAGAATAGTGTGGTTGATCGGGACTCAAATGATTAGTGGTCAAGCATAGTGGCCCTACAAAGAGGGACCGGTACATACTCATGGTAACCCACTAAAATGTTTGCTTCTGCCCAGATCATATTACCGGCAGGAGAGTCGAGCCATATGGAAGACTGCGAACCATCTCGTGGGAGGGACCGATGGTGGAGAGGGAGGCGGTGAAGAGCCTGCAGGATCTGGCGGAACAGGTCTACGACTCCGACGGAACCCTCAGTTTCCAAGGCGTCCGCGCTGACCTGCCCGAGGGCATGCGGGCCAAATGTGTCTTCTCAGATGGCAAAGTTCGCAAGGAATCCGAGCCTTTCTTCATTGTTGCCAGTGGAGAGAAAGGTACGTGCTAAGTCCTCTGCCCTTCTTGTAACTGCTTATTTAGAGAAAAGGTGCAATAGCACAAACGAATGTTTCACTCCTCTGTTATGAATTGTTTCAGAAAATGTGATTTAGAGGATATTTAAGAATTAGGGTAGGTCATCTCATAAATCCCCATTGTTGTTATTGTACATCAAAGTATATATAAACAACTTCAAATTTATACATTTTTTGGTTGCAGTAGGCCCTCATCTTACATCAAAAGCAATTTACCTGGCAAGCAGCTCTAGAGCATATGATGGGAATGTCGTATTTGCCCATAAGTGATAAAGTTAAACGGCAAAAGGAATGAAAAGAACTTATTGACTGCTCTGCTTAACTAAAAAGTTGTTTAATCAAGAAGTTCTGTTCCTTTTAAAAATGCACCCTGCCCCCCCCCCAGAAGAATGTCAGAGAGGGGAATCGAATTTTTCGAGCGGATTGGGAAACACTCATCTATGAAATTGCAACCGTAACCAATTCGTGTAAAAGACAGAAACACGTAATTAGACTGAGTATAGGCTCAAATGCGGAGGATTCTAAAGAGTCCGCTCCCATGGAGAGGAGTGTATCCCAATTGAATCGAAGCTTTCATGGATTCAATTTCCGTATTCTTTAAGATTTTATTTGATGTGTTGCGCGATATTGGTACTTTCATAACAGGAACCGATGGAAAGGTCAAGACGGTCGTTGAGGAATCGCCCATTCAAGCACCGAACGAGCGTCGATTTCAATGCAACGCTTTCGGTACGTCTATTGGGATTTCTAAAACAGAAGAGCAGAATGAAGGGAATGAAGTTTATCGAGTCCGGGGTTAGTGGGGATCGATGAGATGTATTAGTAGTCCATCAAATACCAGATTCCATGATTTATTTACTAGCTTATCACTTGATACGTGGAAACAACCAGTTGCTAACTGAAGCTTAATTAGTGAAGTGTCAAAGAGGGCAGGTGATGGACTCAGTTATGTTCAAGAGTATAGTCGGTGGCCAGAACTAGATACTGTAGGTCGATAGACAGGTTATCCTGCTGCGAAAGGCTATAGAAAATACCACATCGAAGTGATGTGGAAACGGATGGTATTAATAAATAGTAACTAAGTACAGAAACGCTAGCTGCCAAAAACGCTTATTCATAGCTATGAAAATGCAACACTTACAAATTACTTGTATAAAGGTGTTTAACTTTCAGATACATTCGATGGTGAGCGCATTGGAGACGCAGGGATCTCCTGGACTTTCGTAACCTCCAGTGGCCAGAAGATCCCACCCGCCCACCTATTCAACGAGGTGCAAAGAGAGGGCAACATGATCATCCTTACCGGCTTTCGGGACGACATCGATCTTTCTGCCCTGATTGGCAACGAGCCCGTGGTTGAGGGCTACTGCATCGCCAATATTCCTGAGACCGGCAAAAACTATCCTTCGAAACCCTTCATGAGTATTTCTCCGAAGGATGCCGACAGAAAGCCCGAAATTCTTGATAAACCCACGGATGAAGGTTAGTTCTATTATAGACAGAAATACTGATTGCTCTCGGTTCTAGAGGACAAACCTGTAATCAACATCGATGGGGATGATAAGGGTGAGGTTCCAGTTGAAGAGGGGAAGGACGTGAGCTTGAAATGCAGTTTGCAGGGTGAGTAGTCGGCGTAGTAACTGACACGATCTCTAGAAGCTTTGCCTGAGATGCCAAAGTTCCAGGAGAAATATACCTACCACTGGCAGATTGCACGCAAGGATGGCAAACCCGTGGATACCTCATCTCTCGCGAATAAAGTCGAGGTGGTACCCCTGCTCGGAGGTGGGCTCGAGCTCAAGCTGACTGGACTCAAGGCCTCAGCAGCTGGTCTGGTTGCAAAGTGCTTCGTGCGGAATGAAACTGATGAGTTTGGTCCAGAGTTCATAAGCTTTCCGAAATGCGGAGACACGGTCTACTTTAGAGACGATAGACCAAAAGATCCTGACTTGAAGCCCTCGTTTAGTGGAGCCCCGGAATACGACACAAGTAAGTAACCCTTGATTTTAAATAATAGACTGAAATTAATCTGCTTGTGTCTATAGTACCAGAAAACGATAAACGAAACAAATACGTTGTAAAAATTGATGGATTCGATAAGGATGGAAGACTTGCTGCTCCACTGGACTCAGAGAAAACTCTCAAAGTGAAAGTTTTGGGTACGTTTCAATACTTGTAGTTTGCTCAAAAATTATGGCTAATGTGCTGAGATTTGGGGTTTTTTGAGCTGCCTCGATCAATCCTAGCCGATTATTTTTGTTTGACCAAGAAATTTTATGGTCTGAAAATGTCAGCTTCTTTCACCAAAGACCATCGAGGTTATCATTGATAGGTGATTATCCACCTGCACTTCCGTGGGTAAAGACAAGTCTACGAATATCGAAACTGTGCCAGGGAGAAAGGCGGTCGTCCTCTAGTAGCTCCGTAGGGGTTGGCTGGAAACAAAGTCCGTAATGTGCACGATATATCGGATAATGGTTGACTTATACAACTTGGCAGTGTAAGTTAATAACCCGTATGGCTGTTACAGGTGCATTTTCGGTCGACTTTTAGACAAGGAAACTGGAAAAGAAGTTCCTATTACCGATTCGGCCTGGAAGGCGGCTGGTATCGAGGTCCAACATGCCGACGGACGACCTGCTCCACTGAGTCACCTTGCCAAACAGATTCTTGTTGATTCCGATACAGGAGAAATCAAGCTTGTCGGTTTCAAGTGAGCACTCATTTAAACCGCCATTTTTCCACAATTAGTATAACCAGCTTACTGGAATTGCTCACTAAGGAAACTCATTAGGACAAATGAGACTCACCAAATAAGATTTAGTTAGAGAAAAAAACTACAAACGTTGAGCCATAGCCGAAATGTGGGATAAGAAATGAGCGGTGAGTAGACGGTAAGCCCTTAGGATTACTTACGATTTAGTGAAGTTAAATCTTATATCTCAAATAATTGAGCATCTGTTCTCGAAATTTCAGAGGTGATTCGGAGGTCGACAGGGCAGATGATCTCTTCGTGCGTGTGATCGCAGAAAAGACGTCCACAGCGCTTGACAGAGACGGCAAACCTAAGCCTGGTCAGATTGGCGATCCTACCAAGGAGCGCTACGCCTCACCTTTCATTCCTGTCGGTGTCAGTGACAAGACGCAGCCCGGTTAGATGTTACTCGATATTTAGCTATTTTTTAGAAGTTAGTGAGATTTCTGGCTATCATCAACACATCTAGTATGATCGTAAAGAGTTGCACGGCGAACTGTTTTGAAGTGGGGAGGAAGTGGGTCTCGAGGTCCTTCAAAAATTATTAAAGCGGTTTGTAGAAATGGCGGGCTTTTGTTTAGTTCAAACAAAATAATAAAGTCGTATTATAAAAATATTCATCTTGGGAAGGGGCTTATTTTAATTAACCTGTCTCAAAACACAATAACTAGTCAAAGAACTTTTTCCGATTCATAGACGATCGAGAACCAGCAACGAAGCTGCCAGAACTAATTCCGATAGTTTATGGTCTTGGAAAATGTCGCAACTTGGAGCTGGTGAAGGGAAAATCGACCACGTTGTCCTGCCAAACCAGAGGTTTGTTTAACAATCAACAGTTATATGCACAAGAAGGGTACGGTGCAAGCATATACGAGAGCTTCTACTTTTCACAACAATGTTTTCGATAGTAGATTGTTTCAGTTAACACAAGAAACAAGAGGTTTATGAGGTGGACATCTAGTTCTCCCGTAGCCTCGAGAATCATTTGAATTACCTCAAAAGAACTAGTATTCCTGAAGTCCTTATCCTTATTTTGCAACAGGTGCTAACGACGAGGCGGGTCTGCTGTTCGCCTGGGAACTAAAGGACCCCTACGGTCAGGATGTGCCATTCGAAAAGGTCGCCAAATCTGCTAAGACCTCGGGTAGAAAGCTAATGTTGAATAGTATGAAACCCCTGCCGAAAGATCAAAGCATCATCGGTCGATGCGTCGTTGCCAGAAAAACCGGTGGCGCTGAGAAATACTACAGTCGCTACTTCCCTGTCGGACCTCTCTGTCGACCAGGTAAGCACTGCTTCCATTGACACGAGGAACCTAACTTTCCTACGAGACATCAAAATCTAACAATTCACTAGACCAGAAGGACTTTATCCTAAAAAAGGACAAAAGCACTTCAAGAAAAAGCAAACATTATTGAATCATGGGGAAAGGAGAAGCGGTGAAGTTTGGAAGCATTCAATTTCTGGAGTTGGGATGTATGCATTCAAGACGTATACAAACGGTTTTCTTCCATTAGAATGAGGCAAAATACTTGCAGTTTCAAGTTACTATTTAAAAGCTATCTTAACTGAAATCCATTTCCTTCTTAACAGAGGAAGATGAAGTGGCACGTGTGGAGGAATTGCCTAGCAAGGATCCGGATCATCGACGTTTCCGATGCGTGGTTACACGTAAGTGGGCCCGTAGAAGCATATTCACCAAGCTGCGGTAGACGAGATCGAGAATTGTGGAGTGTACTCACTGGTCCTCTTCTGCGGGTCGAATGTTAGTTGGACCTTGCTGCATGAGTGCTCACCAGGATGGTCGATTGAGTGATTCATCGATACTAACTCGGCCAAGAAATCATAAGATTTGATTACGTTAACTTCACCATTCTCTATCAAATTCAGAGTTTAGTCTTTACTGAAATCCAATGGAAATTGATCTAGGCCAAGAAGTTTGAACCAACGGTACTCCAAGCTAAACTGGTTTATTACTGACATTAATTTAGTTATATGGAAAGATAATTGCATATCTTGTCTTAGTCTAAATGACCAAGCAGTTTTAATTTGAAGCCCATTTCCAGTCAACTGTCTTAAACCAAGCTCATCCGTCATCTTTTCTGCTGTAGAACTAGCTGACGGCGCAGTCATCCTGGGTGCAAAGTACACGTGGGAGTTTAGTACGCCGTCCGGTGACGTGGTTCTGCCCGGCCATATCTTTGAGAGTGTCGAGATGACCAGCGACACCGTGGCGCTGGGTAAACTTCGCAGCGAAGTTGACATCGCCTCCTACTTCGGCGACCAGGGCGCAAGTATCATCGAGGGTCGGTGTGTCGCCTACATACCATCGGAAGACGGGAAGCACGATCCCAAAAGGGTCTCCTCTGATCCCGTTGTCAAGGTGACCAAAACTGAAAGTCCTGGTAACGGACCCACTTATTCAAGCAAAGAAACCATCGAAGGTTGGTCTTCTTTGACTTTCTCCGCCACTGGTTTTAAGGTTGACTTCTATCTCAATCTATTCTACAGATGACAAACCAAGAGTTGAAGTCACCGGTCCAAAGGATGGGAAGGTTATGGCCAAACTGGGTGACAGCGTTACTCTCAAATGCAACGGAATCGGTAAGATGACAATTTTGTGGCTATACGAACTTAAAATTGAAGTATGATTTCTACTGGTTTTTCCAAAGCAGTGAACAAATTTTGAAATTGTTAGGGTAGTCATCATCTGGGACCGTGGGAGAACTTATATTATCGTACGGCCTTTGGCCTTGTGGTGGTTAAGTCTATCGAAATAACAATCACAGGATGATAGATGAACAGGGAACAGTCTGACAGTCTAGGTTATTAATGTGCATCCTGTAATGAGGGACCGTGACTAAGGATTTGTCCATAATACTTTCAGATGACCAGACTGGAGCAAACATGAATGACGTTGACTACCTCTGGGAAGTGCAAACCAAAGACGGACTTCCGGTGGACAGCAGCGCGTTGGCTCAGACGGTGGAAGTGATGCCGGCGAGCGATGGCTCAGGATTTGAACTTAGACTTATTAAACTACGACGGAGCGCTAACGGACTGCGTTTGAGATGCGTTCTCAGGGGGAGGCCTGCAAAAGAAGACGATCCCTTAGACAGACTTCTCGGACCCGGTGACAAGGCCCCTGGGGAGTTGACTGACGTGGTCGTTAAAGAAGTTCCGGACAAGCTGTTACCTCCTTTTGAAAAACCAGATGATGTCGTTCCCAGTAAGAAATCTCAGAGCTACTTCCTTTTCAGCTTGATAAACAGACCAATAATCAAGCCGTCTCTGTTTCATTTAGCTCCTGATGACGACCCGAGGAAGCGTTTCAGGGTGGAGGTCGATGGTTTAGATCCTAATGGAAACTTGGCTAGTACCCAGAACTCAACCGTGACGGTGCAGGCGAGACTTGTCGGTTAGTAGAAAGATTTTAACGTCGTTTGCTTTACCACCAGAATTAAATGTGTTGTAATTGATTTAGATGTGTTTACGGATGAAAAGGCAGACGTACCTCCGAATGGGGACATTGTCTATGGTCTGGAGGCCACGAATGCTAATGGAAGTCCGGCTCCTCTAAACGACATTGCAGATTTAATCGAAGTGGACGGAAAATCGGGCGAATTTAAGTTTACGAACTTCCAGGCCGATCGACGCAACCCGAAGGCGAAAGACATTCGCCTCCGCGTGATTGCTGAGATAAACGACCCCGATGGCAAGAAGGAACGATTTGCTTCGCCCTTCATTCACCCGGTCCTGACGAAAGATGATGGTGGACTTGTTGAAGGTCTGCTCTTTTTCTGTAACCGACATGTATTCTTATTTGCCAATAACTAAATAATTTGGCTCACAGTTCTTAACACCTTCTCAATGAGGCCCGTTTGGTTGGTTATCTATTAACAAGAAGCCTACTGTTGATTATCGACTGAGCTATTATTAAACTGAATATTTCCTCAAGCCTAACTCGTGGATCGAAGGACACGAAAATCAGGGTGCGTTATCAATCAAGGCTTTTCTATGAAACTAAAATCTTCGACAAATCCTAACAGTGCAGTGCATCTGATCAATAGGAGCAGAGTTGCCGTTCGGATTCTCAATTTAAGGATTGGAAGATAAAACTCTGTCCACTCTGCGGAAGTAAAGCCCTATGAGGCCTCCTTCTGGGCTAGTACGCATAGAGGTTAGAGCTTGGATACCTTCTCGAAATTAACCACTTAGGCTCACCGCCAGAACCTTCCACCCCAGCTCCGTTGAACGTACTTAATACCCCAGCGGTGCCACCTCTTATCACTGAATACAGGTGTTTTTTATTGTGATAGCGGCTCCAAATGCCCTTCCGAGTAGGCGGTACCTTAGGGCACAATGGATAACCATGGGATTAACCGTTTTTTAATTAAAAGTTCAAATACAACACGTGCTTACTGCTCTTACACAGGCTCTTCGCCACCTCAAATAACAGGGTTCAAGTTTGGAGTGTAAAAGAAATTGTCTTCATTTCAGATAACAGAAAGCCAGTGAAAGAGTGGCCTGAGCTGAAACCGATTGTGGTTGGACTTAGCGAATGTCGTAACTTACCCGTCGAAGTCGCTCGCAAGAAGGATCTCACCTGCGGTGTTGTTAGTAAGCTCTTTCTCTACTTAAGGCAATCACTTTATCCTAGACCACTTAGTCAGGCTATTTTCTAAAATGGATCAGCTAGAATACCTAACTGTAGAAGAGCTGAGGCTAATAGAGGCAAATTTTAACAGCGGAAATCACTTTTTGAATCCCTAGAAATACAGAAAGTACTCTAAGGTTTGAATGCTTATTATAGGGGACTAATTTAAGCACTCTACTTTCATAATTATATTACAGGTTCGACAGATGATGTGAGCAAACTCTTATTCGCCTGGGAGCTACGTGATGTGAAGGGCAATGCCCTACCTCTCACCGGCACAGTTGCTGATATCGCAAGACAGTTTGGCAACAAACTCGAGCTTATCGGGCTGTACCAACCTTCCCAACGTGTCTTCAGTCGTTGTGTTGTGGCCCGCCCTAGTGGCGATAGTTCAAAGTATCGCAGCGAGTACTTCGAGATTGGAGGAGAATGCAAAGCAGGTCAGGAGGCATCACTTAATTCACTTAATTGGGTAGGAAACCCTATGTTTCTAAGGAATACTTATGCCTATTTTAGAACCTGAAAGCCGTGTCAAAGTCGATGTCCGGGAATATCCTCGGCATGAGCTAGACGAAAAGGCCTATGAATGTTTCGCATCTGGTAATTCGCCTTTGCCTCATTCTTAAAGTGGAAGCTACTACCTCTCAGGACTTAGGAGTGTGGTGTGGTGATGTGAAGTTGTTTTTCAGGGGAGTTTGGCACATGCTGAGAGGAAAACAATGGCAGTGAGAATGGTAACACTATGTGCAGCACAGCGTTTTGTTTGAGTACATGTGAATGCTGAGGTAGCTTACACCATTGTGTGTTATTGCTTTACAAGCGAAACATCTCACAAATGCGAGGCGGTATTGGTCTTCAGTGAGAAGGCGGTACGTCGATTTGAACAGTGAGGGACCTTGTGAAAGGAAGGCTATAGCCAGTGTCTGCGTCTGGCAGCATGTACTCTTAAGAAGGTGGTTGAGCGATGGTTCATCAATCACGTCTTCTAGCTTTACTGGTTCTCCTACCTGATATGGGGCTGCTGTTTGTTGATGAACCAATAAATCCATATTTGCCCTAAGAAACTGCACATGATCCCCATCATATCGTTGCTAAATTGCAGGTGAAAAAAGAATATCTAATACAAAGAACAAAATTTAGCCAATGGAGGAAGCCCATTACCTGGTATTGTGGCTCGTTGCATTGTAAAGTATTTAAGAAAACTTAGTTCGCAATTGAAGGAAGGGCAAGTGAGGGATTTAAGCAGTAGTATAAATACAATGAATCCATTTAAAACATTTTAGAAGACTATAATGTGCTTGATAAATATTCCGGCTTTTCTATCCTTGGTGCAAATAAGACATCTCGAGAGGGGCGCGCCTATTGAACACAACGTACCGATGGCAGTTCCGCTCTGAGAAGACTGGTGAGGCCCTCCCTCCGTCCCTCCTCTTCGAAAGGGTCACCACCCGTGATAACCGAGTCACTTTCAGTCGCATGCGCGACGACGTTGACCTTAAGGCCCTCACGGGATCCAAACGCGTTTACGGTGAATGCATTGTCGATGTTCCGTTATCGCAAAACGGTCTAGATCACGACTCTTACACGTCCGGTCCTAAAATCGCTGTTGACGAGGCTCCGTCTGGTAAACTCGAAGTTGGCCAGCTCGAGCAGGAAGAAGAGAGTTAGTATTATAGCTGAGAGATTCTGACTTTTCCAGCAAAATAGTAATTCATCAAATTGTTGTTTCTGTTTCCTTTCAAGAACCGAAGTTTAGGTTCCGTATGACTGGTCTTGATGACGGTAAAGTAAAAGCCAACGAAGGTGCCAACAAGATTATCAGCTGTATAGCTGAAGGTAAACCTTCCTCTCTCGTCTCTCTGAATTCATTAATATATACACTTGAGAGATTTGACTTTTCTCTTTTCAAAGAACCAGAAACGGGACGACCGATCGAAGGCGTTTTAGTTCACTGGGCAGTGGAGCATCAGGACGGCAGCATTGCGGACACAGCAGTTCTTGCTAAATCCGTCAGTTCGATGCCTCTGCCATCGGGTGCCACCCTGCGTTTGCACGGAATTCAAAAGACTGCCTCAGGACTTCACGCCAAGTGCGTTGCCAAGAGCGTCAAAAGTGGTCTTGGTACTCATCCGGCTCCTGCGAACACTCCCATCGATCCGAATATTGAGGTGGAGAGCCCTTACGTCAAGTTTGATGTAACACCAACCACGCCCAAGGACGAAAAGGACACAATCGAACCATTGTCCGAGCTACGTAGGTTTTATGGACTCCGTTTAATTCGGGTAGATGGGATCCCGGGAGACAAATCAACCGGATGATTATTCAACCATACGTGAAGGCAAAGTTAGATGAAATGCTTGGTTGGCAGGTCTATTTGGTAGAATGCAATCAGTCCTTTTCGCTACTCCAGGATATTAAATAGTGCGAAAATTTATAGTCTATGTAAAGTTTAATAAAATTCGAAGGGGAAATGAGTAGTGATAAAACACAAAATTATCGTAATAAACAAAGAAAAATAAATGCTCTAAGGATCTCCTGATCAAAGGTTTGCAATGCTTCAAGTAGCTCTTTGGTTCTTTTAGTAATACCGGAGGACTTCAAATTTGTCATTGAAGGTCTCGGTAAAGATGGAAACCTGGTCGGTGAATTGGACACGAAAAAAGTTGTCAAAGTCAAGCTCATCGGTGAGCTATCAATCAGATGTAACGCCCAATAAAGGCGTATTTGACGATGAATTAAATTACTTTACTGATAGATCTTCAAACCGGAGAAGAACTGCCGAAAGACCCCGAAGTCAAGTTCGGTGCTGAGTTGAGTCACGCCGATAAGAGTTCTGCCCCCTTGGGCACCCTAGCAAAAACAACGAAGATGGACTCAGATACAGGAGAACTGACGATTAATGGGTTCCTGGGTGACTCCTTCACCGACAGAAAGGATGACCTCTTCATCAGATTTACTGCCGAAAGATCATCACCATCTGGAGACGGCAGTAAACAGAAGTTCGGGTCCCTGTACATTCCGGTGAAGACGCTAGATAAGAAGGGTGAACCTCTACCCGGTAATTTGGAGTTTTGGTCATAATGGCCTTTTAAATTAGAGTCACCTATTTAATGTGATATTTTGACCTTTAGATGATCGAAAATCTGCACATCGACTTCCAGATATAAAACCGGTTGTTCTCGGACTTAGCGAATGTGGTACCCTGGAATTTGATAATGGTAACAACGTGACGCTGCGCTGTAAAGCCAAAGGTAATGTGAAATGCTTAAATGGAGCATCTAACCGGGATATAGAGGGACACTAGACTCCATGACCAATTGAGTAACTGCGATTTCTCCTTTTGATGTTGATAGACTTTACCTATTCTGGAATCTAGAGGGAGTTGGCTTATCGGATTTTTTTGAGCAGACGAAATTGATGCTCTTTAGGATTCCAAGTAGAGTAGTTTTCATTGTACAAAGCAAGAATTGATGTGGGTGTAATGCGATTATGGATAAGAGTTATGTTTTCTGACCCAAAAATATGACAGGTTGAATTCACGGAGAATTGTAAATTGAAATGAAAATGCTCAGGACTAGTGACGAATCGAATCAACAGGATCGGTGGGGAATTATACAAGTGATGCACTCTAACGCTCTTCTACAGGCTACGCGAACGACGATGATAGTCTCGTGTATGCTTGGGAGCTGGTGAGGTCAGGCAGAGGCAAGGTCTCGATGGCTGGGGTTCTGGCTGACTCCGTTGTGGAGGAGGGACCGAAACTGCGACTGATCGGCATGAGGACTCAATCCGAGACTCTCCTTGGTCACTGCTTGATCGTCCGCAAAGCCGGAAGTGGAGCCCGCTTTTCCAGTCCTTACTTTAAGGTCGGAGAGAACTGCAGGCCGAGTACGTTTGTAACTGCGATATAGGCATCTTCTCCTCAAACCTACCCGAATGGCCGGCTGCTCGCAATTTTCAAACGACATCTTTTGAATGTTTACGCTTTGAAGTTGATTTAAGAATATAGATGGACTTTTAGTTCTGCTGCAAGAAGCGTTGAACAGTCTATTACATTAAAATGCAGTCTGTGCAGGCACATGTATGAAGTTCAACTATGGCCATGGAGTGCAGGATGAGCATTCACTACTAGACACCGAAAGGTGACGAAATTGTCAATCCACTGTTTTTTTGTAATTTCTAATTAAATAGGAAGCAAAGTGGATTTTAAGGGCAATAGGAAATGGAGACAGTCTCACATTAAAATCTTCATTCTTTATTATATCTTAATTTTAAGAAAGTAAAACGAAGGTGGAAGTGGACGTCATTCCAACGCTATCAGCTCACGAGAGGAAATTTAAGTGCAAGACCATTGGTAAGCACCTTAAACCCCATCTCAAAATCCATACTTTGACTTTTAACTGACTGTTTTTCATTAGACACGGAAACAGGCGCACCAATTGAAGGCGGAAACTTCATGTGGGAGTTTGTTACTTCCTCTGGTGAAGTATTCCTTCCCAGTCATATCTTCTCCAAGGTGGAAATCAATGGTGATACCATCCAACTTAGCCGACCACTTTCCGATGTCGACTTGTCAAAGCTTCTGGGGCCAAACAGTGGCAATCTTATCATGGGAAGATGCCGTGTGATGAAACCGGGTGAGGATCCGTCGGAGAAACCCTCTGTTCCACCATCCGATACATTCATTGTTATTAGTCCCGACAAGGAAGGTGACGACCCTGGAAAGATTGAGATCTTGGAACCTATCGACGTTGAAGGTAGGCTCTTTTAGCCCTTTTATGCTCGTTTTCACGAGTCAAAGGTTATGCATACTTTTCATATCCATTAATCTGCTTCAGAATGCTCATAAAACACTGTGGTAATTAAAAATCGCCCCAAACGTAGTGATAATTGCACTAACCAATTTCGTAGCTTGATTTAAAGCTTTCTTGGTGCCTTTCTAGACGAAAAGCCGGACGTTGTTGTAAAAGGTGTGGATATCGATAAAGTAATTGTAGATGAAAATGACTCGGTTACTTTGACTTGTGAAGCTTTGGGTGAGTCGAAACATAGAATGACCGAATGGTCCATGTCATTTACTGAAATACGCGTTACAAATCAATTCCTAGACAAAATCTCGAGGGAAAAAATAGTTGATTTGACTTATGTCTGGGAAGTCCGTACTAAAGGCAATCGTCCAGTTGACACCAGTGCCATGGCTGATAACATTGAGCTATTGCCAACCGGAGAACTCAAATTGACCGGTGTGAAACAGTCTGCTCATTCGCTGATGACGCGTTGCATCATCTACAATGGCACCACTTTCGTCGATCCCACCGCGAAAGACAAGGGTGCCCTCCCTGCTGGAGACAGCAAACCAGGCGAATTTATTAATATCAACGTAAAGCCTGATCCGAATAGTGAATTCAAGTTCGATGATATCAAGGAACTGGGTGAGCTTGATTGCCGTTGCTGTTCACTATTTCATTAAAAATGAGGCTCAGTGAATTTCCTGTGAATGTAGATATTGATGAGACGGACCCACCGAAGTGGAAGGTTGAAGTTGAAGGGATCGATGACAGCGGAGCCCTCTCGGCTAAGCAGGGTGACGAAATCTCAATCAAAGGAAAGCTCATAAGTAAGATTTCTTTACTTCAAGGCTTGTATTCGCTTTTTGTGAATGATTTAATACCCTTCGGTGTCCGATTATAGACATAGAAACCGGCGAGGAAGAGAAGGACAATATTCGATTCGGAATCGAAGTGAGCTACGCCGATGGAAGCCCTGCTCCAGTGGGACTTCTTGGTGGTGTCAGTTCAGACTCCAAAACAGGTGACATCAAGATTAACGACTTCAAAGGCGACAAGCTTGTGTTGGAAAGGGACAATCTACGAGTTAGAGTTGTGGCGGAAAGGATTAGAGAGGCTCACGATCCAACAAAAAGAGTGATGGAACGCTACGCTTCAAACTACATTCCCGTGGTCAATCTTGGTGACGACGGCACTCCAATCCAAGGTCTGCTTAAACATGGGCTGAGCTCAACGTTTATTGAATTGCTTATTTCTTCTTATAGATGGTCGTCCAACCCCAAAGAGGCTCTATCCAATTACACCCACAATTCAGGGTCTGAGTCCGTGCGGAAACATGTTCATGCAGCCCGGTTATCCAGCGTCAGTCTTCTGCAAGGCCTCCAGTGAGTTCCCACTCATGATTCTGATCTTCTGTTAGATTAAGAAAAGACGAAATGAAACTTTGTCCTATCAGTCCAAGTACCCACCTTCTAGTTTTCTGGGCGGAGATGCTACAGGGTTTCACCAAGTAGTGGGCTTTTATTTGGGTTCAAAATGGACGGGTTCATTGAGCATGGTAGACCTTTGTGGTAGCTATTAGAGGAAGTACCGATTAATCAAATATCAAATAAGCCTGGCTTCAACTCATCAACCACTGGAAGTAGAATGGGATGTTGGCTTGTGCCAAAGACTACACCTGATGTTCGTCATTAACCAGGCTGCACGCCAAGACGACTTTGGTATGCTATGATTCGATTACGTTCTAATGTTTGAGTATATTCCGACCACAATTTAGATAAAGTGGAGACGGAGAACGACTTTGTTTTCGGTTGGGAGTTCTTCAATGCCAAGGGAGAGCCGATTCCTCTGGCTGGCTGGTTGTCTGCTTCAGCAGTAGTTGAGGGCTCTGCTCTGCACCTGAATGACGCTAAACCACCTACGGAACTCATCTATGGTCTCTGTGTTGTCGTACGAAAGTCCGGTGATGGTACACGGTACCGCAGTGAGCGCTTTCAGATTGGAGGCGAATGTGATTCAGGTAAGTTATAAGCCTTGCTGCATCTACCCCAACCATGAAGTATTTCAGTGGCTTTCCTATAGCTAGAGAAGAAAGCTGCACGAATTTAGGAATGGAGGTGGGAGAGGGTCAGGTCACGTGAGTAATTTTAGCTAAGTTGGATCACAGATGTGTTTAAGAAAACAGCACTAAATTGTAATACGAGGCTATTATTAAGGGAATCGACTTCACACCCCTTGGCATAGAACGACAAGGGGTCGTTTAATGGATCATCAGGTTTCCTCATAGCACGTACTACCTCCTAGGATCCATTTAAGCATGAATATCCAGGTCTTTACTTTTGGCGATAACAAAAGCTAAAAAGTGGTCGAACTTGTTGATAATCTTTTATGAAGTCTGCTTATTAATATCCGCTTGGTTTACAAGTCTGATATGCCTCTCCCAAACACGGAGAGACAGTGTTAAGGTGACCACAGTGAAACTGGTAATTAGAGTGAACGTACCCAGTTGCCAAGAAAGGTTACCGATTCGCAACTAAAGTGCCTGGGACAACAGTTTGAGGGGTGAAAAGTGAAATTATGTAAAGATTTGCATTGATGAACTCCAGCTGCACCGCTAACTTCGACGACTACAACCACGACCACCACTACCGCACCAGAGACGAAAGAAGACGAGACAAAGTCCCCTGATGAAGGCGAGGGCTTTATGGGCACTAGCCTGGACGACATGAAAATCCGCTTCCAAATAACGGGAATCAATAATGACAGAGTTGTTGTAGCCAAACCTGGCGACGATGTTACACTCACCTGCACCGCTTTTGGTAAGTCAACCCATCTTCATCAGAGCAAGATACAGGCGATGCGTATGCACTGTTATCTCATTTCCCACCCTATCAAAGATGCTGACACGAACAAAGTCATTCCTGACGCCACCATCAGTTGGGAGTTCACGGACGTCGAGCAGAACAGGATTGGCCCAATGCGCATTGCCAAGAAGGTCACCATTCAGGGCAAGAACGCCATCAACTTTGTCGACCTCCGCAAGGAACCACAGGCCGGTGGAAGGTGCCTTATAACACTCGATCGCAAAGCCACTGTATCCACTCCCTTCTTCTACTTCCACATCACCGAGGACGACACAGCTCGTAAGTGTCCTATTTGATAACGGCTTATTTGGAGTTGATCCTCATGATTGCACAACCAAATTTTGCATTAAGCGGTGGTTTTCAGAACCATCATTAGGGGCATAAAGTTTTGGTTTAGCTGTTTGATGAAGAGGAAAATGGGACTGTCATTGCAAGGTTGGAATGAACGGTCAAATGTTATTCTTAATCACAGCTCTACCCTTCGACAAGCTCCCAAACGGCAAGACTCCGGTAGATGTTGTAGTTGAAGGTCTGAACGACCATGGCCAGATCTCGTTGAAGCAGATCGCACAGCTAACCTGCAAGGGACTAAGGGCGGACACGAAGGAGCCGCTGTCGGACAATGTGCGCTACGGATGGGAGTGGCGCTACCTGAACAACGACCCCGCCATGACCAGCAACATTGCCGTGGGCATCCGCATGGACGGCGACAGCATGGAACTACGCGGCGTCAGGGCACCGGAAGGACTAGGCGGACGTGGTGTCAAAGGACGCTGTGTTGTGCACGTCCCCACCAAAGAACTCGACCCGAAGGCGAAGGACGGCGCCCAGGAACAGAAGTTCACCTCAAAGTACTTCACTGTTGCGGTGGATCACGTCCCTCTTGCCAATCAACCACCCGTTCTCGGACTTGAAATCGGTAGACTCTCGACAATCCACGCTTTATTTTCAATTCTATGCTTATTAATGAGTCTGGATACTTTATCAGCTTCCCTGCTTTCCCTGGGCTTGATTAAACTTTTTTTCATTTAGATGGAATAACTGTCGAAGTGGAGGGAGTCGAGAACGGGGAGCTTCAAGCAAGCCAGGGGAGCGATGCCAAACTTGATTGCATCGTGAAAAGTAGGTCTAAATCAAACACTCAACATGCACGACCAAATTAATGCTTTGGCATTTCGTACTAGACTCTACAAGCGGGAAAACCGTGTCAGCCGCTCTGTACGCCACAGTCTACGGATGGGAGTTTATTGACGCCTCAGGTAACCCTGTTGACAGCAGTTACTTCGCGGATGCCGTGAACATCGAGCCTCATGGGGGTATAAGGCTGTCGAGTCTGTCTGCCCCGCAAAAAGGTCGCTTCCCTATGCGAATCCGCTGCCACGCCACGATGGCTCGCCGTCTCCCAGCTGCCGACAAGGACGCTCCGCCACCACGCATCTACACCTCTGACTTTGTGAGGCTCTATGTAGTAAGGGAGGATGGGACTGTCACGGCTCCTGAACCTGGTCAACCCCAACCCGACCGTAAGTCGCAAGTGCATGATGTAGAAGCGAGACTCAGGGCGTTAGGAGGGTGGCCGAGAGAAACAGATTTTCTTGCATTTGATCGACGATACGTTGTCATTTGTAGTTAACCGTCAGTTCGCTTATAGCTATTGAGAAATATCACCCAGGTAGGTATTACACAAGGTGTTTGTGGTCTGTTGGAACCAAACTTGCCATGTAGATGGTTTCTAATTTGGCTTCTCAATTAGTTTAAAACCAGCGTTTTTAAAATCTTTATCCAGAAATCAAACGCCCAGATTGTTTGAATGCGGAAAATGCCCTTGGACAAGAAAGGACGTATTACTATGACCTATTTGGTAATGCGGGTTTTTTAAACGATCTATTGAATGCTACTTGCTAACTCAAACCTCCTACGAATTCGACCTTTGACCCCAAAATAAGATCGTTCAGGTAGTATTTGATTCATCATTGATCAGCTGGTCATGGCCAATGTAGTTTGATATGTATAGAGAGTTATGGCTGCTACATCTCTGTACTAAGCCTGATTTAAAAGTGAATTCCTTTCTTGCTTGCCAAACTATTCAAGTATCCCATTAGTAGAACCAGATGGTTGATATATATATATATTGTTTCTAATGCATCTTTAATGCTTTAGTACAAGGTAACCGTGTGGACGTAAGCGTGGAAGGCCTACATGCAAGTGGTGATTTGAAGAGCATGCCTGGAGAAGATGTTAAACTAATCTGCTCTGCTAAAGGTGCGATTCAATAGTCTCCAGATTTTGTTCGTAATTCTGCTGGCTCTTTATCATGGGATTGTTCATTTATTCCTCTAGACAAGTCGACGAACAAGGTACTGTCAAGCGACGAGGCAATTTACGACTGGAGTCTACTGAAACCGAACGGTCAAAAACTCTCCAATGGTCAGGTGGCCAATGAGGTGGTTTTGGATGGCCCCCAACTGTCACTAAAGCACGTAAAACTATTGGAACCAGAGATCGAAGACTCCGTTGGTCGCTGTGAGGTCTTCTACAACGATCAAACTTACTTCTCACCCTTCTTCAAGCTCGACTTCAAACCCAAGAGCCCCATTGAAGAAATTGAGGGTAACATTTCCGGAATGAACCTCTCTGTTGCTCTGAAGCAGATCAAGGAATTATTTTTTCGCATCTTCTAGGTGACGGATCACTGGAGGTCGATATTGATGGAGTGAAAAAGTCACTAGGAATCATTGAGCTCACGCCTGAGGAGAAGACAATAAAATGCTTCGCTGTCGGTAAGTTATTATTCGGGCTTAATAGAATATAATTTTTAACTTGGAGGCTCACTACCCTGCCTGTCTTGAAGCTACGGCAACCAAGAGACCGGAGTCCGACGTCACGTACGATTGGGAGTACCAAATGAGTCTTGGTGATGGGCTTCCAAGTGCACCTGGGGTGATGGATCCGGAACGAGTGGAGATCTTGAAGGAAGGACGGGATGGCAAAATGACCATCAAGGGAACCAGTGCGAAGAAGGACCTGCAGAAGGACAAGAAGACATACCTCCGGTGCCGCGTCACCAGGGATGGAATGACATACACTTCTCCCTTCTATGCTCTCAGACTTGCTGATGAAGATACGAAGGATGAAAAACCAGGTTTGATGTGACTTTTCTCCCAAAAGCTGTCTAATCACATAAATGCTTCCACAGTATTGGCTCTTTTTCAGTTAAGGACAAATATTATTATGGATCTCAAGTAGTATAGTAATCGGGTAGCATGCTCTCTTTTGCTAGAAAGTCATGGTATAAAACTGAGAAGTGTAACACAATCACTAGAATGCTAATTAGCTTCATTACCTAAATGTGAACACTGTTTTATCCCCTAGAAGAGAAGTCTACACCTAAGTACTGGGTGAAAGTGACCGGTCTAGACAAGGGTCGTTTGGCTGCGCAACCCGGCGATGAGGCTAAACTACGATGCCAGGCTATGAGTGAGTTGCGGCTACTATGCACCTACGTCTTTGAAAATGATGAGGCTCGGATTGCTGAATTTACGGAGACGAAACTTGCCACACTATGAAATTCTGGATGGCGAAATTGTAAAGATTCATGCTAGTAGCTAGTTCTATTTGACAATAGAGAAAATTTAAAAATCGTGTCTGCTAAGATACTTTTGAGGAAGAAACAGTATAAACTGCATCTAGAAGACGATATACTCATTTACATAAGCTTTCCATAGCATATTCGAGACTTTCCATGTTCCTAATATTTAATTCGCATGATTATACCTTCCGAATATTCGTTATGATTTTAATTAAGGAAATCATTTTTAGTAAACTTTCGGAGAATGATGACTTCGTACACATAATCATTCATAAAACTAAAAAGTTTAATGATGCCGAATCAGTTTGGAGGTGAGTTACGGATTTGCTAATGGATAAGTTAGTCGATCTTATCTTCTCAAAACGAAATAGGATCTATCTACGGACGCAAGAGAGCGGATACAAGACCCACTTGCAGTGTTTGTAGGAGTAAGCTGTGTCTTGGCGTATTTGTATAGAAGAAATGTCCACTATTGATGCCAGTGTTTGGTTTGCGTACTGGTTGGGCGGCGGAGAGGATGGGCTGCCTCTGTACTTCAGTCTTAGTGACGAGGTTTGGGCTTTTTGTCAGGCCTCAACATGAACATGTTTGGCGTCCATCAGTGATTCTTCATTGCAGTTTCGATGCTGGACCAAATTAATATATCTCTAAAGTGAACTTCACCAGTTGTAAGGTACTGGCATTGTAGAAGAATGGTGTAGACAGCATTGTCTAATGAAATCCTATTTTCCTCAGATACGAAGACGGGCAAACCAATGAATAATATTGATTACCTCTGGGAGTTGCGCAGTACAGACGGGGAGATGGTTGATACGTCGCAATTGTCTGATGAAGTTAGCTTCGCAGACAAAGAGTTTATCCTCAAGAGGATCAAGCCCACCTACGGGACTCTCAAAGGTGCCTGTGTGGCCGTGAATCGCGATACCAAGGAGCACATCTCCTCGCCGTTCTTCAGCATCCATGTTCCACCTAATTTCAAGCCTGAGGACTTGAACATGAAACCACCGTTCATAGGATATGCTGATCGTAAGTTTGGAGCTGAGCTTCTTTGCCCTGTCCGTCGGAGCGCTTCAGTATCTTGTCATCTACACGGCTGCCGACATCTGGGCATATTCAGGGAAGAAAAGTTTATTTGGCTTGCTAGCTTTGCTCTAGGTAATTTTATGAATATATAGGGCTGGAACTGATTCGTAGGACTGCGCAACCTAGCGAGAAGGCAAGGTAGCGGTGGATAACTAAGGATTTTATTAAATGAAAACTATGTTTAAATATAATAAATATATGTGAGCGTATAATCGTCAACTGCGTTAAGTGAGGCATAAGCTGCAATGGTTGGGTTATACGGAACATAGACGAAAATTTTCGGAGATAGAAATTAGTTTCCAAGAATGTCAAGTGGATTCTGGGGTCCACGTACACTGGAACCACTGCGCGGTTGTGTAAATGGCGTTTAGAAACTGTCGCATTGATGATGTTCTTGGTTTTTGCAAATCAAACTCCTAAAAATATATTTTCACTTATTTGAAGTTTTCGAAATTAAATCCTGTACTTACTTTCCAACTTCAGCCAAAGACAAGCGAGTGAAAGTTTGGGTCTCCGAACTGAATGAGCTCGGAAATATCAACGGCCTGGTTGGAGACGACGATACTCTCAAGTGCAACGCTGAGTGTACGCTTCCTTCCAACTTCAATCCCCATCTTAATTTTCCATTTTTTTCACCATCCACATTCAATTTCAGCTCAAGATTCCAGAGCCACGGTGATCGGCTATTCCTGGGAGTTCACCGACGAGCACACCCAGCCCCTCTCTCCCAGCGTTCTTGCCAAGGATGTGCAAACCAAACCCGACGGTAGCGTCGACATGAATGGTCTGCGAGCCTACAAGGACCCACAGGGCTTCCATGCTGTTGGTGGACGCTGTCTGGCTCACGTTAGTGTTCTTGACGACTCTGGCAAGGAGAAGATACTCAAATTCCCCTCCAAATACTTCAACTTGATCGTGCGTGACCTCGAAGACCCCACACTCCCCAAAATCCCTGATGATTGTAAGTCCTCCTCCTGGATTTGAAGCTGTATGTGAGTTTTTAACTCAATTTTTGGACTCCTCATTTCAGTGCAAGGAGAATTCGTGATCGTTGAGGTGGATGGTCTTGATTCAAGTGGCAATCTCAGGGCACAGCCTGGCGATACTGCCACGCTGACTTGCAGAGCCAAAGGTGCGTTGCTACAATCTGATTATCTCACATCGGATCAATTGCTTGTATCTGTTGCTTTTGTAGATGTGGAGGCTAATATCGATGAGGTTGGTGGGCCGCAGTCCTGGCGGTTCGTGGATTCCCTCGGTCGCAAAGTTCCCGCCGAACGCCTGGCCATGACGATGGAGAAGGAGGGTCGTAAACTCGTGCTCACACACCTCAGACCGACTAATGCCGATGTCCTCACTCGCGGCTCCTGTGTGGTGTTCAGTGAGAATCGGAAGCGGCTTTACTCATCGGTGCCTTTTGACGTCGTGGTAAAGATACACGATGCAAATGCCCCTAGGGGTAAGGCTTCTCTATCCAGCTGCCTTAATGGTGTCTCGCGGTAAACTTCACTCTGGACGATACCCATTGAATCTTTGCTACTTTGCGAGAAATCTCAATCTACAAAGCCCTGATCAAGCCGGGTCCAAATGGAGGAGTGGGAAGAGAGATAGTTCGTTGAATTTATTTCAGTCGATAGAAGTTAAATCATGCTTGAGGAGCTCTAAGACTTCTACAATATAACCACGTTCCAAGGCGTACATTTGAATTAAATTGCCGTAGATACTAAGGGGAAGTTGGGAAGGTGTTTGTGTGATAAGTAGAGTCTATTTGTTATATTAGAAGCATTTACACTGAAACCAGTTCATGAAGTCTGATTGTGTGATGGAGAACCGCATTATTTATTTAGGGATTTGCAGTATTGCCATGCTTATATTTTGTACTTTAAATAGGCATTAGGACAAACCCATGGATATCATTTAACTGTCCTCTGTATATTACTCATGCAATACTCGGTCTAAGCCAGAATTCATGCTCGTAGCTGCAATCACTATTCATGGGTATTAAGCTTTGTGGCGAGATTGGCCTGAAACTTATAACCCTGTAAACTATATTCAAACAACTGACAAGAAACCGAAAACCTCAAAATAACCTAAAAACTTGGTTAAGGTACTCTTTTTCTCTTAACAGAAGACGATGAAGTAACCGTTGAACTGAGCGGTGATGTCGCCAACGGTGCGTTCACTGGGGAGAAGGGTGGTGATGGCAAATTCTTATGCTCAGCCAAATGTAAGCTTCCTTTTGTGACCCATGCTAATTGCGTCTTATTTGCTCCAAAATAGAAATAAATTCCTAGAGTAGACGCCAGCTGAAAAGTAATTTACGAGTAGTTCAAACTGGAAGACGGGTAAATTCAGTTAGGTTAGGTTAAAAATGCAAATAGATGGTCAAAGCAAGACGCTAAGAATAAGCGCCAGACAATTGGTTGTGGATTCTTTAACGAACACTACCTTTGGCATGGTAAGGTGTGCTGTAAATTGGTGCCAAAGCTTATAATAAAGCCTGGTTGTATTAAGGGCAACAAATTGATAGGGATTAAGTGTGTATTAAAGTTTTTTTTCTGATCTCGAATGAAAAATTAGTGGGAGAAGTACTTGGCCAATCTAACCGTGCTAAAAGTCATTGTGTCGCCACCTAATCTGTATACAAACATACCGGCGTGTTTTTCACCAAAAGGTAGGATTGCGGCAAGTGCATAGAAAATATGAATAGCACTAAGTTCTGTATCAATGAAACCCCCTGTAGATGCAGAAACTGGTGAGGAGGTTCCACCCAGTGAAGTCGCCTACGACTGGGAGTTTGAGATCGGCGGCCAACTGCGGCCAGTGGATACAGTGGCGGGTAACATAGCGGCGAAGGTGCAGCAGACCTCCGACCCCTCCAACCCGCAGGTCGCGCTGCTTCATCTCAACACCCTCAGCATCAACAGCAAGTGGACCCGCGCTCGCTGCAGTGCTACACTCACCAAGAAACTGGAGGAGGAAGGTAGCGTGCCACAGGCGAAAACCTTCTACTCACCCTTCTTCTCCTCCGGCGCAGTTTTCGACTCCTCTACACCTGTGGGACCGATCATCACAGGTATGCGAACAGATTTCCATAGCTCCAGAATCGCTAGTCGAGAAGGGACATTGGTACTCTCGATTTCTGAGCTTTTATAGAACCACGGTTGAACGTTTTCATATTCCCTAGTAGAGAAAGGTCGAGCCAATGGTCTCAAGTGTGAAAGATGAGATAGAGATAAAATTAGAGCATATTCCAGCCTAAGTTATAGCCAGGTATCGTAATGAAATCTCACCGAGTTCCACACTTTTGATAGATGATGACTTTTGAAGGCGCTTGTAGCGTTAATCGAGGTTATTTCTTTAAGATCCTGACATATCCATTCGAGTTCATGGTGCTGATAAGGACAACACTGTTGTGGCCGACGTTGGTGACGATAGGGCGCTGAAATGTGCTGCTATCGGTAAGTTTATTTCTTCCCAAACTTGAGAAAAGCCAAGTAAGGTCGGTAAAACGATTAGTATTTCTTTTGCTACTAGACATGACTACTGGCCTTCCCATCGAAGATGCTGAGTTCACGTGGGATCTGCGCACAGTTGACAACCAGCCTCTCCTCAGCACTAAACTTGCCGACCATGTCCGCTCCAACAAAGAGGAGCTGCATATCTCAGGACTGAAGGAGTCTAGCAAATTCGCCAGAGTTCGCTGTCTCGCCAGTTTGCCCTCACGAGACGCCTCGAAAGATGATGAGTTAAAGAAAAAGTTCCCACTTTACACATCTCCGACCTTAAAGTTTAATGTCACCCCTAAAGAGGATGAAGCCATACCGCAGGAACCGAAGATTGATATATCCAACCTCAAGGTGGAGGTTCTAGGCATTTCTCCAGCCGGAACTCTGACAGATGTTGCCGGAACAAACAAGTCCCTAGATTGTATCGTGACTGACAAGTGGATCGGTGCTCCGATAGCCGACGGAATATCCATCGGCTGGGTGTTGGCCACAGGCCCCGACAACCAACCCTTCGAATTGATTCGACTTGCCGATGATGTGGAATTCGACGGGTCCAAACTGACCTTGACTGGATTGAGAGAGACTGGCAAGTACTCTGGTGGCTTGCGTGGCCAATGCATTGTGTCCACTGAGGGTGGGGATTCCACGGAAGCACCAGTGGTGAAATCCGACGTTTTCGCCATTCACATCCTCCCCAAACCATCAGTCGATCCGGAGCTGATTAAAGAACCGACCGAAGAGAACAAAGGCCTTCCTGATAAGTGGATTCCTGGATCTGGTAAGTCGCTTATCGAAAACGAGCTACACTAATAGCGACATTTGATATTAAAAATTGCAGTAGTGGCTTGAAGCACCTTGAGATATTGGAGTTATTGAAGTACTAATTTATTCATTCAAGATGTCCATTACTTCACAAACACTTTAACGAAAACCTTTCAGAAATGGAAGAATTAAAAAATTAATATGCAATGGTGGGTTTGTATTCACTAGACCTCTTAAGTGTTAGAGGTGAAATATGGACGTCTGTGAAGTTCACGCTTACGTGGCAACAAATTAACATTATCTGTGTAGAACCCAAGGATGCGGTGATTGTGATAATTCACGAGTTGAACAAGGACGGAGAAATCGAAGGCAACGTCGGCGCCGATGCAACGCTCACTTGTGTGGCCTACGGTGAGATCACAACAGAACTTTCGCCAAGTCTCTAGCACCGACTGCTGACTCACGGCATTTTTACTCCTGCAGACACCAGAACGCAGCAGCAACTCAAGGTCGGAAGCATGGAAGAAAAAGTATCGCCGAGATTCGGATGGGAACTTCGTGATAAGAACACAGGGGTAGAGGTACGTGTACAGGAAATTGTATGGTGATTTTAATACCGTAATCTCCAGCACAACTCCAGTGAGAAGGCGATATGACTGGAAGGTGAAACTACTAGGAAAGAATACAGATACTTCATAAGAGCCTGAGTACGGATGTGACGGGAGTTCTTCGAAAAGCTATATCCCTTGAGTAGCTTGGCAGTCTTGCTTGTGAGCATAATAGGTCTAGCTTATGGTGTATGTATTTAAATACCCTATAGTAGACTATTACACCTGGGAACCAAACATTTTGTAAAATCTAGGGTAGGTTCAATACTCTCTGGCAGGCACAATGTGTAGGCTGTCCCCAGCTATTGGGCAATCAGATGGGGATTGCATATCCATTTTAAGTAAAAAACAATCCTATGTAAGATGTGGATCTTCCCTAGCTGGAATCGACACTAACGTTAGCTGAAACGCCCATAAATTATGCAATGAAATGAAGGAATCCATGAAACTAAATACAATTTCAGATACCGAGCCAACGCTACAGAGAGCTAAATCAGCAGAGACCAGGTGCAAGAAATGTGCGTATTTTCCAGTGGAATGGATAGAGCTAGGCTTCATACTAAGGTGCTGATAATACATTAGTTAATAGACCTCCTCAATATTTACAAATATTTACTCTAAATCACGGAAGAATCTAATTAATACAAGAGGGAGACGAGAGTAGAGGTCGGGGTTTCATTCGGCAAGATCAAGTTGCAGCTTGTCGACGTGTGCCCAGAGTGTGCTTGCAGCATGAGACCTGTAATGGGGACGGGGATGACAGCTCGCCAAGTTGGTCTCATCCGCTTTGCTCATTCGATCCTGTGCGTTCATAACCCAGCGATGATTTTTCAGCCTTAGGTCTGGCCCAGAACTAAGGTTGTGTTTGCCATGCTCATAGGTGAGTTTCAAGCAGCTTGTATCGAGCCAAGTCACCATGACACAGACATCTCATAATGTGGACCCACCGGACGCGAGTGCAGCCAGCCGTCTGCGATTGGAGGGTCTTGTCTCGACCATCGGCAAGGCATTGCACGGCCGTTGTACCGTCAGTCTAGACGGACAGGTCTACCACTCTGAATACTTCCCTGTCTCCATCGGCGGTAAGCGAGTGCCGGACAGCGTCAACACTGGCGACCAGATGCCTGGATATTACGGTATGCTGATCTCTTCTAACCAAGCTCATCATCTTGGTGGTAAAATCGAGTTATTCTCTGTTTTTCCAACTCTAGAGGTTGATAATGCCGTAACTGTTGTGGTGTCGGAGCTGAACTCAGACGGCGGAAAGGTTGTCTACACTGGGCAAGATACAGAGCTCACTTGCACAGCTTTGAGTAAGTTTTTCCACTTTTGATGCTAAAACCAGTGAATACCTTTAATACTATATTTACTTAAATGTTCATCGGTAGACTCGAAATCGAAGATCCCGCTGCCCGCCAAGTCAGTGTTCTACGGTTGGCGTCTGGTCAACGCGAAAGGCAACGAGCTGCAGCCCGGCCGGTTTGGCTCGGTTAGGGCTGAAGGTCAAATTCTGACCATTAAGGACGTGAGCTACACGATGGACGAACATGGTGCACCGGAGTCCATCTATGGTTGGTGCGTTGCGGGCGTCAAGAGGTCCTCGGGACTGCCTGGCCAGCAGCGCTACCGCTCCGACACGTTCATCATCCACTCCAACGGCGAGCACATTGGGGAGGCTGCTGTTCTAGACAGACCTGGTGCGTCTACCGTGATTTCCCATGTTTTATTTGTGACGATATAGGAGGAGTGCTCATGTTCCTGCCTCAGTTGTTTTGTTGTCAAATGAACAGAAGGACGATACAATAGAGGATAAAACCTATGTATTAGGAGAATACTGCTAACGCGGGTGTAAGAGCCGTGGGTAGTTGGTAATACAAAACTATATTGTTGTAGGTGGTGACGAGGAGCTTTGTGTAGTTTAGTGCATAAAATGTTTAGTTAATATCAAAGAGGTCCCAAGACAGTGAAGATAATGACGAATGTTTTAACTTTATTATAACAATATAGTACTTTTAGGTCACTACTAGTGGTCATTTTATTTTATAACATACATGGCCTATCCGAAATCACCAACTATTAAAATTTAATAACTAAATTTCCGGATGGAAGAAGACCTGACTTTCATTAAAGGTGTATAGTTTACTCGACATTTAATGGGACGTAGCATAGGGCTTTCATTGTTACTGGACGAAATGAGCAATCTTTTTACTAATCAATGGGGCCAAAGGCATTAAATTGGTCTTAAAACGGAAGGGCAAGTCCATTGTTAATCTATAAGCCGAACTGATTGAGGAGATGTTAAATGGAAGAAAATGTAAACGGGCGTTTCTGATTTCAGATATCACGGTTGGTGTTACTAACGTTGGTGGAGACGAGGATTTCCTGATCAGCCCCGGCGAAGATATCGAAATGGTGGCGACTGTCACAGGTGAAAAACGACGACAACAGTACAGTTGAATGGTTGTTGTGATCGTAGACTTTTTTGTTACTCCTGGCAGATGCAAAGACGAAGGAAGTGCTGCCCCTGGACAGCAACGTGAAAGTGGGCTGGGAGTGGACGGACGTTAGCGGCACGCGGCCGGTGGACGTGGGCGCGTTCGCGGAGGGCGGCGAGGCTCAGACGCCCGAGGGCGGTTTTTTCGTCTACCATGTGCGACTGACCCAGCCGGTGCGCGGCCGCGCCGTCGTAACCTTCAAGGCGCCTGAAGAGGGAGGTCGTCAATGGACATTCTACTCGCCCTTTTTCTTCCTTCAACCCGATCGCGAGGCCGAGGGCGAGCAACTTCTCGAGGGGGTCGCTTTCCATGATGGTCAGTTGTCTCCAGAGGGTATCGATTAAATAGCAGCAGCAGATAGACTGGCAAGACCTTTGATGTATTTGACGAGACACTCCCAGTAATTGTAGGCATGAGTAGGTGAGCTTTTTGATGTTGTAGACTGGCCCTAGGTCTGTAAGCTAAGGTCACCTGTTTGGTCGCATCCAGTTAGCGCATATGAGCCTGGGAGCGTATATCAGCCAGTAATGAGGTTTGGATCCAGGTTTTGGCCCTATTGAAAAAGTACATACGAGGTTGGAGTGCAATTTTTTCTCGAAAGTCTTTCGGGATAGATAATTTAACATTAGAAAAGATTAGTGGATTTTCGTACTGCAAGGTTAATATGGCATTTTAAATTGGATTTACAAAAAATCATTCACTAATAATTGTACTAGCTTCTCCGCTACATTTTAGATGTGTTTTCAACAGCTGAATGTTTAATTTAGGAATTTCCTCTTGATATTTTATAGCTAAAGACAAGGACGTGGTGGTCAAGATCGAGGGTCTAAATGACAAAAGACAATTTGTTATTCCTACCAATGGCAAAGCCGAAATAACCGCTATCGCAACAGGTATTTTCATTATTATTTATCTTAAATATTTTTCACATACTGTATCAACTCTCAATGAGAGGTGTAATTTACCTGTACTAAAATTAGTAAACGTGAATTCTGATTTTCTTGAAACCATGTTTTGGTCTAGTATATTTGAGATTGAAATTATTTTCACTTTTTCTAGTAAATTATTAACTTACTAAAGAATTGATAACATTGACATTCTGCTGGATTCAATCGAAAAGGAATACCAGTATTATCCGCTTTGTTTACTCGGGTACTTCTATAGATCTTTGAAGCTAATCCTTAGGTATCAAATGGGTTAGTCCTATCTACAACTATGCCATATCGGGCGAGATTAATGTCTTCCATATGACTCGCAAAAGGAGAATAAGGAGGGATCGTGTATCGAAATCGAGGAAATCTGGATATACGTTGTGGATGGTTGTGTTACATCACAGAGGCAGCCTCAGGCACTGTACTGACCAAGGAGACGGAGCCACGGCTGGTTGGCTACGGCTGGGAGGTAGTGACTCGGGACGGCATGCCGTCGCACAGCGGCGACCTGGCGGACTCCATCAGCATGGACGCGGGCGCGGGCAAACTGAGCCTGGCCAACCTGCAGCCCGACGGCCAGCAGGTGCTCGTGCGCATGACCGCCACACTCGAGGTCAAGGAGAAACGCGACGTTGGCGGCGCGGATGGGGCGGAGAAACAGGAGGTCACCCTGCGCAAACGCTACAAGTCCGACCTCATTCCTGTTGTTGCTGAGGGCGCCTTTTGGTCTGACGATTCTTCTCACGATTGTAAGCACCCTTGACTGGTGAAGATGTGGCCTAAATTTGCCTTTGGAAGACAGCATTTAACCTTCATTTGGGGTTGCTGTCTGTTACGATTTAGCCTTGCTAAACCAAGAGGTATTTGTGGTCGATCGGATTGTCGATGTTTCTACCGAGTCAAACTATCTTCACTGAACCACAAAAGACTAATTCTACATTGGGAGGGGGTGGGAAAGTTTACGAACATGCTCAACATGACCTAGGTGAAGAGTGTATTGTGGAACATGGGAAAGGTTTACTTGATAAGGAAGTCTTCTCAGGAAGGCTGATTGGATGGAGTTGGTACGTCAACAAATATTGGACCAGAATGTTTGATCGGCGTGCTGATTGGGTGACTGAGACTGAGTCACGTCCGCTTAGTGCAAGTGGCCCTGTGTGGACGTTAACTAGTAGTGAGTATCGGGCCTTTCGCCAGGCTCCAACAAGAGCCAGTCTCTAAGATCTTGTGTAGGGAAGACAATTTATTGGGGAAGGAGTCGATAGCAGCCTGTCAGTGCGAGTTCAGCCATACTGGAAGGGCGAAAATAAGAAAGGTTTCCTTCTGTATAGAAAGTAGTCAGCTAGCATAAGTGGAGCAAGTCGGATCGGCAAGCCAGCCGTCTCAACCGATTGAGTCTATCTTCCAACCGATAGGAAGATAGCTATATCCATAGATATCAAATGGCGGTTATACACAGTTTTCAAACATCAAACCAATTGGATATGAAGTGATATCATTTCATTTTATGCTATTTTAGTGTCCACACAGAATGTTACCGTCACAATCGACGGCCTGGATGAGAACGACGTTGTTGTCACTCCCGGTGAGGATATTGCTCTCCAAGCTCTTGTCAAAGGTAAATCGAAATCTCCCTACCTCGCACTGCTGCGTCATTCATACTGAATTTCAAATCGACCGCAACCTTCCAAATTTTCCAGATTCAGCGGGAAACGTCCTCAGCGTTGATGGCTACTCCTGGAGCTTCATTGATCTTAACGGATTCCCCGTGGCTCCATCGCTGATCTCGAAGAGTTTCGAACAAGGTGCCGATGGCACTTTCAAGCTTTTTGTTATCCAGCCTTCGGCAATCTCTGACGGCGTCCAAGGTCGTTGTCGTGTGGCCGTTCTCCGAAAAGGCGCTGAGGGACAGCAGTTCTACGACTCTCCTTGGTTCAGCTTTAAATCCCCTATTGAGAAGGAAGAGGCTGGTTCCACGGACGGCCCCGATGTTCCAACGCCCGAGAAAGGTACCAGTTAAATGCCCTCCTTTGCTTCCTCTGGTTTGAAAAGTTGAACTAATGGGGCTTTTTTGCTTCATCTTAGACTACGGATTCACGTTGAGGATCAAATCGGATACGAGCGTGATTTATCCGAACAAGGAGGGTGACTTGGTGATGGCAAGACCCCATCTTCCTCTCGGGGTAAGATTTCACCATTTCGAATTTTTGTATCTACTATTTGACTTTTCCATATTCATTATCCCGAAGCTACTCCATACTTGAGTCTACTTGAGCTTAGGAGTTGAGTATATTTTAAATTTGAATAGTTGAAAACACTAATTGAAAGAGCTGTGAGAAAGGGGTTTTCGATGTGGTAGAAATAAATTATAGCAAGTTCTGGCTACTTCTCCTACATGGACTAGGTCGTTTCTCTTCCTCCTCTGAAGTCACTGAACTGCCTTTTTCACATTCATCAGTCTTAAACCAGTGTGAAATACCAGCTCTATTCTGCACCATTAACAATGCAATACCTAATAGAATGTTATAGACTATCAATTTCAGGACATTCTGAGCCCCTCTAACATTGCATTGTTGATTCACATTTAGCTATCTATCAATAGCGGTTGTATACAGCTTTCGAACATCGAACCATTACTGCCTCTTTCTCAAGCCAATTGACGGTGACAAGTGACAATTTCGTGGCTAGCGCAAATACATCAAAGAGAACCTAGGGATTGAAACGGACATTAATATCATCCAGTTAAAAGCTACCAATTGACTAGTCGCACATCCTTCATTACCAGGATAATGTCGTTCTAATGCCACACGGATGTCTGGCTTGCATTAGAATGCGGCTTTACATGTTCGGCTGCTATGAAGCAGAGTAGAAGAGAGAAGTGGTTAAGATAGGGATTTGGTCTCTAACGGTGGATATCTGCCCAAAATTTGCAGTTGAACTGCGTGGTCGAGTTCGCGGAAGGTGTGAGCCCTCGACTCTCGGAATCGGGGACACCCATCCCGCAGCTCTCGTGGTACTACCGGCGGCCGGAGATCCCGGGCGACGTCCCGATCCCCGCGGAGCTGTACCGTGCGGCGCCGGGTAAGCTGGAGACCCTGCTGATCAGCGAGGTCAACGACCAGGTCACTCGTATCTCCTCTGACCACTACGACTTCCGCGATGACATTGCTGAGTTCGAGTGCCACGCCATGGACGGCGACAAGACTCTCGCAATACGCACTGTCTACATCAATCGTGAGTGCTGATTGCTCCCCTTCATTGAACCTGTCTGTCAATTACACCACTTATGACCCTCCCATGTACACGATTGAAGCGTGGATATGGATAACTCAGATCCAATTCATCAATCTTCTGTAAACCATGTGAGGTCCTTTGAACCCAAGGCGAATAGGTTTATTTTAACAAACCCAAATACCGAGTAATAAAGATTTGACAGGTGTGTTCCACAAGCTTCCAGAGTGTGTCCAGTATGTATATCTTATGGTAGAAATGAACTCTAACAGCGCACCGATTGGATGAGAGAGTTCTAGGAACTGGTTATCTGATCTATTTTCAACTGGCACGATCGATATGCTTGCTGATTTGGCGTCGGGAGTCGAAGTCACCGGATTTGGAAGCTTAGGCTTCTCCTAAGACCCAGGTATTGAGATGTCACCTTGACAGGCTAAGTATGCTGACTTGGAAACCTAGTGAGCCATATATTTATCGATTGGCAAGGTTATTGTTTCAGTGCCTTACCCGATGTGCGATTGACTCACGCTTGCCAGGGTTGCGAATCAATGCCTAGGTGGCTACTAAGCCTCAAACGTAATAGCCTGTTTTTACCACTCGCAGGTGTGAAGGAGCGCATTCGAGTACAAGTCTTCGACGAGAATTCGAGAACAGCCGTCTACGGATTAGAGAAATCAAAGGCCATGCTGTCGTGTTACGTTGAAGGTAGTAGTCCGCTCGTTAGTCAAGAGAATCCATTTCCTTCTTCATTTGTTAATGCCCTTCGGTGGTTCCTTCTTCGCAGACGAGTTATACGGTGGCAGGGTGGATCCGCTGAGTTACAAGTGGGAGGTGAGGCGCCCGAACCAGGACTGGAAGGCGAGCATCTCTCCGGGTGATCTGGCGAGCTCCGTGACGGGAGTGAACGACAAGGACCTCGTTCTTGACGGTCTGCTTGTCGCTGACGCCGGCCAGCCCTCGTCCTCTTACCAAGTTCGCTGTGTCGCACAGTACAACACAACCTACTTTGTGGTGTCTAGAGCCTTCTCTGTCAACGTTCACCGTAAGTTATTCACTCTGCTATGGGCCAACATCATTCCTTAACCTGTTGTTTCGGGAAAACGTTTTGGAAGGTTTGCTACCGCTTGTTTTCGACAAAGCACAGATACTGTAAGGTAAATGAAATTGAAATGGTTGCAGGAGTGCCTGAACTGAAGGCAATTCGGTTGGTGCGTGAGAAGCCAGAGCAGCAGGAGCTGACCAGCGAGCCCGCCAAGGACATTTACGACGCCGGCACCGACTATCTCGTCACTTGCACGCCCGACTTCTTCGCTGGCGATGTTCAGGCCGTTTGGGAGAAGGTGACTGCATCAGTTACATGCCCTGCCTGGCTACTTTTTGAGGATATGACAATTTCACCTGCTTTTCCTCCCCTCGCAGTATGATGAGGAGTTCGATGACTGGGAGCTGATAAGCCCGCCATCGGCCAGGCTCTTCTTCGTCGCGGACTCAACGGAATACGAGGACGAGGGCCAGTACCGGTGCCGTGTCAGCCATGACCTACCAGAATATGACTACCACACCATCAGCACTCGTATTCTCAGTCTGAGTCGAATTGGTGAGTGATCAAGGACGAGGTTCAGGGCCATTAACGCAATTTTGATGTCGAATGGCGTTAATCCTTTTATAGCAATATCAACTAATACTAGTGAGAGAAGTTAATGAGTCCAACAGGAGGGAGGGCTTAAATGGAGGCCGGCTATTCTCCAGAATCGAGGAACTGACTTTACTGAACATCTGCTGGACTTTGAGCGTCCGAAAGGTGTAGTCAAAGGTGCCAGAGCGTGCAAGATGTAAAAGGGTAACAAAGGTAGTGATTCGCTAGTGAAGTTGGGATGAACGATGAATACGAAGAAGAGTTTTGCATTGAGTGCTAAAGCTGCATGTCAAGGGGCAATAAAATACGATTCCTTCCGAAAAATTTAATTGCCAAAGTCCGAGTGAGAATGGAAAATTCAATCAAGCCTTCCATCTGAGCTGGGAATTGAAACACTTCAGTGCAAAAATCGAAACTGCCCATTATCAAATCTATCAGTGAGCAGCATTTGTGAAGAATTGAAGAGATGGGCCAGTGATGACAACTTTAGACCAGAAACTGATCGATGAGGCCGTCTACTTTGTGGACAACACCTCGGAGTTTACTAGAAGAGAGGAAGTGATTCATTGATAAGCAGATCTACTTCAGTTGCAAAGTTTTCCACAAGAAATAATGGGATGGCCTGCTTTTTTCGCTTCCCGAGCATAGCCGGACCGGCGCCATCAGCCAAAGACCAGCAGACATTCACGGTGAATGACGAGTTAATGCTGCAGTGCACCGACCGCTCGGCGTCCCCGCAAGTGAAAGTTGATTGGTCATTTAAACCCAGTGCCAAGGCACCACCCGCTGGCAAAGATCCTCTCTCAATCGGTAGCTACTTCCAGCACGATCGGACCAACGTTTTCATGTGAGTTAGCGACTCACTTCGTAAAGATCTCCCTAGCTTATTGTAGGCAGGTGTGGGAGTAATTCTAACAGGAGTCCCAGTTTCTGGCCGACTCCGTAGGAGTATCCAAAGCAACGAGGGGATGCTGAGCTCGCTCATTTAACCTCGTACTAGGAGCATAACTGCGATGGAGGCGCGTATTGGAAATGCTTGATTAAACAAAAAGCTGCATTGTATATAAGGCTGACCAAAATGTGGTTAATGGAGGGGAATAAAGTACTATGAAAACGGTTGAGAACGTCGCTTGGTCCGTAGATTCGACTAAGGAGCATCACGGTGTATATGAACCGCTATGCTTTCGTTTGAGTGAACGAGGATACTGCACACCAAAGTGGTCCAATGCAAATTTCCTATTCCGTTCACTCTTACAGCATCAAACGAGGCCAGTTGCTTGAGTCGCACTCGGGAATGTACACATGCAAACGAACCAACGAGTACGGCCAAGCGATTACGGAAATCAGCGTTACTGTTAAGCCCGAGGTCTATGAACCTGGTATTCGTGTAAGTTGACGTGCTCAAAGAGCAATCGCTAGTTAACTCCACTAACTTCCGTATCCTGTTCACTGCTTTTCTTGATTTCTAGAAACGAAATTAAGACAATGTACACCCGACGATTGCGAATCAAAAACCTTAGGCTTTTCGATGACCTTATAACATCTAAATAGTGTGCTTCACTTTCTCCTCTAGTTAACCTTACTGATTAAAGTATTTTATTTTCGAAATATAGTCTGTCACAATTTCCCGCTTTGACTTCTTGACTTGCTTTGGGAGTGGGAAACGAGATTACAATGTATATAATGTGAAATAGTAATTATGTGTTAATATTAAAGGGCGGACCTTCTGACCAACTCGAGTTGTAGTGGGCACATTGAATTTGCCTTAACTACACCAGCTTACTTATTCGAGAGCAGAGATTTTGCGTCTATAACGAGACTGCTATTCTGCATGGAATTTAGGAAAACTCTAGGAAGTAAGAGTAAACATATGTGAATGAAACAATCTTCAAAGATTGAACAATGGGTGTTTTAATAGGGACATATCATACCTGCACCCTGTTAGACTTTATTTAACGTAGAAAATAAGGACTTGCCCGGAAGAAAATGGCTACGTCTAAAATGCGGATCCTTGGGTGTCGGTGAGCACGGCCTCCGGATTCAATAATGATAGTGTACCTACCATTACTTGACAAAACCACCTGTGGGACTCGTCTAGTGCCGACCTGAGACTGGTGCAGCCGAGGTATCCAGTCAAGTCCCGTATTTGCGCACCGCCAACGAAGTGAATAAGGTATTTGTGAGGCATTAAGGCAACAGCAGAGCTGGGCGTGGACATTTCTGACTGGCTTGCACGACACATCAAGCAGTATCACAAAAGTATCATCGTGAGCCCACACGGAGACACCAGCACAATCCCTGCTCCTACTATCCCATTACTTCACAGATTGATACTCGTCCCGCACCTGCTAATCACTAAGTGTGCGACCGATACCACGAGTTCGATAGGCCCATGTCCACAAACACGTCAGCCTGTTTTTAGACCTTTTTATAGACTAGGAACGAGACTGTACCAACACACACTAAGCAGAGTGTAGCTCTCCGGTTACACCTTTACCTACCCAATCGGGGAAACGGCTTTATTCCAATCTATTTTACCGCGTTTTAGTTATACCTTTTCTCACACCAGGATTGACCAAGATGATATATCGCAAATTATCGATGCTTGCGTTGACGTTTGTCGCTAACGCCCATATGACCTAAAGTTGACATCTTTCCTGCCCATTCTTTAACTTTATATTGGACAAACCAATGCTACAATCACACTTTTGGCATAGACACAAGGTCGAATCAATGTATGTATACCTAAGTCTGATGTTACACACGTAGAGGGGGCTTCCTATATCAGTCCGTGACGCCACCAGTGCTGCGTGGAGCCTTTTCGGCGCCACACAAAGTCCTCCCTCTGCTCCGGGGGCGTGAGCCCCGCCTCCTCCGCCACTGCTGCGGCGCCCTGCGAGGGGGCCGGCGCCTCCTGGGCGACGCGCCTCTTGAAGTCAGCGACGGCGAGGCGGGTGCGGAGAGCGACAAGGCGCGAGTGCGGGTGGAGGGGCAGGATGCCGGCGAGCCCGAGCAGCTCGGCCACGCGGTCTGTGGGCTCCGCGCCCTGCGCCAGCCAGTGCAGGATGCGCTCCACGTTCAAACCCACCAGCTGCTCTCCGTGCTCGTGGTTAGGGAAGGGGTCCCAGCAACCCACCTGCTCTACGCCCTGATCCTTGCTGTGAGCCTGGCTCGACTTCACCTAAAGAAGCACCAGAGAGCCTCCCCTTAGTAGGCTGAGACTAATCGATAAACTGTTCTTGCTCTTTTTATTGAACTGGTTGCTATATTAGCGATTAGCTACACTTACTCCAACAGATTGGCTACTGGTTTGCTTGTGAAGGTAGCTGATGAAAGAACCCTAGATACTGGAGTGAATCAATCGAATCGGTCTCTAATAGTGCTCTGGAACAGCTCATGACCTGAAAATCTTAGCTCCTACGTGTGGAGTTGGTAGCCTCCATTCTGTTCGGCAACTCTAAGCGTAAGATTTGACTCAAATACACATACAGGATTTACTGGAAGATAAGGGAACTGATTTTATTTTAACTATAGTAACTTACCAATAAAACTGACAAAATGTAATATAAAATATAATGGCAGGTCTAGATAAAGATGAGCTGTTCTTGAGTATTTACAAATGAGAGAACAGCTCGGAAACTGGAAAAAAATAAATAACGGTATCTACCAGTAAGAAATGATAAAGACGTTATAACGACAGGTTTCGAAGTACATGGGTTCTATGAACACTGTCTTGTTACATGTTGGATCTGGGAATAATTACTAATATATACCTGAATAGTGAAGAAAGGCCGGTTTCTACATCCCTCACGGACCATGCTAATCCGGAGTTTAGGCAGAGGCTTGACTGGACGCATGGCAACCACTTTCTTTGAAGGTTCACGTGGTCGAGTTATCCACCAAGTGCTGCTATCATCTCGTCCAGGAGCGATACTTTGCCCCAATTTCTTTTTCTCCTCCGCAATCAACTTCTTCAATCTTTCTGTCGGGATAGACCGGAGGTGACGACGGAAAAGATTTGGATACAACGGTTGATTCGCAACAGTAGTCAGGGGAAGCATTAAAATGTCCTGATTCAGGAAAAAGATTTTACTATAAGTAACATGTCTAATGGACAAAATGTAATAATTTAAAACAAACATTTTGCATCCTTATGCAAAAGTAACAAACTAAAACCGGCACCAGAACATACCTCCGCAACCAAACGTCCGACAGGTCAAAGTCGCAGTACATACAATGCGCGCGTGAGAGGATGAATTGAATCAATTGGAGAATTAACCATCAAAATTGTGATATTTATGTTTTAAGTATCAAATTACGGATGATAAATTATATAATAACCAAATTTACTACAAATGATTAGGCCAAAAGCACAGCAGTAAACCGTCTTTAGTGTGAATTTTCCGAACCTTAATAAAAGTAGCTCCACTTTGAGCCATATCCAGCTTTGGTGTTTATGCAAACCATTTTGATAATACACATATATCAGGATATTTCGTTTTATGCTTCTTTTTGCACCTATAGCGACAATATTTACTTAGGTAGTTTAAAGATTGTTGTTTCGTCTAAAGAATCCATTGTTCTTATGCACATCGATCTCCGTATACCTGTTATACAGATTATGCCTTTATAAGTATCTTTTCATTGATTTGATAGTAGAATCCACAGTGGAAAGGTTTACCTGTTTCCATGTTTTCGTTAACTTTGATTAAGGTTCTCAGGAGCCTTCTTGTAATCGTGTGTAGCTGTTTTTATTGGTTTCATTACAAACCTAGGTCTTACTACATAGCATTAAAAATGGAACTGAACACCACCCAAATCTAGTAATCCACCCTTGATCAATCTAGCCACTTTGGTAAATTCACAAACAGTTTACTAGCGCCGCCTCCAAGGTGATATCGATCTATTCCCTTTTTTGCTATACTTCTGCATTAACATTTCCTCATATCATGCTTTGATCATGAAAATCTAAACCCAGTTTTATCATCTACAATACGTAACAACAACATGTAGATGCCACTCCTTTCGACAAACCAGTCGCATTTCTACGTAATACAGAACTCCAAGTTAGACAGAAACAAGTGGCCTGAACTCGTGAAACCTGTGATAGTTTTTGAGCACGGTTACATTTGGACTACACCGCAAGATTCTCCTATTTACGTGATCCGAGTGTTGGGATTTGAAGATGTGCAAATTGTGTGTATCAAAGTGCAAAAAGGGCGGAGAAGTTTTCAGAAGGACAGGGGGATCAGATCATGTAATGTCCATTGAAATTGAGGTTCTGTGCCAGAAGGCGCAAATTCGCCTCGGCGTGGTTCTGCAGCATACCAACAAATTCGTCCACCTTCGTCTGAAAGTTAAAGTCAGCAACCATCAACCATTTAGATACCACACATTAGATCATCTGTCTGAATGACTCACTCTGTAGCTGGAAGCGAGAACGCGAATTCGAGCGATGAGGGTACCGACGGTGTTTTCAACGAAGACCTTGCGTCGTCCGATCTCTTCGCTCTCCAGTGTTTCACATGTTCCCCACCTGCCCTTCTTCGCCGATGCCTCAGTCTGCAGGAAGGGATCAATGGAAGATGAAGATCATCAACTTAAACGACGATGCAACTGGACTTCTCTCTGCAATCTGGGCATTGCTTAGCTTTCACTTCAACGGTTAATGCTATCTGACTATATGGGTGTCATTAATTTATTCAATGCTTATTAGTCCCTTTGAAATCCACAACACGTCTAGGGTGAGGGGTAAATTGAATTGCATTGAACTTACTAGTAACAGCAGCAATATCCTAGATCAGATACATTTGAATCTGAAGTTATATGCCAAAGGCTAGTTCGTCAAGGAGGAAGCTTCTATGGAATTTTGATCAGTAAAAATTTTTATGGCAAAATGTACCCATCGAAGAATATTTCTCTGTATGAACTAAGAAAATACACACAACAAACGGGAAACCCTTAGTGTAATGAACCGTTTTCTCCTCTTAACATTCAAATGCAAGATACAACGTCAGAACGCTAGCAAAATGCCAGCGTCAGTAGCACGGCGCCCCATCATCGGGACGAAATCCTGGTCAAAAGCTTGGACTCATTTTTAAGGGATGACTCTCACTTAAAATTACCCGATTATGAAAGAGATGTGCTGCGTTTCATCTGATATTGAAAGCAATGGGTGAATGTCATCTCCAGCAGTAGTGAATTAAGCTACGTCTGCAAATCACATCATATTTACTACCATTTTCATTAGCGACTAGGATTGACACATCTGAAAAATTCGTCATTTTGCTATTTTTCAAAACGCTTCTTTCAACACACCTGTTCCTGCAGCTGTAAGCGCACGTCCATCTCGTCGACAGCGATGTCGACGAGGTCACGGTTGAACTGCGCGAAATTGGTGATGACGTCAAATATGGCGCGCAGATGGTAGCGCAGGTCGGAGGACAGGCTGTCGAGGAGGCAGCGCGAGAGCACGGTGGCCAGAAAGTCCCGGTGGGCCTCAATCACCTCGTCTAAATCACGCGCCGAAACCCGCACCCGCGCCAGCAGCGACAGCCATGAACACTCCAGTGCCTACAACATCAACGATCGGCGTGAGGAGAGGTGGAAACCCCAACGAAGACCGAAACCGCACAAACGACAGACCTCGAAGTTGACGTAGTATTGCAGTTGGAGAACGAAGTGGCGGACCTCGGCACCGAAGAGCTGGTCGAGGTGGAGGAGGGGTGTGAGGTCGGCGGCGAGTCCGAGGGGCAGACGCGCGAGCTGGAGCTGCTCACGCCACACGCCACTCAGCTCCATTTCCATGCGCTTGAGGCGGAAGAGGAAGCTGAAGACCTGTAGGTAGAAGAGCTGGCAGTCCGGCGTCAGCACTGTCCCCAGTGGACCTCCACGCCTGCCGCGGCAGTTATCGTCGTCGTGCACTTCGTAGCTCAGCGAAAACACGTCCCAGCCGCTGTCACCTGAATCCACAACGCACTCCATTTACGATTTCCACAAGTCCCCCCTCCTCTCTTTCAAGAATGCGCACATAGCATTTGGCTGGACAAGGTGTCCTAGTACACATACGACACAGGAGTGATGACATCAGAGGGTACTCAACTTCCGAGAGGCAATTGGCTTACGCTTTCAAGGTGTCAAACGGGGGAAGTGAAGAACTTATCAAGCTGATGTACGCTAATAAACCAACCAGATTTTGCTAAATCTAGTGTTTACGATTTATCTGAAAAATTGATGCCGAGAGCTTGACAGAGACCCCTGCTTCCAGTCTAAGCAACCACACTGCAGAAACGAGTTCCGTAAAATAAGGCATCTTCAAAATGGATTCCAGGTTCAATAAAATCTGCCGTTCTAACTCAAGGAAAAAGCATTGTCTGAAAGCCTAGTGAATCAAGGAAACTATGAAATTCATCGTTGGTAAATGCTCATGCAGAAAGAACCTTTCGCAAGCCCAGAAAAAACTACCGTCTCGTAATTTTTACCTGAGAGTCACCACACACTCGGTAACAATGGAATTGTCCTGATTTTTAGCTTTAAAAAGACGCAGAGTATGCCTCCTCAAGGAGACTCACTATCTGACAATCAGTACATTTCACTCACATGGAGTCTTGAGAAAAAACCTTACTTTGTTTCCCGCGATCCAGGTATAGCCCCACATTGCGATAACTACCGCTACGTGTCAACTCGAGATTTCAGATAGTGACAATTATTAGTAAAGCGGCTTCCCACGTTCGCGACTTGCCTTGCACCATGCGGGTTCGGGCACAGTTGAAAATAACCTCAATGTGGTCTAAACGACAAATCTTAAAGGCAGTCATCACATAAACGTCCTAGAAAACCCCCAGTTGCTTCAAAATGAAGATCAAACCACGTCAACAGTAAGTGAAATATTTTGTCGGAGCTACAAGAAATGCCATTCGTCTGCTTCATCAGAAACTGCAAAACAGTTTAAACTTGTCCACGTAGCAAGCCTGACACGCCCATGACCTTCACCTGTCACGACTTCCCGCACACCTTCGTCCCCAGATTTTGCTGTTTGTGCCTAAGGTGACCCCCCCCATGAACTGAACCAGCTAGTAGCGTCTACGACACGCGCTCTTACCATCCGTGATGTCGAGAAGACCGACACTCAGCCGCTGAAGGATTTCCGCGTCCTCGTACTGGGCGTTGGTATCGCGAATAGCCGTCTCGAGGACCTCGTTCAGACGGTGACGCATTATCTGATCCGCGGGTAAGTCCAGCTCCGGTCTTTATGGCAAAGCAAAAACGATACGAGAGTATGGGCAAAGATTGTCGATTGGACTTCAATGCGTGACTGGTGGAGAAAAGAGTATCGATGCGCGAATTAATCACAACACCCCTGCTCAGAGATACATTACCTAAAGTACTCTGTGAAACTCGACATGAACTCACTTTAACAGGTCGATGAGTCGCTGAATGAAATCGCCCTGGCCAAGAAGAAGGAACTTCCTGCAGGCCTGTAATACAAGAATAAATTTCGGATGATATTATGCATGCTTAACTAACCAAAATAAGGCAGCACCGCCGCCAATGCTTACCGAGAGATGCTCAATAAGATGGTATTTCTCGAACATAATTTTCAGAAGGTGCTTGGAGATGGCATTGTAGGCGGTGGAAATCATTCGATCAAAGGAATTGTCAAATGACTGATCGAAGAGCGATTCAACTAGATTGAACAAAAATAGTCAAGAAGTCCCTAAACCTGGTATGATACACAACGAGTCAGGGGGATACCTCGAGTTACTCTCGTCTTGCGAATTGCCTCAAGATCCTTGAAAATCAGCGAATCGCCACAGGCGTGCATGAGGAAGTTGGCCGATTTGCCCACCAGAAGGATCTACAATGACGTCAAATTAAGTGCCGAGGCACATTTCACATCACCCCCACAAACAACTACAGCCAAAGTAGACTGAATAAACAAATAATGCATGACAAAAGCCTGGTTTCTCAGTTTTTCAAGCATAAAGACTTTTTCAAACATAACCAACTTTAGTCCACAGGACTATGGACGAAACCGGCAGAGACTATAGGGACTCTGGGAAGTGACCGCTTTCTCACACCTCAAAGCATCAACCTAGGGACGATTCACCAGTAACACTTTCCCCAAATAGGCATTTGACTTAGATTTTATGGGTGTATAGTGGAAAAAAAGCACGAACCTTCCTGGCCTGCTCCCTGCTGATGAAGGCGGGGACCATGTCCTTGCGGACGCCATACTTCTCCATCCAGAGGCTCTCCTTGCCCACGGAGGGGTTCACGGTGATGAAGAATTCTTGGTTCAGGTCAGGCAGCAGGCGTCCATCGTAGATCCACATCGCGATCATCTCGTAGATGGTCCCTGACATATTGGTCAAGACTGCCCTCAACATTGATCTGATCTGCTGACCACCGTGTTGTGCCATCTCGTATACCTACGTGGATTAGGCAATTGCGGTTAAAACATGCGTTTTCGCACTGATTCCCAATCTCTTGCCCCCTCCTCCCCCTCCTTTTCGATAGCGGAAAGGAAGCCGCATATACCCAGCCTTGGATATTCCGCTAATTCAAATGCAAAAATTGTCTCTTATACACTTCGATTGGACTTTCCGTTTTTGATGAGGAACGGAGCTGAAAGAAGGACATCTACCTTAGACACAAGAGCCCCGCCTTTTAGTGAGGAGCATGAGTCACAAAGCTGGACGAGGATTTTGAGGCGCCTTTTGGGTTCCATGAGCCAGTAGTTCAAAGTGATCAGGGTGAGAGGCTGCAGCGCCAACTCCGACTGGAGCCCGCCCTCTGGCTGCCTGTTTGTCGCGCCCGCTAAAGAGTAGAGCGACCGTGAGGCTGGGAGGCTCGTTGTCGAGTTGGCCAGCGAGTTCAAATTCGACTCAACGTTTGACGTTTCTGGGTCGCTGTTCATTTGGGCCTAGAAAACAGAGGCAAAGAATATTAATTTGAGGCTTGTAACAACCCTAAGTCACTTTCACATTCTACCCGAATTGTACCCACCAGTCACTACTAAGCTCCTTACATTTAGTCCCTATGTCCTCATTTTACTACACCTAGAGCATCTGCTAGTCACAAAGAGGACTGTAGAGCACCTCGGAGGAATCCTGTCGCGTCACTTTCCCTTTATTCAGTTGCTTCTCTATGTGATGGAGTTAGGATATGAGTAGCACTTTTACCGAGGATAGAGTGGGCAGTAGTGAAGCAACGCACCTCTAGCATGGAAACAAGACGCAAGTATTCTGTCAGGTGTTCGTCAATCGCCAGAGCCAGCGACATGGTTACTTTTCCAGTATTTGGATCACTCCGAACGCCGTTGACAAAGCGACTCACACGATTATAGAGCCAACCACACGACGCAATGCTCATCACCTGTCCTTGCACACTCGGCAGCAGAGTGAGATTCGGAGAAGGCTAGAAACGAAACAACAGTACCCGCTAGAACTAAGGGTAATCCAACCTCGAGCATTAAAGCGAGGATTACTTGCAACTAAATTGAGCGACTTCATATGTCTTTAGCGCTTATCAAAGGAAAGAAGCTCGGCTCAATCAATGGTCCTAGTAGTGCTTTCCAGGTTCGTAGACATCCAAATGCATACTTTTGTGCTCAACTAGTTGTTATGGAAGCTGGGCGCTTGGTTTCCCTTCCTTGTCCACCCTCCCCCAAGTTTATCCGTCCTAATTGCTACAAAAAGGAGTTTTCATGACCGATATCAGAGCATCTTCATAATCAGCGACTTATGTTCACATCAGTCATCTACCGATCCACTTAATTCGCCTTTGAAGTTGGTGAGTGCATATCAAGGCTTTTTTGGAACAAAAACCAAGACAAAGTGAATACATATGCATACATAGGAGAAGAGTACACGAAAAACGGTTCCAAACGTACCACGAATGCATCAAGTGTGGGATCGTATTGGATGAGTGATCCACTGGCACCAGAAAGCGTGAGAATGGCCTCTCGCAGTAGCTCCTGTTCAACCGGAAAGGTAGATGGTGCGACGGATGCAGCGGCTACGATTGGAAATAATTTATATGTGATACATTTTGAGTTCGTTGTAGTGAGATATATTTAAAAAAAGCAAATATTTCTCACATTTGGCAGAAGCTTGACCACAATAAACCTGGCGGTCTTTCGAATGTCGACTGAGTGTACCCATACGAGAGGTGCTCCCCCACAGTGAAGCGGGCGCTTGAGCAGCAGGAAGGTAGTCAACGGGGTTCGAAGCATCCACATTGAGAGGAATAGATGGGTTGCTGTATCAAGAAAAATGACGCTTATCTAATCACAACGGTAGCTAAATATTACCTCAGCTAAAATCAAGACCTACGATAAAAAGTTTAGATCCGTTGGTGACTGACCAGTACCCCAATTGTTCATTTCTTTTAGCTGGGGTGGCTGATGGAAAGAGGATGTACTTGATATGATAGAAGGTGATTGATTGCGATTCAAGAGAGTGCAGAAGATTAATATATCGATTATAGGAGTAGATAGTTTCTATATATAGAAACACAAGCATTAGAACATAACAATATGAACTTTGTGGAAATCAGGACTTACGAAACTTTGGAGCTTTTTCACAAGTTTGTAAACAATCGGTGTCTTATTCAGTGGAACAAAGTCTACAAATGAAGCCAATAAATAACGTCTGGGTACCTGAAATATCTGGTGATCGCCGATACGGACTACACTTTGAGTTCCTAAGAAAAAGACAATTGCACATCCACTTACCTAGCGATAATCTGAAAAGCATAGACAGAATACCATTTGATCTCTTTGAAAATACAATGAAATATGAACCTTACCAAAACTACTTGATTTGCCACCGAAAATAACTTTTACTAGTGTGTCAAGTCCATATGGAAATCCAGTGCACATTCAGGTTTTAAAAGAGCAACCTTAAGCATCACAAACATAACTCTGTTTTTCAAACCACAGTTTCTTTGGTGAACTCAACTACCGAATTTTATTTTTGCTTTCAACGTCATTTTAAAGTTGCCATAGTCCTACTTCTTACCCATTTACCCATCACAAACCTATTTTTTCTTGGTAGCCATTCTGAGAATATGCAATGCTTTTACTTATTAATGCATTAAGCAATTGAAAATGCACAATCATAATGACTTTGAAGTTTATTATCCCATAGAACAGGCATCTTAATAATTCTAACATGTTTGCATCATCCACTCGGAAGTCTTTTATATTTGACACGTATCTGTCATTAATTCTCTTTTTAAATAAGCATGGGTGTTTTGATGTAATTAGCATAGGACAACTGCTGTCAATGACGTCACACTTGGATAAACCGAATGTAATTTCATCCCAACCACGTGAAACATAATGAGCGGATTTCTTTTTATATAACGAGATAGTAAACGCCTCAAACACTAATATTGCATGGATTTCAGGTGTCTAAACATCAAACCTAGGCCCTCTCATTAATTACTATAACATGTTGGAGAGCACCAGGTTCACGCATTCACAGATGCTTAGCTTTCCCTTTCTATATGGCGAAGTAGGGCCCATCACGTCTCCGATCGAGTAGCAACGACATGACCACCGTCCGGCTTTCATCAAAACCACCCTTCTATTCGGTGCCTCACCTTAGCCGCCCTCAATTAACAACTGCGTATTCCGCTCATTCCTGCTCCGCTTCGATTGCGATTAAAAGAAGACAGGCTTGAGTTCAGTTTTTAAGCAGAATATCCATCAAAACAAACATAGATTGCAAAAAATGTACAAATGAAGACGGAGACGGATTCACAATCAAGAGGAACTTTTGGGTTCGTGTGGAGGAAATGAGTACAGCCTACTATTTGAGTCTGGATGGAAATGTACCACAGGCAGATTGTCCGGAGACACAGAAAACTTCCCCTTTCGCCTTGGTTCATTTTCCTACAAACAAAAAGCCTTCAGTTGAATTGGGATGACCGCAAGTCAGGTCATTTACAGGGTGAAACACACCAGTTGCTTGCTCAACTCAAGCATCTTCTCTTTGAGCATCTGAAGAACACCGGCCTTCACTTTGGACGGCTGTCGCGTTTGGGCATCGAGAATGGCCTCATTTTCCAGGCGTCTATCAGGCTTGGTGTTCGGACCATAAAGATCAAGGAGGTCTGCCCAGGTTTTGGCATGCGGATGCAACTTAGCCAGAATGTCTTGAGCTGCGTAGTTGCGACCGGTACGCTTATTCTTGCATTGCACCTACAGAAGACACAAAGTTTGCAAATACTATTGAATTCGGCTGATTGAGTTCTAGATCACAATAAAGGTGTCGGCCAATACACGTTAAAGATCTGCTCCAGCGTTACATCGAATTCGGTCATGACTACATAGATGATGAGACCCTCAATGGTAACATCATTGACGTCATTCAAAGTGCCAAAGAATACCAACTGAACAAATTACGGGAGTGTACTGAAAGGTGTCTGCGTCTTCTCGACTCGTCACTATATCTTTCACAGATGCAGCAAGATACTTGAGGGCCGACATCCGATTTCAGAATCCGTTAACCGAAAAAAGAGTCTAAACTTAGGTAGAAAAGGCCCTAGGACCTCTAATACCTTAAACAGCTCCCAGTAAATTCGAAAGGAAGGCAAATGTGAACGAATTGGACTGACAAATTACCCACCTAGAAATTCGGCTCTAATGCAAAAACCAGCTGAAAGCGAAGCATTTGGTTGACAGATCCCCTCCTTCCCCACTTTGGTTTGATGGCAATAAATCTTTTTAGAGCTTCTCTGACTTGAGTAGTCAGTAATTGTTTCAGGTTCTTCGTCGAATCGGATTCAACCCGAAGGCCAAGTATTACGACAGCATCGGTTAATGACGCTCTCTTGATTTCGTCACTAATTAGCCCCAGGCTCTTGAGCATGTCGCGATTTGTCAAAAGCACGATGTTAAGCTACCTGAACACGGATCTGTCCCACAGCGATCTCGTAGACGAGGTTGCTGGTGAAGGGCCCGTTCACGCCAGAGTGCACTTCGCTCTCGGGGATGCAGTGCCGACGCACGTACTCCGCGAAGAGGGTGTGGGGCGCCGCACAGGCGAGCTGGCGCGCCGCCACTTCCTCGCAGACACGCCGATCGGTCACCCCGAGGCTCCGGAAGAGTTGCATGTCCGCCTCCGAGAGCATCGACGAGCCCGACGCCCACTCCCCACTAGTGCCCGCCTCTGCGCTCCGATGGCGCACATTTGTCTCGCAATACGCCTTGTACTCCGGCAGCAACTCTACCAGGGCAAGTCGAGCTGAAATAAGGAACTCTAAACTGACCAGCATTTACAATCACTCATTGACAACGGAAAATGCGGTATTTGACAGGCAACGGCTGTGCGTTTAGATAGAGGGTTACCTGGGTCATTAAATGGACTACGGAAGTTGGGCTTGACAAAGTTTTATCCCGCCGAGTTTAGTAGCGTACCCAAATCGCCTATACGATTATGAGTAGTCTCAAATCCTTGTAGATTTACTTAGGCTCTCACAGTTCCATGCATCTGCTGGACTCCAACAACATGATTGCACTACAGACCTACATCCCATTCCCTATCCAGGATAACCTAAAGGTTTCTAGTTAAAACCTCCGGTGTTATACAGCCGACTTACCAGCTTCTGTGCGGGCAGTCCTCTTGCTGTTGCCCGTGCCGACGGGGAAGGTGCGGTCGTTGATGACGGCAGCCATGCGGAAGACCTGTTTGTCACTCTCCGTGCCCTCTGACCTGTAGGAGCACTGCGTCTTGAGGACACAGTGGCAGTACTCATGCAGGATGCAGATTGGCGATTTTTCGAGGCGCTTGCAGATTCGCTCTGAGAGGAGGAAGGTTTGTGCCATGTACATATAAGTAAACAGCGGTGCATAAGCGATGAAAAAATTGAGCTATAGCAGTAAAAAGGGGGTATATATCCGAATCTGTAAACGTGAGAACAGCTTTGAGTGTGTATAACATTACTTTTAGTACCGGAAAAGCTAAAAATTTGCCTGGCAGTGTTACCAACAACCCTAAACTATTGCTGGAGTTACGTCAAAACGTAACTGAAAGAGACCAAGCACGACCTAATGCCGTGAAGATTACTGGCAGAAGAAATTTCATCAACCCAGAACTTTAGACTAGCATAATACCTAGGAATTACTGACTCACCTTTGGCTCGTTGTTCAGATGACAAAGGGAGAGGACCCTTAACCTGAAATAATGGCAAAAAAAGAAAATAAACAAATAAATAGGATAATTGCAATACTCAAAAACTTAAAACTCACGAAACTCTCGAATTTCCTTTGTCCATATGAACTACATCCACCAGGATTTCTACTTGAAAAAATTATAGTTAGAGAAAGAGGTAATCGTTCTAGGCATTCACATTGCTATAAAAACAAAACTAACCCATCTCGAGGCATGTTGATCTGTCTGAAGTTGAATAATTTGGCTGCGTAATCGCGTATTTCACCGGGGTTTAAAAACCTTTGAAATTGACCGCATTTGTTTGGTCGGTTAAAAGCCTTTTCCTCTTTAGCCAAAATAGGATCCACCAGAAGTCGAGAATCTACGCCAATGAAGAAAAGTGGAGTAAATATCCATGAAAGCTACAAGCATGTTAGAGAGTACAACACCTTTCTTTGAACAATGGCGTTTGATCGGTGGAGGTTTCAAATAATCATTATGAGTACCAGGATTTTCGTTTAAGTCTTCATCATCTTCCTCTTCATCCGAAGTTAACTCGCCCTCTTCCCTATCAGAAGTGTCCACATTTTGAGAGGTTTCAGCATCAGATTCCAATTCATCGAGATTTTTATCATCGCACACTAACAGAGCCTGACCGGGTTTCTGAGTATAAGAATCAGCCACATCCGACTCGGGATTTTTGTCACACATCTTGAATTAAAGAAGATTTATGGTAATATCGAGAGAAATGAATAAATATGGATAAACTAAGTCAACAAACCCTGCCACCATAGAACTTGCTGAAGCGATAGTTAAGACAAGGAATGGCCGAAATCGGTATAGGAGCACTTTTCAATATATTTAATTCTACCGCAAAGGGTCGTGAAAGTGTGGCTACACCACTCAATTTGTCGTAATACATAATAAGTCCAGATTCGTGAGGTACTTTAACCCAATCCTTCGGAAGTTCACGACCACTTATGGCATCATATCCTGAACAAAATGAATAAAACAAGAAATTATATAACATCGACTTGATGAGTTAACTACGTTGCCTAGTTAAATGCAAAATAAGAATTGAGACCACATCTAGTCAAAGAATGTGGATTTCAGTTGAGCATATTTACCTGGGATAACAAACCTCCGTTTGCCGACCTCACATACTTTCGTAACATCCATTAATTCCATTGTCTTTTCATCACATGTACCACCATCAGAACGCTCCATGTTAGAAACTACAATCGTGACCTAAAGAGTCAATTGACTGACTTACATACGCGCGAAATAGATGCACATTAAAACTAAAAATTGCTACAGTTATTTAATTTAACTTTAAATTATTTAAGATTTTATTTAATAGAGTATCTGAATAATTTTATTATTATGTAACTGAAGAATTATTCAATAGGAACGCTTTATTTTCTAATTATAATAAAGCAAACTAACTTTTGTGCTATTGACACTTATCCAGTGAGAAGAGATCTACAATGTACATTACATTGTTCCATATATATTTATTTATATTTAACTACAGACCGTTAATCGCTTCTGCATCAACACATGGATTCCACTCCCAAGTGATTGTAGCCTGTCAAATGAGTTCCACTGGCTTCTACACCAGAAAAACCCTCACTACCGAACCTATTTTGTATGCACACGACTGCAGGACAAGAGGTCGGTACCCTTGCTTGCTTTATGTAGTGGAGGACCTCATGAAATGGCTACACAGACCATTCCCCACTTACAAGATTGGATTCGTTCAGCTCTTCTCTTTAAACATGGCAGCTTTACACGCCAGCGGTTAATTTCTCATTTCATGACCCCGGGGAACCCGATACAAGCTGACAATAGGTTAAACTATTTACATAAGATTTAATTTACATAACTCAACAACAGAACACTCGTTAAACTCAATCCGTCTCCATCAATTCTTCACCATCCTCATCGCGTTCCTCGCCATCACCACTGCCAGACGAACCCATGTTCTCGTCATTGTCGACAGTGTTCTCGGCATCGGTCCAGTTGCCCTCGAGATCAGCCCGGAAGGGTGCCGAAGACGTAACCACGGCAACGGGACAGAACGTGGCACTCTTTTTACTCTTGGTAAGTTCTTAACGTAAAAGTATAAGCAAAGCTGTAGGGAGGATAAGCACAAGCAATGGGAAACCGTGCATACACTGGGTATAGATCAAGGAATGCAAGTCACGAATCAAGGGACCACATACTAATTATGTTGCTCCAAAGTAATCTAAGCAATCCGAAATGGTTACATTAACTACCCAATAAGGTAACTTACGGTTGAAGATAACTTGGTCAATCTCCTTGATGGGGAAATCGATGTCATCGAAAGCAATGTTGACGGGTTTAGTTGGTTCCGCAATCGGAGCATCATTTTCAGGGGGTATTGTGTGGTGAGCCAATTTACCACTTTGGAAGGACAGAAAAACCACTTAGAAATAAACCAGAACTAGAAAATCAGTTATGTAAAAGATGAAACTAATAGCCCTCTGAAACGGTCGAAAACCTAACTTTAAAACAGCCACAAGCCCAAAAATTGACCTCTACCTAGGCGACCGAGCGAATTAACCTTGATCCGAATTGGTACTGAACTTAGCACTAGTCTCATAACTAATCATATAATCTAATAAAAGGAGCATCAGAATGGAATAATCCAGTTTGCTTTCAGTTTTGGATTTACTCCGTTCTACTCTACCGGTTAACGGCAGAACGGGGTCGCAGTTAAGTAGGGACTGGTAAAAGGAAGCAGAAACTCACGACAGCCAGTCATTAACGAGGACGCGAGCAGCACCTCGTACATCGGGAGCGCCACCTTTGCGCAACTTCCCCATTTTCTGGGCCAACTTGCAAAGGAAGTCCATAGTGTTCTCGTACTCTGAGACGGAATATTGGACCATTATCTGTCGCTTTGGACACCACGAAAGAATCGCCGCAACCACAGGATCGAGAACTTCCATACTCTCCGGCTACTCAAGAAATTAAAACTTACTAATGACAAACTGAAAAATTGGCAGCAGTAGAAAGATGGAGATTCACCTTGATGCAGTTCCGAAGAACAAGTTCACAGGGGTCCTCCGACTTTGAGAGTAAAATACCCGGAGAATCAATCAGCTCTATTCTCTTGTCAATTTTATAGACTTGGCACTCTCTTGTCAGACCAGGAGCGCCGCCACTAGCGGCGACCTTACGGCATACCAATGTATTTATAACCGCACTTTTCCCAGTATTAGGAAGTCCGACGAGACCAACGGTTAGTTTGCCTCCATTATGGCGACAAATATTTCCTAGCAGTACCTTCAAGCCATCCACACCCAAACCACTATATAACAAATTAACTTGAGGTAGAAATTGCCAACTTACCCTTTTGCGCTAAAGTTCGATTTCACGGGGATCTTACCCCTAAAATTGTTTAGTCTGCTGCAAGTCTCCTGTGAATTGGCCTTAAACGGCACTGTAGTGTACCACTTGCGAAAATAACCAAGCCAATGTTGCAGTACCTCGAGGGGAATGAGGTCTTAATAGCGACTCAAAAGAAGAGCAACATGGCCTACCGATTTTATTAAGAAGAAGAATTAACCTTCGTCCCGCAGCCAAAACTGCGTTTTCAGCTTCAAGGCTCCTAGTACCGAGGGGATCACGTGCATCCAAGACTTCGATTACCACGTCGGCGTTGTTTAGTACACTGGTGAATTGTTTTGAAAAATTTACGTTGTTAACTTTTATTTGAGGTTTTTCGGAAGAACTCCCAATTTCTTTGGCTTGACTCATTAAAGCCAGACGTCGTTCCTTCTCTGTCTGAAAAAAGTATAAGAAGAGGAACTGAAACCGTACCCTTCTAGTTTCCTTTATGTGTTTAAGAAGTTGTTCCTTGAAGGGAAGAGAGTTCGGAATACCAGGATCTTTTCCTACACAACCTAGTAGTCAAACATGCATTACGTTTGTAGAGTTTGGGATTCTTCTTCTTGTCCTTGCGAACTTTGCGGTGATGTTCACGAACTTTTCGCAAAATTTTATACCTCTTACGGCAGGTTACACGTTTGCTTTTGTGTTCTACAAAGGTATATACGGAAGTATGCACCCACTTTTACAGCTTCTAACCATCCCCACACACGTGAAAACCTACAAATGTCGTGGCTAAAAGCGTGTAACAAAACACGATTATTGTTCTTGGATTTACTATTTTTAATAAAAATCATAAGAGTATTTATATTTTATAACGCTTTATGCATTATTTGCTAATTAGAACTATGCATATTTATTTTTGATTTTCACTAACATTAATGTACTATTTCCATTCGGTTTTGTATGGTTTTCCTCGATATATATATTTTAGTTGCATAAAGTGAAAAAAACCTACTTTGAAGTTGCGCTACTTTATTCCATGTTTTCCTGTTTCCTTGGGGTTGTTTGAGTTAACCCCATCGAGTACATTATTGCTTATCCCCGTGCAGGATAGGTTCTATTGCACATTAAATGATCACATTGTAGCTTCATTAAAATATATACAGCAATCAAATCCCTATGCTACTAAAATAAAGTAACATTGTAATCAAACTAATGCATACTAAAATTATTGGCATAAAAGGCACCTGGTGCCGGCTGCTGGCTTACGTAAAAGGCTCTGCTGTTAACTTATCACGTTTAGGTATTCTGCCACCTTTCGCCATTTAGTTTGCCACTATGAGACATCAAAACGATAAAATGGGGGTATATTGTGTGTGACGATGCAGCGACCAGTAACTAAAACACTTCGTGATCTACCTGGAGCCAATGCTAGTCTGGAGGGATTAGAGCACCCATTATGTAACCTAGAGTTATTAGTACACAGCGGGATACTCGTCTTATCGCTTCACGCTGTCTAGTTTCGGATTTTATAGTGATTCACAATGAGCTGTACCTTCAGTACCCAGACTGATGTTCTCAAAGATTAATGAAATTTAAATAGATACCATGCGCAATTTCAATCGGCACCGCTATCTGTGCGGCCTGTTGCCAACTAGTCAATCTAGACGGCCTAGTTGCTATCCTGTTATAGAGCTCACAGCAAGCAAGCCCAGACCTAGTTACTAGACTCTCCGTCACCAATCGAAGTATGAGGCATGCTCCCTTATTCCAATATCACATAAAGCCGCTTGAGTGCACTCCTCATAGAGCACAGGTTTTCAATACACTTCTCCCTCTGGGAGTGGGACTATCTTAACTTGGTAGTTAAGCCTAAATGTAGCCTATCCACAACATGCCCTCATCTCAGACTGGTGCATGCTCAGCGTCACATGAGCAACTCAATTGCGAGAAAGCGGTTACTGTACAGCTCTCTGTGCCCACACAAATCCGCGCACATTTTATGCGCACACTGCAGCTAAGGCTTGACATCTCAGCTGCCTCATCTCCTCCATCGACCAATCGGCCTTCTCATTTGAGTCCTTTGCCCTCTTACAGCTCTGGTGGATCCGGGCGTTACCGGCTTCTGGCGGTTGCTGAACCGGGACCCTAGCTATTGCGCCTAGAGGACACATGCAAGTTAAATCAAATTCTACCTGTCACCGTCGTTAGTGGTAACACAGTCAACAACTCTGGAAGTCGCATTGATGCTTTAAAAAAATGTATTTCACTGAATCTTTTCATCACCGAGAAGTTAATTAAAATGTTAACGAACTGAGTGGGGTCGTTGAAAGCAGTCAAGACAAGCTGACGCGCGTCTAATGTTTTGCTAACATGAGAGCTTTGGCAATTTTCAGTTTTGCCTTTCCTCATATTAACAAGTCTTACTTGGATTAAATGGTCTCAATTGGGGAATGGCAAATGAAGCATGTAGATTTTCTTTTGTCTCAGACGAGGAAGGTATCCTGGATATCACGTCAAGTCTTGTTCCAGCATATTTTAGCATCTGTGAGCATTATTTGATTCACTAAATTTGCCTAGTTCCCCTGAGCACTATGCTTAATCATGGGAAGGTTAACACCCCAGATCTTGAACTCTCACTATGTAGTGGTGGCCACGTCACATCTTGAAGCACTGGCCAATATTGGCGAGTTATTAGCGATGGTCTAGTTTGTTTCTAATAGGATATTCCAATTTCGTGAAACCCCGCCATTGAGAAATTCATTGAATTGTGTATATCCAAAAGAAGTATGAAAGACAAATACTTAAGAAGGAAATTGTAGTTATTTATCATACAAACGCTTGATAGAATCTACCCATATATTTTAAAAACAGCGAGAAGAATCGATCCAATATTTTCAGTACTCCTACATATAAGGAGTATAAACGTTCCACGTCTCCAAGAGGAGTGAATTCGATCGATAGTAACTGAATCACATTTTTGGAGTAGATCATTATAGTTTTGCCTTGTAAGTTAGGTATTGGAAAACTTTCATTCCACCAACAGGGAACAATCAGGACTGTCAGATATAGGTGTGCAAGTTGTGGATAAAGGGGACAGGATTTCGCCTAACTCAATTGCTAGATGCTACTAACTTTAAAAAGTAGTGGTGTTCATGCAATTTTAATTTCTGGAAACGAAAATTCCCCAAAGCTGGAATATTTGATGAAGATGAAAAGGTGAGAGTTTTTGATATTTAAATGTTTTGAAGACTGCTTGCCTTCGAATCTCCCTAGGGTAGTCACCAGTATTGGTTCGATACAGTACCCCATTCACGTGGAAACCACGTTATGTCCGTTAAGGAGAAGCCAATATCCGTTCTTCTGGGCGATCCCATATTCAAGCCCAAGCACCAGAGAGCAGTGAAATTGACCATCGACCTACCTCCATTCACGGCACCGAGGACACTGTCCACGTGCAAGCATCGCAAAAAGGTCTCCCCTCATAGATTCTTGCACGAGGCCTACGAGAATGCCGATGTATCCGACGTCTTCAGCAAGTCCACTTGTGAAGAAGTTACTGCTAAAAACAAAAACGCAATCCATGTCGTAATCAAGCGCGTGCTGGGGACACCAAGAATCTATTTTACTAAGACAGAGTTGAGCATTATCATGCACATGTATCTCCAATTAACTGGGCTGGAAATGAGGGACATTTCTCAGGAGGAAATGAAAAACTTTCTGCATAGCACTCTGGGTTTTACGAGTCTTGTCTCGCTGGATGGCATATGCCGAGCAGCAGCGCTTATGTGTGGTGGCATTGCTCCCTCAAAGAAGCGCATAACACCTGCAGCATTCATTAAGACGCTGTCAATCCTGCTACGGGGTACCATTGACGACAGAGCGGAACTGGCCTTCCATGCGATCGATATCGACTCGGATGGCCTCTTGCGAAAGACAGTGGAATTTCGAAAGTTGCTCCGAGACTCATTCGATGCGGCAATCGCTGCTCAAAATCCAGACATGGACCCCGAAGAACCGTCCAGAGATGCTGTGAACATACTGTGTGACAAATTCAATTGCACTTTGACTTCCCACGTGACCCTCAAAGCCTTCCGAGATATGTGCCACAAAGAGCCTTGGCTTGTTGAATGTCTTCTGCCGTGCATTCCAGAGGAGCGAGTGAACTACACTTTCCAGAGTCTCTTCAACACCACCGTCAATGTGCCGTCCATCGACAACGCAGTTCAGCCCATAAAACAGTCGCTACTTTGTTTTAGTCGGAGGAGGACCACGTATCCTCAGAGCCTTCTTTAAAGAGGATTTAATAAAGTTAATCTCAACTTTACTGAGCATACACGATGGCCTAATTGACAAGCGTAGTCATATTTTTGATGTGAGATTTCCTTATGCCGAAAGGCAACCCTACAAAATTGATTTATACTCTGCAAAACTTACTCGTTCACTCACACAAGTACAAAGATGGACAGGTAAACAGCGGAGGGTTCTTTAGAACCGTGTGCATGTATTCGACACAAATCCTGATCAAGTCACAGATCTAACTAACAGGTTGGAAAAGGAGGAGTGTCTCAACCCTCTGAAGTACTGGTCATTGTAATTCTGGTATTCATAAAACTTATTACTTAAAAACCTATGCATTTTTTATCAACCTGTTAGTCATTTCATCCTACGTAGTAATGATGTCTACTTAAAACAATTTATGCAAGAGCAAAGTATCCTATCAGGTTATTTTTCCGAAGTTGCTGCTAATGGCAACGTCTACACTTCTGCGATCTAGCAAAGATAAGCCGTATCAGTCTAGCAAAAATACCTCAGCCCCGTATGGGCATATCTAGATTTTTGTCACAGTAACATGACAGAAACCAGTGGCTCGGGAATGAATCACCAGACTTCTCTAACAGATTTTGATGGAATAGGTGTCATTCCAAAAATTTCAGGTGAGCAAAGATAGTAAACAATCTCACTGAAAGATCCCCGCAAATGATTTATCCTGGGTACAAAGTGGCACATCACTTTTTTAAATGAGAAACAAAAAACAGCTTTTCTACGAATTCGTGGTTGAATACCAAGCGACTAGTCCCGACCATAAGTTTCATGGAGTCGTTGTTAAGCCAGTCATAGGAAAATGCTTTGGTTCAGATTCTGCTTGTCCCACAGTCCAAACCAGTGAGGAGACGAGGCAGTAGCAACCGAACGCATTTGTTACGAAGGAGAGCAGCATGCATGCAAAAGTGCAGCAGGAAGGTGATTTCCAAAAAGCACAAAACCACCCTGTAGGCTTTAGTGTAAGTCTGGATGAAGAGCGTCAGATTATCGGGACTGGACAAAGAACAAAGGCCAAATAGGAACTTTAGGAAGCCTATCAGTAGAATAGATGTTACGATTGCCTATTGAAAGTATTTATGGAGTTAATTATGACTGGCGATTACAATCTGATTAAAAGATGGTTATCTGTCCGTGTATACACCTGTGTCAGTGAGGCAATGAAATGGGTATCCTGTTGTGTGGTAACCCCACTGAACTAAAAACTGAAGTGACATCGACAACACGTAAATAGCGAAAAGCGTCACGTACAGGCACGGGTGTTCTCAAAATTCAAATTCTCGAATTCTACTAGCTATCGTAATGTATCTATCGTAAATCAGCTTCATCTACGTACCACTTTTTCATAGGTCTTGCTTTGCTTTAAGTGGTACTTTATTTTCAAGAGTATAAAGTAAGTTTTGTAGAGCTAAAGAGTTATGCTGCTCATCTTAATGCTTCACAATTACTACTCCCAGAATCAGAAGCTATTCTATGAGATAATTAAACTGAAATGGATAATGCTAGCGGATATCACTCGATAAAAGGTAGCATTTAGTGATAGTCTAATTAACAAATCCTCCTGTTACATATAGATTAGCTTTTAGGCTACCTTCTGTCTACGGCTGATTGTTAAAAGAAGGAAAATACATGTAACAGCAGTACCAAGCCTTTGCAAATTCTGTGTTCGGAATCACCCCGTTATTAAATAATTACGCCCTTACAATAAGGCCATTTCAGTAGACTAGATTGCTACTTATCTCAGAAATTTTTGGTCAAGACCGAGCTTTTGGGGGATTAGCTGTCTTCTTTTTTTAAATTCATTTGCTATTACTCTAATCTATTTCAAACAGAGTTTTCAATGATCTTACAATAGTAGTTTCATATTAAAGATATATTCGATATATTAGGGTTTTTAAGATATGATAAGGCGGCAATTTAACAGTTATTATAATGCCCTTTGAATGTCCAAAATATTACAGAAAAGAATGATAAAGATGGCAACGATTAAAAAGGTGGATAGTTGGTATACTCACTTACTGTTCAAAGAAACTCTGACGTTTGAATGAAGGGACTGGTATATTTTTTCGAATAAAAACCTCGAAAACGTCTTCCACTGGATAAGCATTTACAAAAGTAAAGAAGCATTCAGGTGTTTCTTGCAAAAAACGATGATGCAAAAACTGCAAAGAAAATTTTTTGTATAAGAGTAGGGTTTAGGAACTTTCAGATGTCGCATGCTAAGTAGTAGCGTCAATCGGTTTAATCGTAAACGATTCCAAATAGAGAGGAGCATTTTTCACACAAGGTTGTCGAAATATCTTTTCATATGGATACTCATAATTATTTATTCTTCAATCACATCTTATGACTTAGTTCATGTAATTTATCGGGTGATTTTATAAGCTATGTAAACACGTGTTCATAATGACATACTAGGATTTAATATTAGAAAATTTTATGATTTGAGTCTTACCACTTGTATTATTTCTGAAAGAATTCGAAAATTAACTTCACAAAGCCTATGGCAAAATGGTCTCGATCCTAATTTAGCAAAACTTATTCATGAAACTTGAAAAATAAATTTAAACTGAAGTTGGTTCAAGTGTATCAAATATATGTGAAACGAATTCGCTCTATTCCGACTTCGTTTTGATGTTTTTGAGTGCTCTAGTAGACTAGTAAGAATTTATAAATCATGAAAAAGCGCTGATTGTGAATCAAGGGACAGTGTTGATGATGACGATGATGATGATGGCAAAGATGATGATGATGATGAGGAGGAGGAGGAGTAGAAAATTCCAGAAAGGATGGCATTTTAGCTCAGCTAATGACGGATGATGTCGGAGGTAACTATTGGGGACAACGATAAGTCCCGATTCATTATTCCATAGGTATGATGGTAGTCATTTTGCTATTCAGTTTAATTCAATAGATCCGGGTCCCATCTAAACCAAATTCAATATGTTTTGAGTCACAGAAATAGAAATAATAATAATATCCACTAATGGTATATCGCTGAAAATGACAGTATCACTGAAATCAATAATAAGTGACAAGAAAACATCGCCTGGTTGACGTTTCCTGTGCATGGTATTTCACTTTGGCGTTGAAATTATCCCATCACTGCTTTACATAACAGTGATAAATAAACTAACATTTTCGTCTTATTTTAACATGCCCAAATTTAAATCCAAACTGATGGCCTAATAATTCTTCTTTGATTGCGTAGCACTTAGTATTTGCCATTTGATCAATGTTCATTTTTATGAAGAAATTCTAAGTTGATTTCTTACAGGGTTCTTCATCTTTAGTACTTTAATTTAAACTACTCTCCCAAAACCAACGACCATTGATTTTTCTACTATAACAATAATTTTGATTAGCAGAAAAAGTAGGTTTTTTAATTTGATGTAAGTATTCAATCGAACTTTCACAAAATCCTTCGTGATTTTAATTAAAATTCAACTGAAAATGCCCTATAATTATGAGAGACAATGTTGAATCACATGAGGTCCAGTTGTTTAACCGAACTAGGACTGAACAAAATCGCTAGGAAAATCTCCTATGTATTTTTTTTGAGAATACAAAATATAGGCTCTTGTAGTATTTATTACGCTCTGCTACCTCTCTTTCTTATTTTTGTCATTATTTGGTCTAAAATAATAACGAGATTAAAGTCTAGATAATGACTGGCTATCATTATGCAAAATTTTGTGAAAATCGTGCTTCGTTTTTGTTAGAATACAATTTCAATCTGACAGCAATACTAATGGTATATGTAGTGTGACATCAGGTAATCACTTAAAAGCAAGCACTAGGGCGTTTCTCATACCTACTACACTAATGGAAGCGTTTGGAATTATGTCAAACTCGCTGACAGTAATCAAAAATTTGTGCAATAAAACTTCAGACAGTTATTTCATGGGACATGCCAGCACAAAATGTCGCAATATTGCTGTCAGTAAAGTTCATCAACACATTTTTGAAGGCGATTAAGATTTTGAAATAAAACATTCGAGAATAAAAAATTAAACAATGATCAAGAAATGAATGTAATTAAATCTGCTCGACATATCAAACATGACAGTCAGTGTAAGTCAAACTGATTAAATCGACTGTTACATAGTTTCGAAATTAAAACGACTGGATAGATATGCATTTTACATCATCTGAATTGACTAAAAAGTGATAAACAAGGAGTTTTACTCGTAAAAGCTTTTTTCCTGTGGTCCTTTGATAATACTGAGTCAGGCTTGTTGTGTTTCCATAATACCATGGAAATAGAATTTGCAAATATTTTGAAGACGCGTTGCTTATTTGGATAAATAGAGGTTCAAACGATCCATATGAATGAGAATAGCTCGAACTATGCCGTGGATTTATCAATAGTTAACAAAATGAGAAACAAATCCTTGATAAAACATAAGACCCTTTTAGTTTACTAATTTTTATTAATAATTAATTGCAGGGATTCTTGCGAATGCCAAAAAATAAAAACTGCTAAGGATTCTAGAAAACATTACTCATAATTGCTTCCCTGGGACCTGCTTGAAATTATGTTTCTGGAAACCCACGTGCTTCGGTGAAGGAACAACCATCAATCCCTTTTTCAAATCACTTCCTTAAGTTTGCTCTTTCCTTAGTACTCGAAAAATGACTTGAATTAGAGAGAAATTTCCTTAAAATGCTCAGAATTGTGCAACAGAAATAGTTTTAGAAAAAAGAACACAAGTTATAAATAAGGAGGTGTTTACTGTGAATTTTAACAACAGGTCGTTCCATCTCGAATAGGAAGTCAAATCTACGAGAAATTAGAGGTATTCTTATCTGTTTTCGAATATGATATATATGAATGACAGCACCATCATCTTAAAAAGTGTAAATGCATCAAAGTTCATGGCTGATTAAAAAGTTCCTGAAGGACATAATCTAAGCTTGGATTTTGTGCACTTTGCAGTGAAAAGTCCTTTCTCTAATGACATGATTGTAAGGTTTAATTCTCCACCCCATGTTTTTGGCTCACCTGAAATTATCTCTAAAACAACAGAATTTTTTCACACGAAATCTTTGATTATGCTATCGATTCACCTATTTTTTTTCAATTGAAAGATTTGTCTTTAGCTGAACTGAAGATAGAGGTACGGAAATTATCAACTTGCTTGTACTTTAGGATTGGGAATTAAAAAAAATCAGTTTCACATTTAAGGTGGTGTTGAATAATCGGAGAAAACCAACCATTCGAACAAACCTATGAAGCAATACCTTTTAAATTTTCTATGACCATTTCGAAAAACGATAGTAGTTAGGCAGCTTTTGCAAAACCATTGAAATTGGCAAAAGGGATTGGAGCTAATTCAATGTTAAGCTTATACACTTTTAAAAAGCTATTACTTATCAATTTGTGACCGACTGGAGGGCACTTTTTAATGCCCAGAGCGCAGAATCATAGAGAGAACGATCAGATGCATTGAAGCTGACACAATTCAACGTATGAACACTTTGAATTCGTAACCAACATAATACAAGTGGGTATTGAGGCCAGGAGGAAATAACGATCAGCATGGGTAAAAAAATCGATTCTTTGGACGATTCTGTTTCTGACGCTTGATTGAGCAAGACAGAGACGACATTCTTGGCCATTCTTTCTTATGCCATATTTTACACTTGCTCTTCGTTGATTTCAGAATGGACCAATTATTTGCGCACATATATAGTAGCACAAAGCTCCTCGCCTCATTTGCAGAACCTGGGTAAATACCTAATGGAAAAGTTGTATTTATGGTCTCAACAACCAAGCATTTTGGAAGCGAGTTGCACTAGAGATCTTTAATTGACGCCTACATCTCTATATTCCTACTCAAGTAAAGTTAATAGATTCATGCACTTTCGCCAAGATAAGGTGGGATTCAAGAGGTTACAAAGGCGGGTGCTCAAAATGATTGTTGTAGGACAGCAAAACCGATATTTTTGGACATTTTAAGTGGACTCATCAAGATGCCTACTAGAATTTCCCTTACTATGATATTCGGGGGTTTTCGGTTACGAAACGCAGGCCCTTTATAAGACCTCTACTGCACATTGCTTTCATATTTGAATATGATGCTTCATGAAGAATGAACTGAACTATTTATGTTACATGATTTCACCTTCAAGCTCATATTTAAAATAAATGCAAGGTAATTTTTATCCATATACATTTTACCCATATATATCACAAAATTTGTGTTGGATTATACCTTAATGGCATTTAAAACATCTCTCTAGAAAAAGGAAAATCGATAGGAGTACGTTCTTAAAGAGTTGAAGGAATTGGATAGATTAAAGGGTAGTGAAAGCTGTCTTGTCTCTGACCATTTAAGACGTCACTTTGAATCCGTTCAGGTACTTAGACGGAAGGTTTTGCAGCGTCAATCAAATCCAAGTTTCGCGGCTATGGAAGGTATATTTAGGCTATGATTCTCATGAGTACTGACAAAAGTAACCCTGGAAATGAACCAATCACTGTTTTCCAGGTCCTGAATTTCAGAATGGACAGTGAAGGCTGAAAGAACCGTGCATATGGTAGCACGCAATATGCTGACCTGTTTGATTAAACGTGAAACCATGCTATCTATTTAAGTTTGAAGTGCTGGATGGTCTAGTCTATAAAAAATGCTGTTCGATGTCATGTTGGAAACCAGGAAAGGCAATGACCTTATTAACGGTAGTGCATTCAATAATTATTGGAAGAAATGTCAGTAAATGGTGAGCATTCAAGCTCTTTTCCTGTTGACTTAAGAAAACTTGACTTTGAAATGTTGCAATAAGCATTCCATAAGCTCCTGAAGTATTTTATTCTATTGTTTATGAATTGACGCAGCAAAGACAAAGCGCTAGAACCGTCCGGTCTTCTCTTAAGCTGGATTGAAGGTCAGCTGTCTTGTTGAAGCTTTGTTAGTAACAGAAATCTAAAATGTAGGCCAAAGAACGACATCTGCCACCACAGCTGATACCAATTTAGTGTTCAACTTAGTTTTTCCATTATTCCATTAGTATAAGTATACATTTATAAATAAATCTACAGTAGCAGTCATTGTTATCATCAACACAGCAATTTGTGGACAGCGGGTACCCTTCAGCTTCAAAGTTTCCTTCATGGAATGGAAACTCAAAATGGTGTACCACTGTGGAATTCTAGAGCCCTCAGCATGAGAGTGGATCATATTGGCCTTAATCAAACCACAATAATCAAAAGGAGATTTGATTGGCTTGTGCTCAATTTCGCACAGATTGAAGCAACCCTAAGCATCAGGGTGTCCAGCTCATCGGCTTACTTTCCAGCTTTGGTGCTTTGAATGCCCACCCTGTTCCTATTCCGTGTTCAAGCTAAGTTCCCTGGTCAGCCCCCTATCATGGCTTTCACTACCAAAAATCACAAAGCAACACGCGTGGCTCATCACATCCATACACTGGCTGCTGATGAATAAACGTCTTCCTGTTCAATGTATTGCGTTTCATTGAGATTGTATCATTGCTCACATTCGTGTTGGTTACGATATCGCGCTAGGTCGGGCAGAACGGTCAGTAGCTATGATCGAGTCTCAATAACCCTCCATGAGATCTATGCACCAATAGGTACCTCGTTTTGAAAGGATAAAAATTTACCACCATAATAAATTAATAGACAATTGCTGAAAGGTACGGCTTTTTCCTAAATTCGATCCAAGCGCAAATGTTTTCGTTTTATCTGGTTGTCTCGTCCAAAACATATTGTCTTCATTTGAGCTTACAAAGCTATATTTCCCTGAAGGAATAAAAAGATACAGTTTTTTCCCTTAAGAACAACTACATCAAAATATTCAATGTTTTAATACTTGGTACAATGTGAATACTAGCTTTGCATTTCTATGATAACATTTAGAGCACACTCCACCGAAGTCTGCTAAGTTGTGTACGGAAGATGAAACTCACATTTCAAATATTTAATAGAAATTTTTCCTTTAGGTGATCGATTTTCATCGAGAGGAGGGACATGGAAAATAAATATGTTAATAGTGAAATCTAGAGAAATAAATATAAGGAATAGAGAAAATTTTTCATCAATTCTATAAAAATGCCTATGCTTATCCACAAGGATTTCACCAAGTTGTGTTAATAAATCGTGCAGCCCTAAATAGCATCATACTTGTAATCATAATTAGGGTATTCTGTATGAAAATAAACGTGGCAGCAGAAGCTGCTGCTCAGTGAAGTGGCAAATTTCATTACTTAATGCTACCTTATTAGTCAGACATGCTTATTATGTGCAGTCTGTTAGGTCTTTTGTCGTCGTATTACTATCCACATGTGACCCAAATTCAGTAGAATAAAATTTTATGTGATCGAAATAAGTGAATATACTACAAATGAAAGAAAAATAACAGGTATTGGATTTCAGACTCAAAAAATTATAACTTAAAATTTAAATTATTTGTTAAAAATAATTAAGGATAATATTCTAGTATAGGAATTACCTCTTGTATATGTTACCATAGTAGGAATAAATAAAGGTTCTGGTTGCTCAAACTCCATCATACGAGCAAAAAATGCTTGAGTTAATGAGGCTTGTGATTCTTTTATACTTAATAAAGTAAAACTTAGGAGGTTGAGCGAAAGGTGAGTTAAACTAGGCGACGAATTGCGTATGAGTCTATGTAATCATTTGCTTTCACCAGCTTTTTGATGGACAAGGTCTAGGAATGGAGTGTGAGATCCTGATCAAAAGTATTGAAGATTTGGGCTAATTTTGTAATTATAACCAAAGAGGCAGATTCCTTCACTCAATTTCGACCGACATAAATAAAAGAGCATGCATTTTAAAAAATTGTGAACCATGCAGTCTAATAATCGTGATATTTTACTCCTCTTTGCTTCTATAAACTTCCCCTTAAAATGCCAATCTTCTACCGCATAATGCTACAAATTTTGTGTCAGTCATTGAACTTGCTCTATTTACTGAGTTTTCATATAAATGAAGTGTTAAATCTTGTCAAGAAAGTCTATATGTGAATTTTAAGGACCGTAATTAGAGCGGAAGACACGACTGATTGGAAGCATTATTAATAATATCAGAGACGTTCTTTCTCCAGGGGGCTGGCTATGAAAACTAGTCGAGCAACTGCTCCTAATGGACAACGAGTACTAGCTCACTCTTGTTTGTGAGCTTTGGATGTTCCAGTCTGTCAAAAAGATCCACAGATTTCACGAAATAGTATTTGACTGTTTTTTTAAGAAGTGTTAAAAGCTTTCACGCACACCAGACTCCCTTCTTTAAATGTTTGTCACTTACCCTTTCAATTCACAGGTGGTAACAAATATATTGGTTGATGAATGCAGACCCCGGCTTTATTCATTGTGGAAAATAATAAATCGACTCTCGCCAGCCATCAAGATAAGGAGGAGATTATGAACGCCGATTAGTGACACCCTGTAACGATGAGATTCGTCTTGATAAATTCAATAATATATCAGACTATCTGATTGCGCTCTCAAGGCAAATTTCCTCGACCATCTGCAGAACAAGTGTACGCGTACCCTGATATAAGAATTCGGGCTTTGTGGCCTAGTGTACTTAATGTTTCAACTTGCATCATGAAGCTTTTAATTAGTACCATCGCTAGTACTCATAGAAGCATCATTGAAGCCAATTTCCTGCGAAGCAGGTATGAAAATAATTGTAACGACTGTAGAAACTCTTTGCTTGGCCTCCACCGATGGACTATTTTGCATGACTGGTCTCTGTCGTCGTCGTGCTATTTGTACTACAAAAACCATGTTTGTAGATGAGTCGACTCCTCAGGCTGTAAGAGAAACTAATGGAGACGGTTATTCTCAGTAGACTGTTTGAAGACATTAGTGTGACTACCTTGTGTTTTGGATATGATAATTTAAAGCTATTCTTCTTTATCAGTACCAACGCCTTTTTCTTCTTTAAATAAGACTGTACACACCCTGCAAGCTGAGGGCTTCATGCAATTCCCAGTAAAAATGATTGCCAGATGCAGCATGGGTGAAGCATGAGTATCCAGACATGTTGATGAGTAACTACTGCCTCTTCACTTAGTGCGTGTCAACATAGAGCCAGACATTCCTTCGCTGGATGAATAAGTTGAAGCAAATTAATAAAAGGCTTTACCAGGTAATTTGGGAGTTCACTCCAGCGGTCAAACCATCAGCAGGCATGCTACTCCTTTCAAAGACACTGCTTCTCCTTCTTCTAAAGAAAGGTGGGCTTAGAAGACAAATGCCTAATTTCAATACCCCATGTGTAGAATGCCGTGAGCACCACTGCGACGAAGGAGGTGCATGAAGTCATTGATCACTCGAGTCGAATCTTGCTCTTCGAGCACAAGAGTTAATGTTTCAACGTGGAAAAACTCTCTGGCTGGTGTAACTTCCGCTATCCAGTTAGCATTGATTTCCTAGTACTTTCATCCAATGAAGCTAAAATAAGGAAACTTTTGAGTAGCTAATCAATTGCAGAATTCGCTTATGGCAAATAATGTAGTTCACTTATTTAATATCATCATGAATGAGTAACTGGTTTATTAAAAACTCAGCGACTTGACAATGCAGGGGTTCGGAAACTTTCATGCCAACGAATGCAACAACAAAGCATTTGCTAAAGCTATTAGAACAGCCACACAGTGTGAGATACGGTTAAAGAAGCAATAAAAATTTCGATTGAATAGAAACTAAAAGGTCTCTCGGTATTTTCTTAAAACATTTTTCGGAAAATAATTACTAGTTCTCATTTAACTCAACTGTGTGTGAAAGGAAAAGTCGATTGAGAAGTTTGGCAGGAGCTCCTCAGGAGCCGGACAAGGATGTGACAGTACAACTATGAGGTGCTTATGTCCCTTGAGTCGCAGTATGTCTTAGCGTAAGATTGTCCTTTCGATAAATAGGCCCAGCAGAATGTGGGATAGAGAGGTATTCAAAAGGGAGCAAAAAGAGCTCGATTCACCTTGGCTGGCAGATCGACGGGCCATGTTCCATCGACAGTTGTTGATGTTTTGGATACCTTTCATATTCACCCCATTTCCAATCTCATTTTCTTTCACCCATTTTATGAAAAGAAATCTGCCTTCAGAAAGTGATACGCGATTGATGATGGTGAATCTTCATTAAATTTTCTGTGAACTATTAAGCTATTTATCAATTTAACTATGAGTGGAATATTAAAAATGACATTTCATTGATATGGATCGAATAGAAATCCGTTACTCTCTTCAGTATAAAATAAAATTCGTATCCTTATCAAAATCTCTTTTATATTCCCGAGTGATGATAAAAGCATTAGCAACTAAGAGGAGCTAGTTTCCACCAGAATCATCGAATCGACACACAGATAAGAAAATGTATTTACTCGATATGCTAGTGGTGCAGTGTTGCTTGCGTATGCCATTCTATTAGAACCACTGGTATATCTGGATTATTTGGAAAATAATATGCTGGCCTAGCCAATGTAAACAGAGTAATTACTGACAACGAGCAATTATTGCGACAAATTTTGTGTTCAGTGATATTAAGATTTTGTGGGTGTCGAATAAGGTAAGGTACATAGTTGGGACCTTAAGTTGGTAGGAAAACACAAGAACGAGAGGAAGAAAATACAGCAAGGAAGAAAACGACATCGTCCAAGGAACTCGAATAGACACGTGACCAGACAGGGAGTGCCTGTACATAATTATGCCTCTGTGTTAGGTGATCTTGTCTACCAAAAGTGTAGGAGAAGGCACATAATAGGGAATAAATACCCAGTATCCACAGCAGTGAAGTCTGTGTCCAGAATTGGTATCCAGATGAGAGGCAATGGGATGGGCTTCCAGCTGAGCAGTAACTAATAACGCGGCTCCTGGTAGGTTCTGAGACCGTGAGGTAGGGACATTGATTATACGGTATCTATTTGGTGTGCATTTAAACTTATAAAACCCTCTCTCATAACCCACTGATCATAGAACTGTTCCCTTCTCCTGAAATAGCAAGGACAAATGCTCAGTAATAGCGCCCACGAAGTCGACGATCTGCAATAGTAGAACCCTAAAGTAGCAAATGACTACTCTACAACTCAGCTATTTTTGGGTATATTACGTTTTCGTATTTTAAGTAGGGGATAGTTCCGTCGGAAAATCATAATTTCTAAGGGAAGCCTATCTTAAAAAATGCAGACTTTGAAAAACAGGCGCTTGGAAACGCCGACATTGTTGACGACTAGGTGGATAACTTGTACATTGCTAATTTATCACCAAGCACCATTGTGTTATAGATTGCTATAAACAGCCACCTAATTCTAACTAAGCATTAAATGTTAAAATATGAAATCAGTGCAATTATTTACCAATTCAAATTCCTTGAGTAGCTGGTTGAAGAAATTACAGATTACGTCTGGAGGGAGAGAATATAGTTTGCATGGTTATTAACTGAACGAAGATATTTTATGCATATCATTTTGAGGATTCTCAACTTATCTCGAATATCATAAGGAGTATTTTGAATGTAGCTTCACAAACTCTAAATCACTTCGCTAGTATACTCAAGATGCATACGCATCAGCTGCGTCATCCCTCATGATTCCATACTGAAAATGGCCGCATCTCAACTCATCACCTCCGACCAAATGATAAACGTCAGGCATCTTGAATTTTTACTCTCATGCCCCAACTCGCAACGCCTTAGTGCTAGCGAACCTTGCCGCTGTCCTGTCACCGTCTTTCGATAATTTCACATTGGCCAATAAAGTAACTACCAGTGAATATTATCATGTGTTATTTCGCAACTGCCCTCAGCCTATGCAGAGGCAAATCGGTTTAGCGCGGTGCCTGAAGTTAAGAAATCAAACATCAACAATATTATGGCACAAAGTCAGTATTTTCCCACTCTAGAAAGGTTTGATTTCATGAAAATCGAGCTTGAACTTTTGTGGTCTTTTCAGTTGGTACGATAGTGGCTAAAAAATTTGTAGGCTAAATCTTTTTGGAAAGACCTATTTCATTTCACGTTAGCAATCTGTGGATACTCTGTAATTACAGGCGAGTACTTATAGCAGTATTTCCAGCCATGAACAAACCTGGTCATATTTTACCCTACTAATTACGAGGGTGTAACACTTAGGATGAATTATCTGTTTTTAACACTGAAAGGAATCAAATTTAAGTCATTTTAGGATCTTGTAAGGGTAAAGTGATCAAACACCCTAACAAAGTGTAAAAAGCATGAGAATTAACAATTTAAATCGCAAATGTTTCGATGAACTAATTTTAGCAAAGGTACACGTGATTTATATTTTTTGGTTCATGGAACACAAATTAGTTATTCAATTCATACAAAGTTAACGAGAGAAAACAAGTCACAATAAGTAGAAATTAAAGCCATCTGAAGGAGTAGTGCAGGTTAATTTACTTTGTGCTCTATAAAAAGCATGTCAGGAATATATAAATAACGAATTGTTATTAACATTTGCTAAAATATTGCCATATATAATGTATACATTTAGCTAAATATTTTACTTTTGTCATTACTTGTGATATTAAAATAATAACAAGTTACTCCGAGGAGGAGGATTCTGCCTTCTTCAAAATCAAGCGTCAGTTCGTTGCTCCTTCCAGTCATACTGAGGCCAGTAAAAGTATTGAATATTCACTTGATTTACTAAGATCTTAAATAAATTTACAAGACGTTACTGGACAAGATGTCATGAGGCAGCAGCCTCACTTATCCTTCTTAATTTGCTCAAGAAAGTTGCTAAATAAAACTGGTAAACTGATAGTGGCGGAGCTAGCTCTGCCTATCAGCCAATATAGGTTTAAGCATTCTTCTTACTTTTCACAAATGTAGAATAATTCCTGAAAGAGAATCAGGTATAAAATGTTTCTAAAACTGCCTCTATCTTACTATTGTCTATACCACCTTCTACTGCATGTATCTATTAAAATTCTTGAAATTCTGTCAGTTCAATTGCAGTTACATAATTTGAATACAAGTTAAAGCATACTGAGAAGCTGAACTCAACTCAATTGTTTATGCTTCCTCATTACTATGACAATTAAAGGAACATTCGTGTTTACATAATTTGCCTTCGCTCCATCTCAGGTTAATCTTTGAGTTGTCATAAAGTGCAAAAAGTATTTCATTTTTTTTTAGAAAATGCGGAGAGCATAAAAGTATAATCCAAATAGTTTAAATTCATAAAATGGAGCACTGGTTCCTTTGCCAAGCAGCATGAACTGATTGGACAGTACTGGCTTTCTGGCTGTACTGCCGGGTTTGAATGAACCTCAGGACCTCCTTCAGAATCGTTAATGTATTGAAATTGTAGAGAGCCGAGCACTCTACCAGAGAGCACTCCTTCCAGTGTTTCTTCACAAACAGCGCCAAGTCACGTCGAAAGGCCATTTTCTGTCCGATTTGCGAGTGACCATGCAGCAAACAGGGTGTGTAGATGTTCTCACCCAAGCTCGCGGAGCTCTCAAAGTGAACCTTGAGCAGGTCAATCTTGTTGGCCACAATAATCATTGGCACATGCATTTTAGCTGCCAGAATCTGCTCTCTGAGGAGTTTGATGTATTGAAACGAAAGATCCGAGGTGATATCAAAAACAAGGATAAAGAAATCAGCCATTCGGAGGCCCCAGCCCCGAAAATCCGTCCAGGCTTCGAGGGTGGAGAGAGGGAAGTCTTGCAGCATCATGGGACAGTCGATAAGACGAAAATTGAAGACCTGATAGTTAAATACAACCATAGGATAGTAGTACGTGGGAAACCCTTTGGATGGAGATGAGCTTCTTGTAGGTCCAACCTGCATCAAGCTGTTTAGAAGACTAGTCTTTCCACATCTCCAAAACCCGAGCACAGGAATGTTTATGGTAACACTTTCGAAGGGATTTCTTGGCATATCTAATAGGGCAAATTCGGAGGTTATATCCTCACAGGATTCTCGATGGTTGTCAGTTGAAGGAGTAGTCTTTGATGAGCGCAAACGAGTATTAAGGGAAACGACAGGTGTTTGAGCAAATTTCGGTGTGGTAATGTCACTCCTTGGTCGATACAAATCCACGTGAAAATCAAACCGAGGCTTGGGTGAGGACTTGGGTGTCTCGATAGAATCTCTCTTTAGTGAGTCCTTGGAAGAAGTCCTTGAAGCAGCCTCAGACCTGCTAATCTTTGCAATGGCATGCTTTCTCAAAGGTTTCCTGGTAGGCATTCTCTGCGGGATTTTCTTGGGTTTACTGTTAGGCAGTATCACTGTTTTGTCAGTGGTAGTCCAACTTGCAAGTCGGGCTGTTCCATCATCTGAGAGGTGCCTTGCAGTAAGGATGGGATCCGATGCAGCCAGCTCAACCATAATATCGAGGTCGGCTGCATTTCGAAAGGTAAAAAAGAACTTCAATCTGCTCCCCGATCTCCTACTTTCGGCCCTATCTTCATCGCATTTACCTATCGATTTGATGGGCCGAAATAAATGCGATTGCTTCTCGTTCACAGGATCGTAAAAGACATTGTTCTCAATGCGAAAATAGAGCTTTTTTGGGACCGAAGAGGCCCGTCGGCCTCTGCGAGCAGTTTTGAGAGAGCTGGGCGCATTTGCTGTAGTGGCCCTTGTTGTTGTTGTCGTCGTGTTCGACTCGCGCACTTTGGTAGCACGGCCGCCGTTTCTGTGAGAGGAAATCTTGAGGGCCCCACTAACTGACCGACTGTCCAACTCACGAGCGCACTCTCAAGCCAAGACTGACACGCTGAGGGGCCATTCGTCCCAGCATGCCGCACGCAAGCCTACCTGTGTGCGCACGTGCGCGTGTGCGTTCACTCACCCTGTGATGTAGTGGAAGTAGCAGTAGTAGGTGGTTGCTGCGGCTGAGCCAATTGGCAGGATCCATTTGATGAGACAAGCAACAGCCAATCCCAGTGCGCTGCTCATTTTTTAAAAGAATTCTCTGAAAAAGCCAACTTTTCATATAGTTATCGAACGAAAACATAAGCAAGCCTTCTTTTGTTGGAGTCGCTTATCACTCCATGTTCCTCTCAATGCCAATTTTATGCAAAACAATTTACAATTAAGTCGAATACAGCTAATTTACTTTGTTTATTCTCAAACCAGTAGACGGCAGCGAAAACTCCTTGATTTTTCTTGATCTGTTATGTAGATAAAACTGACAGAAATCGCTTTTTCACTATATTCGATTTAAAGGTGTGTGCAGGTTTATCAGCGGGAATATTAAATGCATTTGGGTTAAGAAAAATATTTGGATTCACAAATTAGTGTAGTGTACTGTGAATGCATAATCTATAAACACACTAAAGTATGAACGCTTCGATCTAGTCACTAACACATTGTCAAATGGTGAGGCTTGCACTTTCATGAAAATTACTTAGCTTTTGGTACCAGTCGGTGAAATTCCATCAATTACTAGTAACCCGATTACCCTTTGTATCTTCGTAAGGACTGCAAATGTGGTTGTAAACTGACCTTTTAAAATATTTGTTGATCGTCGTTCTCATAACAGACTATCAAGAAAGAAAAAGAGCACCTTGGTAATGCGATTGTCTCGGTTAGGCTTGTGGGCAGGTAGCTTGTTAATTGTATTTGCTAGATAAGTCGGATCTTTTGAAGTTAAAAAGTAACGAACTCTTTAGGAAACAAGGCGAAAATGAAGATAATTCGATTAGAAATATTTTAAAGGGTTGTAAGCATAAAAAACAAGTTTTGTGTAAATCCGGTATTCCTCTATCGGAAGGATAAAGTAAGTCGATTGATATTAATGCTGAAAATGACCAATTAATTACTACTGGCGCTCTATAAATACCTCTCAATAACTGACCGAAAGCGCTAAACTAGGTTTAGACTGCGGCATTACATTTTCAATATTTCAACTCAGACAATGGCTTATCCATATTCCAACAGTTTGAATTAATATTTGTGGTTTTATTTTTATATACGACTGATTGCTCTATACCGACTGAAACTTCAAACACCGAGAATATGCTACCCTAGTGGTAACTTTAAATGGAGTCCATGCAAGTGTTGTGTAAATCTTTTTGCCTAATTTTCTAACCCTATTTGACACACCACTTGGAGGAACGTAGTGCATTAATGTTGATAGTCTAATGGATGTAAGAGTATACTTTTTACCTAAGGTCAGGCATTTAAAAAGCCAATTACATCCTCTATTTATTTGCATATAATACATGATAATTTCATAAAAATGAATCATATTGTGTCATTGTGCTTGCGAATCCTTTCTAGGCTGATTGAAGCCGGTAACTCTGTGATTAGACATCTCCTGCTTATCTCTGGTGAATTCTCTGTGGGACTTAGGCACTTTTAACTGGCCATTCTTGAGTGCTCTCTTACTGGTTAGTTCATCGATTGCCTCATTCACGACTTCGAATATTTTTTACGGTGTTGACTATTTTATAATCAGTACTGAATTTATAATAGGGTATGGATTCGTGATCGCACTTACAAGGCTTCCTTAGCTTCCACTACCCCACAGTTGGGACGGACACTTGTTCTAGATCTAAATATTACATTAGCATGCATAGAATATTATCAGGTTAAAATTAAGCCAAACGGAAGCTAAGTTCAATTGAACCTGCTTGTCTCAAATTGTGTCACTCGTGTAATCAACGCACCGTGGGATAAATGTTTCGTTCGAATGCCCATTTTTGATCTTGAAGTGCCCAATTCAGGACAACAAGCTTCTATGCAGGAAGCTGATTGTGAAAAAACATTCCCCAAAATCCATAGCTACATTTGTCAGAACATCCCTAAAGTGAAGAATTGGAAATTAAAAAGTGGTGGAATCTATGTGGTCACGGAGGTGTATTTAATTAGCAGAGCATGCTTGGATAAAGGTGGAAAATAAGTTTTCTGTTGGTTTTAGATTGATCTGATCTAGTGAAAAAGGGTAAACTCGGCTGAAATAGTTAATTTTGCAGTATATTTGAAACTCTAAGCTGGCTTCTTTTTGAGAATTTTAACACATAGCGATAATTAATGTTAATATTTTGAAGAAAATACAAGTTCGTCCGAGCTTGGAATTTCTCTAGCAACCGTTACGAGCCAAAATGTTCTAGCAGTCAAGCAAAAAACGAAGGCATTATATATTGTTTAATGTAAAACAGCTGTGGTATTTAAAACTTGCCAAATATGGAGGAAATGTTTTAATATAAAAGAATCTCAGTCGACTTTCAAGTGTTCAGAAATAGAAAACTTTGAGAAATCTAAGAGGATATACATTTCTTTTTTGTTTTGTTCAGAGCTATGATTTTACTATGATTTTGTTCATTTATTCAGATTAGGGACACAATTTATAATTCTATTATATATGCAAGTTTTAATCGAAGTTAACCTCCAAATGGGATCGAAGTTCTAGAACTGGCATTGAAAATTTGCTTAGACCCGGGGGGTAATTAATCAGATCAAAGTGCTGATTTGTAGCTCAGTAATCTAAAAAGCCTCTAAATTTTCCCATCATTTCAGCAATATATTTGAATAGGAAATGGTTAATTTATGCTTCTTGACTTATACGCTTATATACTCTTCCCGAAAGCATGAGGACACATCAACACCAAATATTACATTGAAGTTTTGAACCCAAATAGTAAAATATCTAAAAGTGTTAAAATCGAAAATATCAAACACTTGCTACTACAAATATTTGTGTCAGTTTTTAAAGTGTGCCGTAAGAACCCAAATAAAATACGACTTAGAAAATTCCATAAAAATATTTTACAACCTGTTCCAAACTTCAGAGAAATGCAATGAAAGCGCCCCGGTTACGAAGATTACCTGTGGAACTGAATTTGCAGTAACGTATAAAATACTATATTTACAAACTTCATAAAACGTAGTTGTTGAAAAATAGTGGCATTATTAGTTTTGCAGATAAAACGATTCTTAATCTAGGACATATTTCGGTAGAAAACATCGAAAATAAAACTACACCGGAACTTTAAACTGAGAGTTTTTTCTAAAGAGACTTATCTGGTTCTATCTTTTTATGTCAAAGAGGACTTTGACATTGCATCCTAATTGGCCGTTTGTCTATGTGGCGACTGTAAAAATTGTGCCACACATCTAGCTATGGACACTACGTAGGTAAATAAATTGGCATAGGAAAATATTTTCTCTATTTGGCTCACTAAACCGACTTATCGGTTACTCCTTACTGTACGCTCTCTTCTTTTTTCTTTCAAAAATAGACCTATGTCACTTTACGTCCCGCCATTTAATTGAGACAGGTCAAAAACATTGATTCATTGAATTTTTAATTCACAAAAATTGCAATCATTAGCTGCTAAGACTAACATGAACTCACGAAATACACAAACCATTTTCATTTAATCAGAACAAACTGTCCTCTTCATTTAAGGAAAAGCATCTATTAACGGGATGTTTAAGCTAGCTAGACAGGAAGGAGTAGTAGCCTTTAATAAAAATCGCTTCGCTGAATTCAACTACAATTCGTCAATTCACCGTCTGGGCACATTGAAGGTGAATCAGTTTTGCATTATATTGAAAACTTCGAATATTTAAAAGGGAAATATCTGATTTGGCTTCGGATACCCTAAAATTTTGTAAGAAACTGTCCGCACTAAATAGTGAAAAATTACTAGTCACTGTCTCATAAAACTTGACATTTACACTTTAATCTGAGTCATGAAACTCTTCAACATAAACGGACACAATTTAACTGTCACCTAAAACATATTTACCTGCAATTCGATGATTAATTTTGACTAATTAAATTTGACTATGAAGATTGCATTGTTTCGAATTAGTTGGATTTAGTTGTGAAGCGTTTCCGAAGCAAGTTGCAGTTACTTGGAATATGAACCTTTTAAAAAAATGTAAAATTAACAATTTTCAAGATAAAAGGACTTCCAGGGTATTCCGAATAAATTGAATATCGTGGTATTTGGCTTTCTCTAGATCCGTAAAAGGCTTTCAACCTCGAACGGCTCTTTTAAAGGCTTAAGCTTTTCATCGTCGTTCAAATAGGTGACGGAAACGAGGATAGATCACTGGAACCCACCCGACTCAACAATAAGTAGAATAAATACTTATGATGATGAACCATGCTGACCACCAAGGTAAGGGTGAGGTTATGACCGCGTTTCAATGCTCCACAATGAACACTGTGATTAAAATTAGCCTGCATGAATATGGGAAATGCGATGGAGACAACGGGGCTTCTGAATTGTTGACGATCTGATTGCGCTAGTGCGGTAGGTTTTCTTGAAAGTCTACAGAAATAAGTTTCTGAGGGACCTGGGTTGCAGACTTTAGGTGCCAACTACAGTTAAGCCATTGAAGATAGCAAGTGCAGTAGGCATTGGTAGGTAGCCATAAGTATGGGGGCAGTAGGATCCGGCCCATGCTTTAGCCTCACCTCGAGGAAAAGTGTAAGGTGCCTGTAAGCCTACTTTTGTACAGCACTCAACAGTTTGATCTCAGCTAAATACCAAAAATCTTGACCAGAAGACGCTTTATGCATGGAAAGCTGTGGTTGAGTAGACACTAGTCGCCTTGTTGCCAGTACTGCATTAGACTCCCAACCCAGCGATAAAAGGCTTTTGAGGAGACCTCAGGGGAAGTGCAGAATTTGCTTGCTTCAGTTTCCGGGCTGCAACTGATTGACGCTGCTGCCTATTTAATCCTTTCAAAAAATCATTCCATTACGGTTTTTTTATGCCATTTTCCATTGACGATGAAACTTAACATTCATCGTGAACAACGTACTTTGAAACGGGCCAGATGCTCTTTTAAGATTTACGAGTATCGAGATGGCCGTAATATTTTAAGGCTGAAAGTATCGTAGTTAGCACAATCTCACCCTTTGAAGTCCACCCACTACTTTCTGTCTCTTATTCCTCTTTGATGCCCTTATTTTCTTATCCCCAATTCATAGCGAATGAATGCAGTCGTGCATTTGCGTTGAGGACCTACAAGACAAATAGAAACGCCATTTGTCAAGAAGGACGTTGATTGCCAGTTGGAAATTTCAACACAGAATTGCCAACAGTCAACTCGAGTAGCCATGTTTATTAGAACTTGCTGTAGCACGAGGTTAAGCACATATCAGCGCTTAGTCGTTTTCAAATGGCAAAGGATGACTGCTAAATTAGTTCGAAGTGGGGGAGGCACAAATCGCCTCAAATTATGCTTCAGCAAGAAAATATAACTGTAATCAACTCGAAAAAATCCGATTTGTTAGAGCTCTGAAAACATCGCTAAGCTGATATCACAAAGCCACTCTAAAGCATAAAGAACTACCTAAGTTCTTTTTCAACCTACTTTCTAATCGGCACACCAGGAATAGAAATTTCCTTTGGAAATTTTAAACTGCAACACAATTACGTTTTCCTCTCATTCACCGGTTAGGAAGCCCAGAAATAATCGATTCTTTTCTCGTCCATAGTTCTGAACAGCTCGTCTGCCTTGTATCTATCTACGTGTTCTTTAATGAGTCTGAGAAGCCTAATTAATTGATCAGCAGTAGCTATTACAGTACCAAATATTCGGAAACATCGATGAATGGCTATAATGCTCAGAAAAAGAACCCGGTTTTTGGTCTGAGGTTTATCGTGAACATTAAGATGAGCGTATGAGACTACAAGACAGGCATAACTCATTGATCATTAAAATTCGTAAATCTCCGCATTTTACTTGTCAAGTGTAAATTAAAATAACCATTAATTTATTAATAGAACAATCCTTGTCTTGGTATTGGAAAAGTTGTAAAATATGTTAGACCGTGTCTAGAAAAACTTCATTTTAACACTATGAGTGCTCTGGGTGGAAACGGGATGAAAGCTTGTTGAAAAGTGGTTATAAGGAAATTGCCTCAAACACACAGTTGTCTTATTCAGTATGTCCGTTTACAAAGATTCTTGGAGCCTATTTCTATTCAAAACCAGTGTAGGTAAGGTATAAGTAGCTTTCCTAAACTAATATATCAACACATAAATGAAAAATATTCATCTATTTGCTCCTTGCGACGTAACTTATAACTAGCGAGGTATTGTTAGTGAAATTGGTCTAATATCTAGATACTTAAAAGCAAGTAACTTGTCCTTAATTTACTTCCATTTCGTTAATATACCTACTAAGAAATTCATTAACTTCGTTGCTGTGTGACGTGAAAAGAAGCTTGGAAACATGGGTGCTTAAGATAGGAACAAGAAGACAAATCAATGGAAACAATCATGGTTTTGACAATATTACGAGGGAGCAGGCATAAATCGACGGAAGTCAAGCCCAAAGGCATAGCTGACACAGAAAATTGTTTTAACGTTTTCTTTTCCATAGCTAACAACATAAATGTCCTCAATATACACTTGATTGCATCTTCGGGTGTAAAAAAAAATAATTTTATTTTTTTTTAACATCACGTGCCAAAAGAGCTTCAATATATCAAGAAATATTGAGTCTTTGATGCAATAGATGGGCAGACAGTGCTTAAAGTTACTCCACATTGATTGAATTTTACAAAGGAAAACGGTACATAATCCAGTCAAAAAATGGAAATTTAACGATATTTTGTTCGATGGATACATAAAATGGGATTCCTGTTGAACTACCATAAAGCAGGATTTGTTTTAAGGCGCAGAAATTAAAAAAAATCAGGTAAAATAGCACAGATATCAAGGGAAGAGCAAGCAAAAACGCATGAGCAAACAAAGCCAATTTCCGGTCAAGAAGTGAATAGTTTCCAGTAAAAAATAAAAGAAGAATAAATATGGAGATCGGAAACTACTGAAACAACCTTAGGTAAAAACTCGTTTGTAGACATTGCAAAATGAATAGGTGAAAACTAGTTGTGGACATCGACCAAAAATACTAAAAACAGTAAGATGTGGTAAAAACAGTTATTTAAAAAACACTTTGAGAAGCCACCAGAAAAGTGTTTTCCTAAAATGCAGTACCACAAAGGCATTCAAAATGCTTTCGTAGATCCCCAGATTCCTGTCACGTAAGGAAAACGCATTTATTTGAAAACTAGAGTTTATTGTATTAATTGCTGATTTGAATACAGGTTGAAAAGGAAATAAATAATGAGAGTGTATATGGAGACACGGCAACTAATCAAAAGTATAACCCGATAAAGTTATTCATGGTATTGTAAATGTTTACTTGTATTTTATTGATAATTTGCATTAAAGTACCATAAGAAATCCTTGCTATTTAAATTGTTTAATCTTCTTTTGCGTTTTTTTTCGGATGGAAATTCCATATCTTTTCTTAGTTTGCAAATCATTAAAATTCGAATCTCTTATGATACCCAGTAATACTTTGTACTTGTACGTATTTTGTCAGTAGTTACGCTATCATTTGATTAAAGCCGAAAAAACAAACAGAAAAAAACTCGTTTTGGACATCGGGATGGCTAGCTGACATCAAACGGTCAGTTATTATGCATTCAAATAAACAGCTCTAACCTTTACTTGTCAATTATTTTCACAAAAAAATACTGAATATACAGGCTAAAGTTGTTAACAGCTGATTTTCGGCAAATCCAAAAGAGCTGCTGAAAATAGACCTTTTCTTTTCATGCAAAAGTTAAAAGTGTAGCAGAACTAAACCGTATAATGACCTTTTAAATCAGATTTTTTAGAAATGTAATATATTTAGTGCTAATATCTAGGCCAATATCACAACCTCAAACAATAAGTTTTGTATAAATCTTTGATTTTCTAATAGTGACTTCGAAATCCCGAAATATTTAAGCCCGATTTTAGACTTTTATACAGTGAATCTTAGAGCATAATTTTCCGTAGTAAATGCGGTGCATTATGTCGAACTAATCCCTTGATACTCAAGTTAGTGTGACTTGAAAGGCATAAGTAAATTGAAGAAAATCGTCTTGGATGAACGCAAAGAGCTGAGGCTATGCAGATGATTATTCATTAGCAAACATACCTCAGACTTCTTGCAACTTCTCCTTTTTCTCATAAATGGATGTGTGATTAATGCATAGTTTATGAGCAAGACGTTACAATTTATCATTAAGCATCAGCTTTTCAAATGTAACGAATTTACTGAGACCATAAAAATTGTGCCTATAAACACTGGACTTAGATGTGAATGATTAAAAAGCAATAAGTCCCAGGACTTTAATTTTTTCAAGACTATGTAAGTGTTATTTAACTAATCATAGATCTCTTTTTGAAAAACAAAGAATTTAAATTTGACAATTATGGAGGTTTGAAAGTTCTTTTCTAAGCTCGGAAACTAGCCTCAAGTAGTTCCGGGCTGGTCTCAATATTTGTATGCACCGAACGACATTACACTTCAAACTCAGTTTCCAGAAAGTGGTCATTTGGTCCGTCAAGAGTCAGTCAATCCTAATCCTGCAGCAGTACCACTGGATTTCGTCAGTCAGAATCAATAATCAAACTAATTATCACCTTGCAACAATTAGTATCTGATGTAAATACTTTTGGGTTGAAATTCTGCCTTAAAGCAAGTTGAGTCTTTAAAAGTATGAAGTGAAAATTGAGGACATATAATTGGGAAAATAAGAAGAGTAAACGAATCGAGTGCCTGATTTCCGAAAAATTAAAATTTACTTAATTGGCATGTACATGGTTAACTTGAAATTTATTAATAAAATTTAAGCTTAACAAATTACCAGAAATGCATTCTATTCCCCCCAGAGTGCGGATTCGTACTTTTCGTTTTACTGATAAATTAATATTTATTAGAATCGGGTTTTTGAACTTATAGTCCTTCATATCTCCTCTCACTATCGGAAAAACGAATCAGAAGTTTCAGGACTTATAGGTAGCAACTTAGACTAATGGGCAAAGATAAGGAATCAAATAGACCTTTTTAAAAAAGATTTGAGTCATCATAAGCACGTTGCACTCAAAATAATCGTGCTTGTCAATTAGTAAATTTATATATACATTATGAAAATCTGAATTATGTCAGCCCTGCATTTTCGAAATATCTGCATTTTCATATCTAAACAATAACTTAATGGTCTAAATAACCACTTTTTCAAAATCATAACTGGACTCACTGCAAATACCAGCAGAAAAATAAGGGAAAAACACATGCAACTGATATTGCCATATTTGTTTAGTAGAAATTTCAACGTTTTAATAAACTTCCCTTTGAGGAGACACTTTTAGTAGTTCTACCAAGAAAACTGTCCTTAGTGTCCGGATCAGAAACAATACTGCTTTGAACTGCATACCTGGCATTCATATATTAAATACGTGATTTTGCGACAAGGCAGCTACACTCTTGATGTTTCTGCTACTTCAAGGAATAAAAATTTGAAATTATTTTTCAGTCACAGAGAATGTCTCGAGATGATGCGATTTGTTTCAGTGGACGCAGCTTCTAAACTTATGCCTCATTGCTCATTCATTCACTTGGACAAAGTGCCTTTTCCTCAAGAAACCTACACTGGTTTAACTTCATTTAAATCAGTTCTGCTCCTTTCTGCATTTATGCATTGAAAATAAACACCCACTTCTGTTGGTTAATCTTTTGCAAATAAATAGAAATTTACTTTGTAGAATATTTACTCATTTATTTGAAGAGTTCAAGTTATCCTCATCATATATTTTACTGAAATGTTGAACCACAAAAACTGTGTAATAGTTTACTCCTTTTTAAATTTTGTCTCTAAAAATGAGGTAGTTCGAATAAATGCTTTAGTGATGCAAAATGCCATTCTGTCTATAAAAACCCAATGGAATGATTTTCCATTCCCTTTGCAAAATGTTGGACTTAGATGATACAGCCCATACAAGTAACTAATTATAGAAGAATATTACTCAGTGCGGCTTTTAAAGTGATGGTTATGAACTAGCTGGACTTTCTAATTGATATCGCGTCGTGATAAAGCACATGCCGTAGCAACACTTTTGGATTAAGGTAAAAAATGGGCATTTTTGTTAACGATAAACTGATATATCCGGTTTTCGAGTACTTCTACCAATCATGGAGCAAAAAAATCAGGCAGCAAGGTAACAAAGTGGCCTAGGATAAAAACGCTAATCCTAGCACCGCTAATCGATGGCTTGGGCGACCAGTTCTCAGTCTTGAGGCTGTTGCACCTCGTACGACAAGAACAAGGTCATAAAAAGCTACTCTTATATTTATCTATTTGTACATCTCTCAAACTCCCTACCGTCCTACAAAGATAGAGACTTAAAACCATGAAAAATAGTGAAATGTTCCGGATCTAAACGCACTGAGTAGCCGACAAGATGCCATGAGAGATCTTTCGTGGAATTTTTAAGTGTTCTGGGTTACACTGATCAAGGGATATTTTTAAAATAGGGGAGTGGTTAGGACGATAAAAATTATTTTATAAATTATAGAATTTTCTCGAATCTTCACCTATTAAGCTACCAAGCATCAGCATTATTAGGAATAATAAAGAAATCCGGAAATCAAGCATTTATTTCTAATGGAATGGTAGTTAGCTTTTTGACATCAATATAATGATTATAGAATATTCAGAAAGTGATCCATGTCAATGAAAATAAAAGTTTGTTTCTAAGACACTAGGATAAAGTGGCTTGCCGCCTAAAATTCAACTAGACCTTTTCCTGTTTGAGGGTGGAATCTCCACTTCTGAATTTCCCAAACGGTCTTTAGTAACCATATTCTTTCATTCACGCATTCCTTGACTTAATAAATATTTCTAGCCTCTTTCTCGGAGTTTCCTTTTCCGAAGACATAAAGCGTAATATGCCTCAAATGATTACCGGGACTTCCACGTTAGTAGTTTAATCAAGCCAATTTAAGTTTTATTGTTCCGTATAATGATATTTAATCGGATCAAACTGAATAATGTTCAACCCCACTAGACATTGTGAAATGCTCTCTACATTTCGTTTAGTCTAGTACAAAGCAAGATCAGGACAGAACTTACTAAGTCACCTGATACAACGAACTTGTAAAGGGGTTTCGATGGTTGTCAGATAAATTTGAAGAATCCAAGGTAAATGCTTAAAAGTCTATGTCAAATTTCATAACGCGATTTTCTGAAGCATCTTTAAAATTCGAGACACCAGCATCCTTAGTTTATGTATGCAAATTCACACTTCATTTACTATTTTTCCCATTCTCAACCTTTCAACCAAGAAAATGGAATTTTTTCCACTTTCTCTAATGATCGCCTTCAGGAAGGCTTAAGAAACTTCGCAGTTTAGTATTTGACACATGCTGACCGCACCCTTAAGACATTCGTGTAACGTCAAAGATCCCTTCTCTTTGGTTTAAAATGTTTCCGTTAACTTTTAGAGTGTTTCCTTAGTAACGTGCTCGAAAAAAAGTTGCCGAGTCCTGCTTTTGGTAACTATTTGACCCATGGTCGCTACCTGAGTACAAGTCTGAACGTTCGATTGAGGAAGAGGGCAATGCGAAATTACTTCTATTTGTATTAGTTGAAGGTAAAGACTCGGTTGCTTGGCCGCATAGTAAATCATCGGTTGTTTGGACGAGGCTTGTCCATGATTGGCAGATGAATCAGTGGAGTAGACACGTAATTAGCTGATCTAGTTGGTGTTCTCGAAGTTTGCAGCACTCCCAAGGCAGGATAGTAGATTGGAGTCGAATGAATGATGCAGCTCAATTTCTATAACAATGTAGAAGTGAACTGTGATTCTCTGTCAAGAGTGATGGTAATTGGTACACTGAATATGGAGAACCAGTTTTCCGCTATAATTTTACTAAGGATTCAGGTGAAATTTTGAGCAGTAGAACGGTAATTGACCATTTCCGAAACGACCAATGAAGGACATGATATAGGAGAATAATTTTGATGGAAGAAGGGGAACTACAAGATCTCTCCGGAGATTACGAATACGGTCATCGGGTTGAGAAAAGAGAAGAGTGTACCTGTGGACCTTGCTGGCTGTTCGATTTAGTGTTCTCGAAGCAGCTCGGTTCTAAGCTGTAGGTTGTCACAGATCATAACCGGTGGGTCATTTGAAACGGTTTCAGATCTGTCACTTATTTTCTGTTCCTATGACCTCAAAGTAAAGCAATTAAGATAAAGATATTATTAATCTTGAAATTACAAATTATCAGCAAATAAGTGGATTGCTGATATCAGCAAACACCAGCTGTGTTAAAACGTAAAAGATGTGTGTACTTTTGGGGAATCCCTTGAGATTTAAATTTAGCGTAAATGGAAACAAGGTAATGATAAGTCGAATGCGAATGTTTTTTATTTACTGATTGCTACTAAAGCATCCACTGATGTCTTAGGCAATCAGGATGTTTACATCGTTAAAATTAGTCCATTTAACTAATAGTTTGGCATACTAATAGGGTAGTAATTTTGCACAGTTTGTGAAGGATTCACTTCAAGGACTTTAGTATTTAATTTGAGCAAAGTGTTCCAGATCGCTATTCAGGTGCTATATAGAATTCGACTGATAATTAACTGCGAGAAGTCCACTTTTAGGCCTGATTCGTCAACTATCAATTGATAAACGGGGTCTGGGTGCAAGTAACCCATTCGCACACACAATGGAAACACTCAGTGGTAAATTTTTTCCGCAATATTCGCTACTGGAGGGTGGTGCGTTGTTCAATAAAATTGCTTTACGACTACTTTCAGCTTGCACCTACTTTTCTCAGTTGGTCGAGCACAAATTGGCAAGGCAGAATACTTTGTGGCGAAACAACACTCCTAAGGTGATCGACTGAACCTTTGGACGCACACGAAAAGTTTAAATATCCATTGATGAGTCAGGTCCAATCATACTAAAGTATCGTTGTTCGTTAAACATAATAGAAACACTAAGAAATGGTCCTGTAATGGGTTTGGTGAAAGAGCTAATCTAAGCAATTACTTATAATGCTCAATGTTTGACAACCGTATACGTATCCTAATAAAAGTAATTATTATTTTCTAGAAAATCTTTCGTAACTCTATTCCGCAACTATTTATCAACCAGATTCGTGCAATTCAAAGCATCAACACAATCGTGTTTAATTGGTCGGAAATAGTAATCTTCCAGAATTTTGCTCCAATGAAGGCTTCCTTTTTAGGATAAACTGTATTAGTGAATGATCCAGTTTTGATTATGAGCATCATTGACATTAGTAATGATACATAGTTTCTATTAGGTCCTTTTCCTCTTTGGTAGATTTTAGAGGGCATATAACATTCTGGCAATAATGGAAACTGACTGCCAAAAGAACTGACACGAAAAGTTCTGGATAGCTTTCTCTTGCCTTTCTAAAGACGTGATCATTAGTTTGTCAAGATTAGTAAAAGGTGGAACCATAGGTGCGATGGTGGAGATGGATACATGAGCACTAAAAGCGTAGGATCTATGATGTGTTTAATAATGGTTGGCGGACCTTTCGATTACGAGGCAGTGAGTGAGCAGCCTTATCTGCCCAGACTAAGGACTTCAAGCACTATCTTCCTTGTGTAATCTACAATGTATTCGTTTGGAAATTCAATCTGCTGCTGCAACATTTCGAACTAAACAGTAAATACAACCTATCTGGAAAAACTAACCACCATACACGAAATTCTCGATCACCTCTTTTGGACAAATTCTTCTGTGAGATGTGCCAAAAGATGAAGAAAATATTTATCAACATGAATCGAAAAGCTAAATATTGATCTGCCAAAATGAAGGCATGTTCTTTCACCAGTAGCACTACAATCTAGGACTGATAGCGGATGCGTTCGAGATCAGTGTCCTTCGAATACAGATCACAAACAGCTGATTGACAGAAAGGAGCTTTCTCAAATGGATTGACTGCTAAGATTTAATGTCATGGTGGAGTGTAAATGAGTCCACTACATCCACACTTATCCAACTGGAGGCAGAAAAATCTCTCTATAGAAAGTCAGTTAAAAGCACTACAAGGAAACGCATAGGCGACTGAAAAAGGCTAACGAAGGCAGCCTTTTATTTAGTTCATTCGTAAGAAGCGCTCTGTTTGATTTGAAGAATTTAAATAAACGCGATTTCTAATGCTTAAATAGTGACTGCTTGGGATTATGGGAGACATTAATATACGAAAGTAGATCGCGGCATGATTAAGAATTTTATGAATAGACTTGATTGTGATTATATGGTTTTCATAGATTAATATCTTTATTCAACGAACACTATTTTTCTGAACAAACTGTCATTTCATCACCGTTAACTTTCGACTATCTCTAACTGACTAACTTCGAAGGCTATGAAGAGACTATTGATTCAGTGGCCGTAATCAGGACGTCCTATCTTGAAGTTACGTGTTTATGATAACAAGCCATGAAAATTGCTACTTTGTAAGATATTTAAACACTCGTTTTGCCCTCCCTTTGTTTTTTCTCCTTAAATCGGTCAAATCTAATAAAAGATCCTGAAATCAACACATCTGAAATTAATTTTTTGGGGTAGTCTTTCCCAAAAGCGTTTTAGAAAAACATTGTGATTGTTCGTGTAAATCCGTGCAGCGCAAAGGTAATGCAAGGGTAACAAAAACTACTTCTGAAACATTTTGTTAAACATTTGTGTATGTAGCTGTGTAACTAGGTGAGCATTTTATTGTGTTGTCTTGTTTTATTTTAAATTAATCATCATTCTAGAAAATGCCAATAATACGGAAATGTGCTAATGTCTACGAGTCAACAGTGCCATTTCTAAACAGCCGGGAGCCCAGCTCATCTACTCGCAAGGACTAGCTGTGATTAAAATGTGTTAAAACTCAAGCTCTTCCCAGGGTGCGATCATCAATCAGTGGAATCGCAACAAATACACAACTGATTACAGTGACTCAGCTTTCCATTCACTAACTTACCCGGGATTCTGGAGAGGTTGATTGTCTTCTTTCTTGATAAGTTTATCCTTTTCGGTCTCGTCTTTTCTTTTATAAAGGTTTCGTGGAAACCTCTGGTGATATCTTCGAAAAACAAAGAAGGTAAACTTATTACGGATGGGTGACTTATTAGAGCTCTTCATTTTGTTGACTTAACAACCCGGTATCCAGGTGCTATAGCGATTTCTCGGGAAAAGTTTCAAAGGAAAACAATCTAATTTTAAACAGGCAATTACTCTGATCACTATTTTTCAAATTTACCATTCTATATTATCATAATCTGATGCTACTTTGATTGGGAACACCAATTTTTTAACTATATTTTTTAAAGTTTGTCGAAGGGTTTTCCTTAGTTTGAGGAGAGTGGGATAACGTATTGGAAGCTGTAGACTTTTCAGGGTGACGAGATTTGAAAATAAAACGTATCTATTGAAAATATTTTTTTTTTGATATTCAGGATGTTTCGTCGAAATATATTTGTCACTTCAGTGGCCAAAAATTTCTCAAAAGCATTTACATAGCTCAAAATCTATCCAGTAAGAAACTTCGTTTTGGGCTGTAATTAAATTTACCTACAGCAGTTACTGCTACCGCTCAATGAAAAGACGGATTTGTAAATTTCTGTAAAAGAGGTTGAACAGGCGCACACCAGCCCCTTAAAATGCGACAAAAAATGCTAAATCATAAAGAACTGCAACGAAGAAGCACCACAGCAAAAGCATGCTTAAATTATTAACTTTTTGCCAGCACCGAATGCATAGGCTCGAGAACGTTAAGCATAATAACTGCACTCCATTCCAGCATCACCAATGAGCAACTAGGACTATTGTATAGACTGAAACCGGCTTTTGAAACTGGAAAGCCTCAGGACGAGTTATAAATACTTGACTAGGATGCGTCTGGAGCACTTAGCGTGAGAACTTGAGCAAGGCGTTGAGGCTTTAAGAAATTTTGCTCGCATTTAGAAGCCCCAAGTTGTTAACAAGCAGCATCTCCTCACGGTTAGATGTGCATCCTACGTTACTCAAGGTGTGGGCTATAGCAACTTACGTTTTTGATTCTTCGATTTTCTCTTCACCGTAAATTTTCCTAGATCATATGAAGTTGTTCCGCCATTATCTATAGACTCGACACAGCTGTCCTATCAGGTCCTTATCCGAGCTGCTTTTGAGTTGTCTTCCACTTTTGATCTTCGAATATCCTCAAACTGGGGCTCCAGCTGGGGCTGTTCAATTGCTAGATATGGCACTCCTGCGACCTGGATACTTGATCTATAGAGAAGTCAACCGACTTCTGATGGATAAGGCGGCACCTCATGACCCGCTGCACACAGAGCTACTTGGAATCCTGGGTCCTAAAAATGTAACTGTGAATACCAATCGTCTGCTTTCGTGTAGAGTGTTCTACCTCTCTTTTTGTGCTGTAAAGGGGAATATTTAGCTATTGTTAGTCTGACAACGTTAAGACAAACTCTGGCATGCATTTTACGAACCATATTCTAGCTGCTCTTATCATTTATCTATGTAATTCCATCTAAATTCAAGGATATCAGATATTGTACAAACCGAGTTATTTAAGTCACAATTTTGCAATTAAGTAAGTGATACTATTGTTTGTTGAACCAAATGGGTGAAGCTCCGAAGGTTAGTGTTAATGATTTTTGCATAGGGGATGAAACTTGGTAATCTTAACGAAATCAAAGTGAAATATTGATTTAATACGATTTTACTAACATTACTAAGGCTGAAAATATCCCTAATTACTCATCTAATATCTGTTATCCTTTTCGCCTATCACAGGAACGGCGTAGTTTGTCTACTGTCAAAGTGTCAGTAGCATCCTTACATCTTTATGAAAAGATGCCATTTGGATTTACATGAGAATGTGAAATGGACTTCAGTCACCCAAGGTCACCTTCTTCCAGTTTGATGTTAGATCAGATACTCTAATTCCCCGCTTTGAAAGTCGTTAACTCAATAAATGATAAATACACTGATAAGGTGTGAGTTGGGAAAGAGGGATGAGTGTCACTTTCAAGAGGACTAGAACTCCTCCTTGGCCATTATTTGTCGAAATTCACAACGCCATTTGCCCGTCCTCATTCGCTGGGGGGTGATGGCAGAACTTACAGGCCCGAGAGCATATTTATTCGTGTGTTCCACAGTTCTTCGCCCTTTCATCCTTTAGAAACAAGGCCAGGACAAATGCTGAATAGCAAAATAAATTTACCCGGGCTGTAATTCAGACACCACTTTTCGTGGTTTTCATGAGCAGAGTCTAGAACAAAGCAAATTATAGATCCTTCTCGAATCTTGAACACAGTTTATTTGAAATAATTCTTGCAAAGCACGATTTGATATAAATTTTCAAATACAAGCATTAAGCTTCATTTAAAAGTTTAATCTACTACTGGATCGTGATAATTCGCTGTGCTGGTCATCATAATATAGAAGAGAATGTAATCACTGCTCAATTACCAGCTATACTGACCACCGTGACTAGAAGTCAGAAACAGACTTTCTACTGGAAAATCTGTAGACAAACGTATTGGTGTGACATTGCTGACCACTGCAGTTAAGCCCTGGATAACGGAAGTCGCCGATGATACGCCTTATGTGGCAGCAGCAGTTCGCTCCCTCCTCAGCACCACTACAAGGTTTCAGTCAAAAATTGTTGTGATCTTTTGCCTGCACTGAACTCCACTGATCTTAACCCGAGGGACTATTATGTCTGAGGAGCTGTCGTGTAAGACACTAATTGACATTCTGCCCCTGGAAAGTGCATAATTAGCTTTCTCCAGAACCAGGAGGTGGACTGAAGCTACAATAAACTCCAATTGTTTAAATTACTGATAATATTAAATTTCTTTAAATGAGTTATTTTTCAATTTCCCGGTTACTTTCCGCTTTGTTCAGAGACAGTCATATTAATGGCGAACACCGTGTATTAATCGAAGTATTTCGGATCCTAAAAATTCATCGCTCTATTGAAGAATGGAAAGGCTCTGGATTCCCTCTTTGGTTCGCGCTCTTTTCACCGCCTTGACGGAGAATAAAGACGAACTTTTGCAAGTTTTAAGGAGTTTAACGGCTACAAGCAAGCGGTACACTCAGAACCATAACATTCTGGATACGTGACAGAAAAACGTGTCTTTATTTTCATTAAAGAGCAATGCCAATAATGTTGCCTTGCTAGAAGTATCAGGTGGTGTTAGTTTCTGGGAGGTAGAAGCTGAGTCGCCGCCTTGAGAGGTGGGTACACTAGAAGTTAGCAACTCAGGCTATCTGGTTAAGTGTATCCAACAAATGCATCACCCGGGCGGGACAATTCAGTCTTAATTTAACCCCCTTCTGCATGTCCGCGTTGTCATTCGACTTATACGACGCTCTAATGCCGTCATCAAAGATTTAGATCATTCTAATTTCCTAACTCTAATATTTTGTGGAAATTTGATCATTCTAACTTTGACACTTTTAGCAATCAACAAGTGATTTTAATCACTGCATATATCCCTAAAACACTTTTGTTTCCTATTCTATAATTAATTATATCAATAAATGGATAAATTTCCGAAATGAATTACAATAAAAGATTTTTTATCAAACTTCTGTCTCAAGACTCAACAGCCAACCCGTTTATGAAGATGCACTCTATAACCATTACTCTTTGAGTTGTATAAATAATCGTAGCTCAGGACCTGGAAAATTTCAGTTAACTAGTTTAAGTGAACCGGAGGGACAAAGTTAAGTTTGTTTGCCATCTCCTGTATATGATTGTCTTGGTCTGTAAGCCGGGAGTTACACCTCCATACACCGGAAACGAAGTTGGAATGCGGCCTATCTGGGGTATTTGAAAATCCTGTGAGAGGTCATGACTGTATTCCGTTGTGTTCACTTTTATTGGTGAGAATTTGCAGTCAATTGGATATTAAACCACGTGACATCACGCTGAGAATCACATTGAGTACACTTGGTGGTTATCTCTTAGTAATTTATCGAAACAGTGGTCCCGTTGTGTAATTTTTTGTGTCATTTGGCAAAGAAACCGCAACTTAATTATGCTGATATGACGGTGTCATGGGGGTTGAAAATGGCCAATTTTTGAAGCAAAGTTGAACTTCCAGGACTGAAGGCAGTTCATTTACTCTAAATGAATGCAGAGGCACAAGTGCACGAAATAGCTATTTTTAGTTTGTAAGTAGTTCAAGGCAATAGATAATCAAAAGGCAGCCTCTATCACGTCACCTCGATTTGCCTCGATCTAAGTCGATACAGTGCCTATCATTCATCCTGTACTCTCATACTGTACCTCCTTATACCCATAGTCCCCATTAGTAGCTATTTTTACGCTCTAGTCACCGACTTTCAACAAAAAAGGTTTAGCGCTTCAACAGTTGAATTTGCCTATATAAGGCTCCAAAGCTTGCCTCTGTTATTGCTTTTTCTAAGCTTGCAAGGCTTGAGGAACTACCACCATCTTATTACCTTTTGACTTTGTATCATAACCTAATATGGATTACGAAGAATAGATGCTATCTAAAGTAATACGATTAGTAATATTGCGTCATGTCACTAGAATAACGGACCACCAGAAAACTGATACGTAACAACTCAAAACGTATATTCGTAGAAGTACAGCGCATCCTAGTAACAACATAAACAGCTACACATACTTTATAGTCAATAGAAAATGCAAGAAAAATTATAGTTTTAAATAATCAGAAAATATAAGTATAATTTTCTGGATGCTTCTTAGCCCCTCAAATGAAGCTAATATTTCAGTAAATGGTAATGACCCTACAAAATCCCCTCCCTTGATTATCCAACCAGTTGCACCGGTACTACTTTGCCCTATGGTGAATCCAACGTGATTACCGTGAAAATGTCCCCTCGCGAAATTTTGTTTCAAGGTGGTCGTGTACTTTACCACAGTATCCGAATATACAAAGGTTGGACAAAGTAGTGAAAACACTTCGAAAAATCAACAAAATGAATTTCAATATGGTGTAGGTCCACCTTTAGCGGTAGTTATAGCCTTAATTCTCCGAGGTTTAGGTTGATGCGAATTGAGAGTTGTTTCCAAGGGAATTTTAGCCCATTCTTCAGCTAAAACACCCTTCAGTCCTTCTAGAGACCATGGCGACCATAAATACTCCTCATTAATGAGTTCGAGGTCTCGGGATTGCGGTGGCCAGAATGACTCGTTCTATTCTTTAACTATTCTAGCTGTATCGATTGATGCAGTACCATCATCTTGAAAGATGGCGTTCCCTCTGGAAATAACTCTTGAACGACAATATTATTAACCCAAATTTCATAGTTTCTGACGTTAAATCTTCTTCAATGAAGGGAAATCATTGGTCCAAGAAACGAAATAGCGAGAAATACCACCCCATATCATCGTCGTAGAACCCCGGCCATGTTTTACGGTTAGGAGAAGGTAGCAGTCGGGACTAAATGCTTCTTTCGGATGTCTCCGGAGGTCGGAAATGAGGTGAACGACGGTGATTCGTCAGGGAAAATCGCATTTTTTTCACTCCTTGAAGGACCAAATTTGTTGGAGGTTTCTACAGCAAACGCTTTGAAACAGTTCTCATCTTTTCCAACTGCAGCTCTTCTGTGGGATCCAGCTCCACTGTGCTGCCCCAGACGAAGAGTTGTTGGGGAAACTGGGTTCTGCAGGTGTTTATTGAGGAGCTCTGCAGTGATTTAAAAGCCGCGGTCCTGCGATCCTCCCTAGCAAATCCATTTAAGGTCCGACGGACGGTCTCTCTCAGCCAACAACTTGGATTTTCAGCCAGACTTGTGCTTTGCAAAAGACGACGTTTTTTCTCTTTTAAAGGCGGCAGTCATAACTTTTGAGACGGCACCTCTTGAAACGCTAAGCTGCATTCGAGGGGCAGTTTCTGATACACCAGTGCCTGTCATACTAGGACCCCCAATAAGACCTTTTTGAAAGTCCAAGGTTATAACCATTTTTCAAATATCTGTGCAAATAGTTATTTTGACTAAATATCTCAAATAACAAAATTAATAAATCAAAAACACTGGGACTTGTCAAGTTTGGATTGTTTATAACATGTTCAAAGGCAATAATACCGAAATGTTAGGTGTTTCCACTATTTTGTCCAAACCTGTGTCTGAGTATTCTTACGCAGCATAAGTCCCGGCTTATTCACACATTGCCAAGTTTACGACTGTAAGTTGCGAAAACACAGCTACGTACTTAGCCTTTTTGCGCGCAATCCCAATTACTCGTTAGTATTAAAGGTAAGGTAGTTAATAGCAGTTATCTTGCTATATTGAGTAAAACTAGACTACTATTGTGGATATTTGGCATTTAAAAATCAAATAATGCGAGAGTGATTAGAATTTGTATGATGAGTTTAACAGGGATCTTAATTATAAATTTTCGCACTCGATGAGATGGTTAGCAGCTGCAGAAAGCAGAGGAGAATTGACATTAGCCATAAAGGAATAACATTTCGGCAATGTAAAATTTACGGGGGCAGGAAGAAAAATCACGGAGTTTGCAAACTTACCTCCGACCACTATTGCGTACAGGAAGGGATTTCGGTATTTCTAAGTCTCCTCAGTGCAAGACCCAACTTCTCAAACTCACCAAGGAAATATAAGTTCAAACTTCCTGTTTTTAGTCCTATAGCTCTTGATCGGCTCGAGAGCTAATAAGCGGTAGCCTTAATAAATCGGGTAAAATGATTAGGGTTTCTAAATGGAGGCGTGACTCAAAATCTGCAAATATAATTATTATAACTAATTGCAATATATGCATAACAGGTTATATACTCACTATCGTCGAAATGACGAATACGAGAGGATAGGGAATGTGACAAATCTGTTTTAGCATTGGTATATTAAAACTAACGACAACTTTAAATTTGGACAAATTTCTTACAAGCATGCTTTGCACATATTAAGGTTAATTTATTTTTCATAGAGTTCAGTAACTTGAGGATATAAATAACACCACAGTCCAATGTATTTTCAAGTAATAACACCATTCATAAAAGATTTGTATGCAAAAGAAGGCCCTCATCTGTGAAATACTCATAGGCCACTCAAAAAAAGTTCGAATACTAGAACGGCGTTTCCAAAGTGCTCCTTTAGAGGTGAAATGGGTCTAGACACCAACAAAATCTCATTCAGTATGAAGGAAATGTAAATTTTGTAACCGCAGGACTGCTTTTTATCTGGATTTGGGATTTTTGCTGCAGGCAAACTTTCATGGACTCATAGTCAAGCCATCCCGATCAAAGCAATTAAGATGTTTATATCCTTAGGTCAAACGAATTCATCTGGTGGACTTGGCAATTGTTTCTACTTAATTATCTGAAGCAGCAAGAAATTACAAAACGGATTTTCATTCAGGCTTTGGCCCACAAGCACTTCCAACTTGAGGCCCCGAAAGTGCCCGACCTGCAAAAGCCTTTATAATGTGTGGACGATAACAGTAAATTGGCTCCTAAGACACCCAGTTGCCTTCATTAAGGCAGCACACCCCAATGCCTTAACGAAATCACACACACACTACAGCGAAGAATAGTTAAGTTCGCTAACGCCAATGCCAGCTGCCACAAAGTCCACCAGCAATTCAATGCAATGGTAAATTTTAATAGTCAAAATTTATTTGCGAAACACCACTGCTCTGACAGTAGAAAACACAGCGCTACCACATGTATAAATTGAAGTCACATTCGAAGGAACAAGCCTAATCCGCAGCTGCCGTTGCCGTTGGAGGAGAGTTTCCCTGCATTGCTTTGCGGCATCGAGATACCGTGGCGACAAAGTGTGCCACGAGCTCCTTCTTCTCCTCCGCCGAGAGAGTGGATGCCGCCTTTTGGTCGGTCTTCTGCCTCGCCTCCTCCATCACAAGGCTCGTCAGTCGTGCCAACTGGTCACCCGCCTTCGAAGTCCTCATCTCATCCATTGCAGACGGATAGGAGGCGCTGCTGCCAGAGGTCTTCGCTGAGAGGCTCCTACTGATCCACGCAGAGAGCTGAGGCACAAGTTTCCCGTGCACGGGGAGTGGCCAGCCCGCGATGCAGTGCCCAAAAAACGCAGCGCCGGCCAGAGTTACACTGGCGAGGTACTTGGGCTCATCGCCGTTTCCCGAAGAGGCCATTTTAAGTTGGTGTTCAGTCTTAGCTGCAATTTCCAAAGCAAGTACGCGATCCTGCTTCTTCCGTTTGGCAGTGGATTTAGAGCTACCACGAAGAAGGGAGATGGAGAGATTGAGTCCCAAGTGGACGCTGGCAAGATCGTCACAAAGGTCCAACACATTGTCCAGAGGTAGGCCCTTTCCCGATGTAGAAACACTTGTGTTGCTTCTAAGGCAGACATTGATCTCTTGGATCAGAGCAGCTGCCTTCTTCTCCATCCCCTCACCCACTTTATTGAGTTGGGAGACGAGAAAGTCACGTTCCTGAGGAGTAATTTCGCAGGGAAGCAAACTACCTTTGGCTTGGCTCTCTTCCTGTTTGGTCTGCTCGTATTGCTTACCATTTTTGCTCTTTTGTGGCTCAGAAGATGAATTCGGCCACTGGATGTCGTAGCTTTGGGCCAGGAGTAGATATAGACGATTAACAAAGGTGGAAACTTCACTTCGAATGAGCTGGCGAAGCAATTGTCCGCGGAGGTTTTCATCATTGACGGTCAAACAACCGCGTTCGAGAAGCTTCAAGAAACAATGATACACATAAAAATTTGAAATCAAAAAAATGAGAGGAGGAGTGTTGAACTCACTTGGATGGAGTGGAGAGTGGATGTGAGAGCGTCTTTTTCTGCAAGGTATTCGTCTCGGTGCTTCGAGGAGTCTGAGTTCTGTATGCAGACTGACTTGACCTTGGAAAGGAAGGACTCGTAGATTTTGGGAACAAGTTTGTCAAGAATACCCTCGACAAGATCTACAGGCGCATCTAAGCCGATATGAGACACAAGAATGTTCAGGAGATCCTCACGAGGTAAATAGAAGTCAGCTATCTGCTCCTCATCCTCTTCTTCTTCTGATACAGAGGACTTCCTGAGGTACTTCTTTTTCACATTTTTTTTGATTTCACGGGCTCGACCAGATTTTCCCTTTTTATCCACACCCTTGAAAGTAGTTCCTCCGGTTGATGTTGCAATACCACTGCTAGATTTGTCGGCACTCTTCTGCAACTTCTCACAAGCTGCAACCACCGCCTTTTCACGAATAAATTCATCGAAACAGGGCAGGTAATCCAACAAAGACCTTTCCGGATAAAGGTAGAGATAACCGTCGACTTCTACGAATTCTCCACCCGCAAGGAGAGGCTTAATCAACCATTCACGCTCCTGAGAACCAAAAACCTGTGGAAGATAGTGAGAGACATCTATCCACTGACTTTCCGACTTGTCGGCAAGAACGGACTTGAGCTGAGACAACGTAGACTCACAGATAGTGAATTCTTTTGTGTGAATGGCAGAGGGAAACTGTGAACGCAGATAAGAGGCTGGATCAGGAATACCCAATCGCTGGACAACACTCCATTCGATGTAGCCGTTTCGACGAAGGAAATCGGCGATGTAAGTATCTTGAGCCCTGCGGAAGCAAGAAGGCGTAAATATACTTTTCCCAGCCATTAAAGACCCCTTTAGACGGCCACTCGAAATTAGTGATTCAGTTAAACTTGTAAGAACCTTTTGGGGTATATCTAAGATGCTGCTGCAGTCCGCAAGCGACATAGGAGCTAAAACAGCAGATAGATAGCCAGATACCTTCGCTTTTTGTTTATCCAAGAACAACTTGGTATAAAATTTGTCACCTTCCCGCTGAATTTTAAATAATACATTATTATATTCGTTAATGATCGACTTCAGAAATTGTGGGGTAACGTTGTAGATCCTTGTTAGCTCGATTGAACTCATAACGCCACGAAACTCTAAGCGATCCCGAATTTCTTCTGCAACGCGCTTAATGTAGCTTTTTGTCATTAATTCACCTGCAACAAGTGTACACTGTTCGTTAAGGAACTCAGAAGATTTGGACGCAAGTTCATTAATGCACGATTCAATAATTGAATACTCAATATCAAGGTTTTTCGCAATTTCAAGCACGGAAATTCGCCCTCTATGTGCTTCAATCTCCTCAATGATCTCCTTAAACAATTCCTTGCTTGTTAGTAATGTACGACCATCGATGGTACGAACAAGTTGAAGGCGCCCAGAATTTATCAAGTAGCTGACGATATCCACACAGATTCTGTCTGAAAGACAATGTGTGCTTTCAGATGCCTGGACGTGTTTCAACTGCGCAGCTAGATTCTTTATATCTGCCCAGCTCGACATAACGCAAACAGTACGAAGAATGCATTTAGGTCGTCCGCGTTTTCATAGGATAGCTTAAAGTAATTTCATTCAGTTTATATACAAAGCACCAAAACTAATAATTTGTATTATCAATTAAATATAAGGCGGGAAATTCATTAAGCGTATGCAAATCTCTACCAAGTTTTACTTTTAAATACTCAGGTTGCTGCCAAATCATTGTTTTTTCTCGCTACATTCATAGAAATTGAAGATGGGCTTATTTGACGCCTCCAAATGACGTCTAGTGAAGCCGTACCTTTGAAAAATCTATTTATGTTCCGACTACCTAGACACGTCCATTGAGTGTAGGATCCAAAGTTTGCTACTACTTGCGTTAACATCCCTCCCCCCAAAGATACGAGGTTTATAAGCGAAAGCTCACCCCTATAATCTCACCCTGTACCACAAATATGTATAAATCTTTGATGTTTTGAATTATAAAAGCCAAAATGTCGCAGTCAGATGTGGCTTCCTTAACTAGAGATCCCAATTAGCCTCCTTTATGGTAGGTACTGACAGAAGCTTTTCCTTTCACTATCAGATGAAGCCACAGTTGTGTTAGGTTGTAAATTTGTCAAATTGGAGGACAGCGTTAAGCGGTTACCAATGACCAATACTGCACAGTCGACGCCCTCAGGCCCGGTGATGAATTTTTGGCACCTTGTCTTCAGACAGTTTCAGACTTGTATTGATTGATACGCAGGATGAAATCTTCTCAATAAACATCGCTTTCAGAAATAGTAATAAAGCTGCTTAATCGCATTGCAAGTAGAGATTGAAGATCTCGGATTGCGGTCTTATAGAGTGCACCACTCCCAAAGACCCACGAAAAATCTAGATTAGAGCTACTAGCGGTCACCTACTTCCATGAAACAAGGCTGTTTCAGAAATTCCAAATAAAAGTAGAATTGGAGAAAAAACTCAACCGCAGCGAAACACATGACCATACTCACACAAGCGGAAGTACACTGTGTTCAGCAAAAGTAGGCCCTAGCGTGTACTCTGGCGGTGCACCTAATGGCTTCATTGTTCTCGCATAAGATTATGCGCTCATGCCAGATACCCATCGTTTGAGTAAGTTTACGTGGTAGACCTGACTGCAGCCGTTAAGGCATGATATAATGCAGCATAAATGCACCATACTTGGTATCAAGACCGGATTTTGAGAAGTCGGTTCACAACCACTGAGTTGCGACCCAATTCTGAATTTGAAGGTGAGATGGAGGAAAGAATAAACTGACGAATTCCGCGAAATTCGAAAACACTGATTACCCAAATAGAGACTAGAGTTGGCAATCCACGAACCAGACACTGCGAAAAAAACATTGAGCATGTTACCCAGGCAACTTTAATAGACAGCTGAATCGTAAAGTGGCTACTCTCGAAATATTGAACATCACTACCGTTTGTTCCGAATGACATTCAGGACAAATGTACTAGACAATAAGCTTCGCAGAATCTACAGTAGGCAAGAAACTACACAAATCTTCTGCAAATAAAACACTAGCGAGCCTTAACCGTGAACTTGCTGCAAGTAGATAAATACCTAGGACTTCGATATTCCAACTTTTGCAGTCAGACTTAAAGATTCATTCAAAGCAGCCGCATGCGTTAGCAACCCAGAGACAGATATGCATAAATATAACGTGATGGATTTCAACGTCATGAGGGAATGTCAGGTTAAATGCGAGGTTATATTCCCGTAAAAACCATTTAAATACTGAACAAGTCCATAGCATATTACATGCACTGTTGCCCGGGCATGCCTCTTTGTCCTGCAACTGGAGTTTCTTCAACAGGGTTTTTGGACTCTGGGTTTCTGATGGTCTCATCAACGCTTAAAATCATACAAGCGGCCTCAGTGGCTGCAGTGATCGCATTGCTCTTCACTAAGGCAGGCTCCCATACGAACCTCTCAAAGTTGTTGGCAATATCCTCGCTAGCTATATCGACACCAGCCCAGACTTCTCCTATAGAAAAAAATTGAATTTCAGACAATATAAAACCATTAAAATTATGAACATATAGTAGCCATAAAACCAAGTTGATTACCCTTAGCATGAGCTTGACGCAGCTTATTTAAAATATTTATTGGGTCAAAGCCAGCGTTTTCACACAGTTGTCTGGGAATAATTTCAAAGGCACGGGCCATAGCTGCAATAAAAAGCTGATCCTTGCCATGAATAGTGCGAGAATGCTCACGAAGATGTTTGCTCAATTCCATGTCGATCGCACCGCCACCGGCAACAAAGGAATCATTTTTCATAGCGCGACGCACAATCATGATAGCATCATGAAGAGAACGTTCTGATTCTTCCATGAATTGTTCAGCACCGCCACGAAGGATAATGGTGCATGTCTTGGCTTGTGTACATCCCTTAAATATATTAAATCTAAGAAGAAATAACAAAGCGGGCACTCCTACCTTTCAGAACCAATTTGAACTTCCTCGAAGCTTTTACATTTCCCGAGCATTTCAGAGGTAAGCCCCTGCACCGTTGTTTGGATACTCCCACCGCAAGCCATCTGAGTACGCTTCAAATCTTCTTCGGGTACACGACCAGCACAGAACATGTCGCGATCAGCAAAGAATTGCGTAGCCACATCGCCAATGGGTAACTTCGAAAGTACAATCTTGGCTCCAGCCTTGTGCAAGATAGAAAGCTTGTCATAGAGAACACTCCATTCTGCATCAACAACCTTCTGGTACTCCTCAACCGTATTGAGCCTGATCTCAGCATTTTCTTTCTCAGCCTTGAGCTCCAACTCAATGTTCAGGAGAGCGATAAGAGGATTTTTATACGACTTCGGTTGCATTCCAAAACCGGCATAGCTGAATGTCTTCTTGAAAGCAACTCCATCGACAAGCATAGAATCTTCTAGGGCACCACCGGCGACCTAGTAATGTGCGGTAACTTAATAAGCTATAGACCACCTTCTTAATTCCGATCATCTTGGTTGGAAGATGTGAATCCAAACTCTTCACAGCATCAACAACGAGCTTGGAGAAGAAATCCTTCTGTCCTGCCACAAGCTTAGAATTAAGTGCAGTAGCAGCACACTTTTCCAACATTTTGCGTTGATCACTAAAGCGTACTGATACCACAGAACCACCTTACATTGGAGAATTCTTCTCTATGCGACATGCAATTTCGCTTAATTTGCACAATGCAATACTTGATCCCTCACGGAAGGCCCGAATTATGACTGCTGGATGTACACCCTCTTCAATGTATGGCTTAATCTGGCGCAGAAGTTCAGCGGCAAGCAGGGTGACGCTCGTGGTGCCGTCACCAACTTCAGCATCTTGAGATCTCGAAATATCTACCAATGCCTTCGCAGCGGGGTGAACAACATCCAATAACTTTAAAATTGTGGCACCGTCATTGGATATTGTTGAGTTATTATTTTGATCAAGTACTAACTTGTCCATTCCACGGGGTCCGAGTGTTGTACGCACGGAGTCGGCAACAGCTTGACACGCACTGATATTGCTAACAATCTGCGGAACTCCTTGTGAAGTATCAGTGCCTTCTTTCAGTAAAATAATTCTTGGGGCCTTAATAAAATGGAAAGACTATTTTTTTTACACAAAGCCAACTTACGATCATGCTTAATAAGACGTATCCAAACACAACACCAGAAGCAGAACACTCAAACAACAACTTGTACCATAACAATGATATTTGGCTAAATATGCCATGCAAAAAAATAAACCGACTATTTAAATAGTTTCAGGTTTAACGATGAAATATTTTCTTGCACTATTCCCTATTTAGTACTTATATAATTTTTCTGCATCTAACAGGATGGTGCAGGAGACATACCTGTCCAGCCCCAGCAATCCCAACGGCCCACAAACCTACGACTAGGCGATAAGATGCTAATGCTGTCCAAGTACCTGGAACAAGGTAGGACCCTTTAAAATGCTGGTTTCACCCAAATAATTAAACAAATAGTCAATGTGCTACCTCAAACAGCTCCAAAAATATCTACTATGCTGAAACGTCACTAACATTGGTTGGTAATTTAGGAATATGCTTTTCTTTTAGATCATCACACGATAAATTTGTGGCTTGGGTCACTTACCGGTTCCCTATTTTAACACACAGATTCTAATTTCATGACATGTGATTCATGTATAGGTCGCGGGTTCGAAAGAGGAAGGGCCGTTAGGATTTTAAACCACTTAGGAGGCATGACTTTATTGAAATTTGAAGTCTCGAGGCCTATCTCGTGTTTTCTTTGTAGCAACGCTCCACATGTGGCAAAACGCGGTCAAATTGTTATTAAACCCAACCCTAGCAATAGCCATTAACACGGCCAATGGCAGGTTGTTCATATTAAGCAATAGGCCTAATTTTTAAACAATATATGTTTGATGGTTGAAATATGCAAAAGACGCGCAAATATTATTGCCGGCAATTACAGATAATATGATTCCGTTTAGGCTTGAGTAATTAAGCCTAGTTCGAAAATACATTCATTGATCTCTCAAGTATTAACTGAGCTTGCTGCACTTTGCAGCTGCAATACACAAAAAGGTCAAGAGAAAAGATTCAAATTGTCGACACCCATAGTATAGAGTTTAAAGTTAATTCTTTTGAGTGTTCATGTTAAAAGTTTTCAGGACAGACGGGTTACTGGGGGGCACTGCAGGAGACTATAGAAGCAAAAAGTGGCTCTACTCTTTTCGAATGGCTGCTAACTGAATTTTCGCGAGGTCATTTATGCAGTAGTTAGCCGGTGCGAAGCCAGCGGTGGTCGAATTCGTGCAGATATGCAACATCAACCTTCGGTTGAACATTTTTGTTCACAGTTTTGCCATTTAAAATATTTAGGAACAGTAGCAGTAGGTTATTCATATCCACCAGTGGCCATTCTGTGGAACAAGGCAAGACGAAAATTTAGAGGGAGGTGTCATTGAATTAATGATGCCTCTTTATTTTCAAAAAAATAAAAACAGATTGTGCCTAATGTAAAGTACAGAGGTGCTATGCTACCAAAAGTGGTCTGATTAGTAAACGTCACGTTAGATCACGGCCACAAGAGACGGGACGCGTGGTAACTCCAAGTTTATTCTACGAAGTGCCAGGCGTCATAGTAACGACTTAAACAACTGTACATGTAATACAGATAATAACGAAAGGTAAATAAATTATAGTCCAAGATAATCAGCAAATTATTAATATAATTTTCTGGAGGTAGAACATACCATTGCTTTACAGAAAAACAAGAAATTTACCTGTACATGAGCTCGATGTAGTACATTGCTGGTTAAATAAGTAGCTTTTCTACCCATGTAAGGTTTGCGATGAGAAACGACTGTAAAGTTACACATAGGGAACGAATGCCTCACTTAAAAAGGCATTTATCGCTTTAATTATAATAAATAGGAAAGAATACCATGGGGTGCGTTTCCTAGTCGTGCATATACCTTGCAGCGAATGCTAGGAGCATCTGAGTACGCACAATTAGAACCCAAACCATTTACGGGGCTACAAACATCAAAGCCAATGAGACTAACTGATCAAAGGTAAAAATGGTTACGAGGCCACTATTTTATCAATTTGTTGATAATTCATAAATCCTAGCTTAGCGAAAATACTTCTATTGATCTATTCAAAAATTTATATGCATAGATTGAAGAGCAAATTTTCAATTTATCCAGAGTATTGTAGAGGCAGATGGTTCCTCTTAGTCGTAGTGCATCCCTTCTCACCTCCAATTTTCACCTAGTCAAAGCCTGTCGGTACACCAAATGTCTTTTTTATTTTACTTGTTTCTTGTTAGAGCCACTAGTGAAGAATTGAAGATAGAAGATACTGGGTAAAAGGCGATTTGAAAAAAATTACCAAAACCTAGCCCATCAACCACAAGGAGTGGAGCTAGACCTCTATCCACCAGCCCCAAAGGTCATCCCAGACATGAGTATTGCAATGCATTAAGATACTCATTAAAATTTAATCAGGTACAAGAATAGACAACTGTTTATCCAGTGGATGATTTCCAATGCCAACTGGAGGGTTGTCGGAGAACTTAGAAGCATCACTGAGAAATTGAAAAAGGATTTGATAAGTGCAAGACCAAAGCACAATGGTTCTGTAAGTCCGACTTGCATTACTGACTAGCACCAATTGACTACCCTGACCAGCTGGCTCGTTCTCATTTGGAAAATTCTAGATCTACGCCCGAGTACCCCGGAGGTGAAAATCATGTTTTGCAGGATCTAGCATCTTCGGGCCCGGACGATTTGCTTCCAGTTCCACCATTTTAAAATGCTACTATCTTCCTTTTATTAAAGCCGCTTTTGGTTATCTTATACATATGTAGGAAATTTCGCAATCAGTTCCTTTATTATTATGGATGTAAATGGAGAATATTTATCTTCTCTACCTTGAAGATATTCAAAATGTCAAGCGACTCAAAATGAAATAATGAATATATTCTAGCAAGTACCCGAAAGGGATAAGAGAAAGTAGACAGGATATCACAACTTATTTAACGATTGACAGCACATTCCTTTGCTTCATTCAAGTTGTTAACTACAAGCATCAGTCAATGGAAAGATAGTAATACCCCTATACTTTCGCCCGTAGCGGAGACGCAAAATTTAAAGTATCGAACCGTTAGATACAGTTATTGGATTTTCATGATCCATCAAAACAAAATCAAAGATAATGCCCTATGAACTGTGGTCAATAGTTACAATGCAAGCAGGGTAGGCACCCAAGAATTTAGCCTCATTTCTTCCCAACCGTAGTATCTGGCAATGATTAATCCGAATCCGAGCACGGCACGAGTAAAGAAATCACCCATATTCACTCAAGACTGAAGCGAAATTTGCAAGCCAGCAAAGGCACCAAATAAAAACAAATGCAATTGGAATTAAGACAGGAACCAAAGTCCAAAGTATTCAGCGAAACAAATTCCATAGAAATGATTGAAAAAACCTAATATGTCATTCCCTATCGAATCCAGCTCATACCTTCCATTTAAAGAGCCTAGAAATTACTTGACCGGGAGGCATTGCTGTAGACTTAAATTGAAACTGTCAGTTAAATGCAATGAAGAAATGCACAAGCCTCAGAATGTTGCAGTGACTGAATTAATTTTTCATCCACCAAAGTCTTCTTTTATGCTCCTCATAGCTCGCCGAAAACCACAGAGAGAAAAGAAACACAGACCTAAAGAATAAACACAACTATTTTTGAAGTTCAAACAAATTAAACATAAGTCGAAATATCACGAAATCGTCTTCGAGGTTGTTATCGGGCAAATGACTTAAAAGAGCCGCGAATACATCGCTGTGCCGGTGGCGCAATTGTAAGATCAACTATAGTACAGCTCAGAGACGGAAAGTGCGATCCTCTTCTCTTCTTTCCTCAATTTAGTTTTCTTCTTAATCTTCAGTATGGCAATCGCGGTTGTAATCTGGAAAAAGAAATAAAGCATAGTTATGTCTGATAATACCTAAATATACCATGCAGAGCAATTGGTGCGGTCTAGACAAAGTCCGCTCGATGTCCATCCCAAATGTTCTTTCCTCCCAAATTAATTTTACATTACTGGAAAAGATAAACATTTCTGAGCCGTGCTAAGAGAGTTACTTGACAGACAGTAATTAGGAATCACTAGTATCAACGTAGGGATAATGCAAATCCTTCTAGATTTAGCAATAAAATGCGCTAAATACAAAACAGACAATTGCAGAAAAATTATCATTGATCATGAATTTTAAGTTAAATATTAAAAGTAATAACTTCCAGCTAACGAGGATCAAAAAATCATTTTACCAAGCGCAGATCACAACTGACATCAAATGTAGATTTCATACTAGCCTTCATTTATCTAAGTTAATTATTAACTCCGTTTTAAAAAGTACACTTTACTAGGTTCTTCCGTAAATGTAATCCAGTACGAAAAAGCTCTGTGTCCTGCCATAAAAAACGCTAGTTTCACGGGAAACAAACTCAAACTTTAAGTACTCGAAATGTTTATATTCAGTTAAATTCATCAAATAAAAGAAAGGCAAACTGAGGTTTCTAACTCAATTTAAACCTAATCAAAATAATAACGATTTGTAGTGGGTCTGTTGTGAAGCACAGAGAGTTCATTTACTTTTTCGACAAGAAAACCGTGTCGACTTCGAGGAGTAGGATGAACAGAGCATCATACAAGGAAAATTAGCTCTAATGTACAGGCTTCCAATAATTAAAATCCTTACAAAAATTTATTTAATAACATGTGATGTGTTTGTGAGATGAAACATATGAAATAGATTATAATTATAATTATTTCAAATAGACTGAGTTGTTTCATATATCTGAGTACTAAACACGTGTCTTAAGTTTCAAGTTGTAAAAGATTACAATGTCATGTATCAGATAGAAAATAAATAAAGAGCTTAAATGCCAAATCAATTTTTTGTCGAGGTCCATTTTCAGATATTATTAGGCTAGCTAAAAATCACTCTTAAGTGAACTCAGTATAAATGGGTGTGCGATTTGAAAGATGATTAAGCTACTCAGTCGTTAATATCTTTCAGATCCTTTGGTTTCATATTTGCAATTTTGTTTGTGTCACAGCATCATGATTTACAACTTTCTAAGTCCCTTTATCTTCTAACTGTACATAATTCAACCTGTATTGTTCAATTCCCCGCAGGCACTTCCGAAATCAAATGAAACCACGGGTTTTTTCTTTGCTAGTTTTAGAAAAGCCTATTAGGACACCAATAATATTGCAGACTGAGAAAATTTTCTGTTACTTCCTCACAAAGACAGCAAGTAGTTTGGAAATTTTATAAAATTTACTGAATTCGCTTGTAGGATTTTTCTTGAAAATTTATCCAATATGAAGTTTCAATTGGAACGTCGGCAACTTGTTAATAGATTTAAAAGCTATGAATTTCGAATAAGCACCTTTTTAATTTATACGCATTAACAGTATGCTCATTGTAATGACAAGCACTTTATATACTGAATTGCAACTATTACATTGTCGAATTGCCTCATTCGGCTTTTCGTTTTCGCATCGATTAAGAAATTGATTTTAAGTACACAAAACATCACCAGAAATGAAAGCACAAAATGTGGTTGACGTCTCGTAAAGGCAAATTGAAATAAAATTACGATCAATAAATTATGAATCTTTAATAAGCATTTCATTAACAAAGCGTAGAAAATCAGTAACTCCTTGATTCTACAGATAGATTAGTATTGGGCTTATCGGAATAAGAGAAGATCTAGAGCATTTTTGTGCTCTTAAAGTTTCGCTCTCGATGCAACTACTTCAATGAAACTCCTTACTATGTGGAGAGAATTGCATGCTTGGTAGTGATTTCGCATTGAATTAGGCCAGTCCGTTAAAAGTTGGCATGAGGAAGTATGGATATTTCCTCACATAAATGAGGCTTCATTGATTCATGTTATAAGCTTGAAATATTATATTAAGAATATAATTAAGAATAAAGTTCTTTTAAAGTCATACTTTCATAGGAATCTGAATATGGAATATGGAATGGAGGGTGCACTATGAAATGACTACTTGCAAACTATAAGCTAGAGTTTGTGTTATAAGGATTTGGTTGAACGTATCTACCTTAATTGGGTAGCTAAGTCCACGAGTGTTTGCAGTACCGCTAGCAGACGCATAAACACGTGGGTAAGTCATTGATAGGCTGATTTGTTTTGTCGCGGACGGTTATCTCCATTTTATGAATATCTGAAAATCATCTAAGTTGAGCGTTTACTGCAAAGTGTTTTTTCATTAGACTAAGCAGGAGGTACAGAAAGCAGTGGTTAAATTTGACCTTGGCGTTCCCATGTCATTTATGCTTCCATTCTCAAATTTGATCTCGAATATTGCAAGAGTTGATGTTATCTGCGTTTAGTGATTTTAGAGCTATCTAACGCTGATGTCATGCAAGTGAAGTGAGTCATGGCTTTGCAAACAATTATGGGGTTATTTACACGCGAGACGAGTCAAAAGTCAGCCAACCCAAAAGATGTGCACCAAATGCACAAAGGATGTTTTTTTGGATCTAAGGCGTGGTCGACGCAAGGAATCTAATGAGTGTCTAGACAGTGGAAATTCTTCAAACTATCATAGTAGCCGGAGTCGTTTCTGTGACAGTACTGGCCAATGACAACGACCACATTCTAGAAAACCATGACCTGTGTGTTATTACGGCTCAAGTTCCGATGGATCCCAGAGCTGAGAGTTCATGTAACGTTCGTGGAGTAAGACGGTTTCGAAGGACATCCGTCAATGATCTACAGTTTTTTCAGAAGTGGTTGCAATAACAGCGCTCATTAGTTCAGGGGCTCTGTTCACTTAGCAGATGTAGCTCATGGCGAATTAAGAGGTTTTCATTGCGAAAGCATGATTATGCATGTGCCACAAAGACAAGTATTTCCGTAGAAACTAGTCAACCGAACCATGAGCATGTAAATCATTTCATCAAGAATCCGTTCTTATCGGTAAGATTCCTTAATGATGTCGACTTCATTCATAATGACAACACCGGATGAGGAGCAGGAGGTTATATGTGATTATTTTGTCCCTGAAATTCTGAACTGTTCTGCACCGAGTAATGCCACAAACCCGCTTGAAATAACGACAGCACAACCACAGACTGTTAATCAGGCTGACACTTAGGCAAATTTCGAAGTTATTAATACCCTAACACCTGGGGTAGGTCTTCCACCGGAAAACGCCTCGAAAAAAAGCTACATCAGCGTGTTATACCGTGGAAATCATGCAATGAGCATAGAAGCCAGGTAATTTCCAACTCAGCCTCTACTAAACAGGCAAATTTCTTCTGAAAACTGTGATGAACGTTTACTTATAAAAGAGATGTTTTTAAAAGATCTCCGGTGAAGAAGGGGGAGAAAGAGTATGAGGTTTGCCGGTCCTTGGGAGAGTGCCAGCAATCTACAACTTTGTTGCTAAGACGGAGCAACGAAAGTCATCCTCGTGATGATCGCAAACCTTCCTCCTCGGTAATCAAGGAGCTTGCTTGTGAATATGACCACAATTATCCAGTTACTAGCTCTTTTAGCCATTTGGCATTAAAGAACAATACAGAAGATCCCAAGATGAATCCACTACGAAGCCAGAAATTTCCGTAAAGAAGTACCGAAAGCCGTTCTTCGCGAGATGAGTTTTCTAAGAATTATTTCAGATTAGCATCGGAATTACCCACGTATAAAACAAATACATTCATTCGACGCAAAATTTTATAAGTCATCTTCGAATCAAACTATCTTATTGTTATTGTACGTCGTGCATATACTAAACCCCAGAAGGAAAGCCACTATAGTCAGTCAGTGTAAAGCAGAGACTTGTCTGGACTCGAATGAGAAGAGGTACCCAGAGGTGTCATAGGCTACAGCATTGACCAGCATTTCAAAGTTTTATATAGCCTACCTGCTGCTCCCTTTTGGGGACGTTTGAGTTCAAAAGCTATGCAACCACCAATATCAGGATAAAGATATGATGAAATGACTCGACCATTAGGGTCAAACATATAACGAATGTCATTTGATGACGTAAGGTGGATGTCGCTTTAAAGACCATTTACACGCGATATCAATGCTTTACAAGACCCTTAAAAGTTGAAAGGGAATTCACCCATTAAGTGTTAGAGCCAGTATTTTTTGGATGAAATTGATATTTAAAACTGTATACTTGATTCTAAGAGGTTACTAAAGAGCGAATTACAAGTGTTTACCATTTTCGTTGCATAATTAAATCTCGATTTTCGCTATTTGAAATATATTAAGCAACAAACAGCCAGATTTATTATTAGGTCCTTGTTTGCAACTCCTTGTCATGTTCAGAGTTGAATGAATTCCTTCTTTCTTCAACAACAGCTCCTCTTTTCTCAATAGAGTTCCAGAATAAATTGCTTGGCTATGAATGGGGATTTCTCGTCTATTATTACTCTAATGACTTAAGCATTGAGGAAACTTTACGAAGAATGCTTACAAGTTCGAATGTAACTACCCTTTATTATGCTTAATAATAAAAACGGTACTACGAGAAGAAGGCTTTGGTCTAGGAGCTTTCTGGTCGTGAGCGGTTCTTGCTGACAGTGGGTCGGCTTAGGGAAGGCAGACCACCGGCCTCGGCCTTAGCCAGGTCCTGCGCCACCACCTCTGTCAATTGCTCCGGCGTCTTTTCGCGCGCCATCTTGCGATATTTGAAGAGCAGGGCGTTTATGTACTCCACCTTCTGGGCAGCGTCTGATCTACCGGTGGAGAATGTGAACAATGCCACAGAATAAGAGACTCAGAAAACATATTTATTGACGGAAGCATTGCAATGGTCAACTCTTACGATGTGTTCAGCCCAGTTCCAAAAAAGAGCTAAATTCGTCTTTTAGCGACTTTAGGGTAGCGAACAAGTGTCTCTTTCGATAATCTGAAGTTCCAGCCTTGTTTAAACAATTAGTATAGATAAATTACTGGCAATCATGTATTTTCGTCAATAACTTAAAAGGCCGTTAGAGGAAGGGACACTTGAGTTTCGTAAAACTGTTCCGCAATCAGGACTACGAGCTCGTATACTACACTGACACGTGGTTGCTCAACTTATAAGTTCTTTAGTATTAACTAGAATAGTAGTATCCTAACGACTTCTGGGTAAGAATGGTACAAATGTCTTTTTTATGATCTTGACCTTGTCAGTTATATCCCAGTCTTACTTGGCATTTAAAACACGGCCAATGTAGATTATTTGTATGTTGTAAAGATCACGCCACGTGCCCAGTGTCTCACAGTGATCTCTCAAAAGCCTAAATGGAAAGTAACTGCGTAAACAACACTAATACTGCAGGGTTTAAAGTAGATGGAAAAGGCGAATACCCGTATCGGCTGGCAGCACTTTCCAGCTCCTCGTTCAGCGCATCAACCTCCTTGGTTTTGACTTCCAGCTGCTTCTTAACCTCCTCATACTTCGCTCGAGGCACCCGCTCCTCAAAATCCGATCGGTATTCGTTCAACTCCGTGTTGACCTTTTCCAGCGCCTTCTCGTACTCTCTAATCGGAGAGAACCAAGCACTTCGTCAACTTATAAAGTGTTGTCATCACTTCACACGTGTTATGACCACTATTACCATGAAAATCCTAGATATAATGATGGTTCAGTAAGCCCCAGCGGCTAAGGTCAAAGTTTTTGGTGGCGACACTAAATGCGGAGCTTTCTTGGGAGAAAATAAGTAGCATAGAGGTGTATGCTAACCGCAGAGGCAAAAGATGATGGGGCATTAAAAAACATCACCACCTAACCCGACGAGAATCTTAAGCTTGACAGGATCGTCAGTGTTGCGCTCCATGTCGGCACGGGCGAGAGCTTCCAGTTCCCGCAGTCGGGAGTTGAGGTCGTTCACCTCGCTCACGAGCATCTTCCGACCGTCCGCTTCCAGAGCGCACGCCTCCTCTCTGGCCTCCAGTTGCTGCTTCAACTTGGAGACCTGCAATTGCCACGTAGGTGTGAGGCATGCAGTAGCCAGGCACGATGGAAACTTCGACCCGTAATCGACAGACCACCCTAAACGTGTGCTTACACCAAATGCACCCTCACTGCATAGCCACTGCTACATTGTTCTATATTTCCGTCCAAATACACGCTGTCACAGGAGAGTGGTAAATTCTTAAAACAGTGAATAACTGCCACCTTGCCCTTGGCTCTAAGTGCTCCTCATTGTTACGATGCATGTCTATCAATTGTAGTTCGGCATTCGAGAAGTTTCATAATGTTAAAGTAACCTACGAAATAAATGCATAAATATTCGCGGTGTTCACAATGAGGCAGCAACACTGACTCGAAAGTTTCGGCTTAGGATTGTACTGTAACAGCACTAATAAGCTCCTATTTTGAAAAGTGTAGCTATTGACAATGTACCGTCGTTTGTACATGGAACATAGGAGCCGAAAACAAGTTTAGTACACGAAAATATGGACGCTGAAAAGTCAATAGCTTTTTCGAAGTATTTGCTTGCTTTAAATATTGACGTTCAGTACAAAAGGGCTCGTTTACTGTAAGACTAGTCGAGTTACCCATAAGTATCCTGAGTTTGAAAATTTGAATGAAGTTCTAACAATCATGTACTATGTTCTGTAATACCATCATTTGGTAGTCGCTAGAGACTCAATTTCTGTTGATTGACGTCGGCAACAACAGCCTGAGTGAGTTTCTAAGGGATGAGTTTTTTAAGTAAATGGCCAAATGATTATTGTCAAATTTGTTCGAACGCTGAAATGATAGCGTATCATACTGACCACTGAAAAGCACAGCTTAGCGAAGTACAGTTACAAAGCAAAAAGGTCATCACTTTCCACAGCATACCATTTGCAAATTTTTACAGATCAAGGCTTTGAACGTGGTAGTTATTGGAAAGTAGGAAGCCTGTCCCATCTTCGGTTAATGAGCCTACAGAACAGTCTGATGCTCATCATGTACCCAGATTACCTTCCCAAGTTATCCTTGAACATGATATGGACATTGCATGACTATTGACTCTTGGGTTCTCCCTTTTACTGCGCTGGCTCTGCCTAGATCCTACTTGGCCTATGGACTTATCAAACTGCTGTGATCTCATGAATTTATTGCGAAAGTCATGCTTCATCACAAAGTAACTCAAATTTTCAAACTTTGGTTCCCAGTGCGCCAGTCTAGTCTGTGATCCTTACGCCAATGCAAAAGAGCAAAGGAAAGGGATGGAGGTTGAAGTACCAGCTTACCGTTACTTGTAGTTCAATACACTCCTGGTGCATTTTATCTATTTTTGCCTTATCGCGGTTCCTTTCCATCCTCAGTATTTCTATTTCTTGATAAGTATATCAATGAGTGAAGAACAAGGAGAGAGATACCCTTATTTTCCCGGTTCTGGTAGTCACTGACGCGCTTATCAGCATCAAACGACGCCACCCACAACAGCTCCTGCAAAAGAACCAAAAGGACAATTGGCTTTGAATGAACCGTTATTTACAAATACACACTTTAGTTCTGGGATGGTAAATGAACTGATATTAAAAGGCAGTGAATATAGATTTAGGTACCTCCTTTCCTTGCTAAAACCCACTCCATGACTATTTCTGCATTGACGCATTCAATTTCACTAATTAACGTAACACTATTAGGTAGGCAAACCAAATGAGGAAACACTAGCGTGGTCAACGTGGCCACTAGATGACGCACTACCAACGTCACGATGTCGGTATAATGTCAAGGGGAAAGGCTTCGAAATGTTTAGTCTATAAAAATAAGTTAGGATCCTTGTGGCTAGTGTAGCCTGAGTAGCAAGAGGTAGACAACCTACAGGGCTTACACATAACTTAACAGATATTCCATTTAGAACTTGATTGGTTATAATGTTTAGGATCTTACAGTAGTTTTATTTCCTAACACGGAAAAATGAGTAAATTGTAGTCGGTTAGACAGCGAGTCGATAAGCCTTGCTAGACCAAGCCAGGTGATCGTGCAATGTCTAATAATAGTTATATGGAAGGACTAGGAATTTCAGTCAGCCAGTAGGAGAGAAAATATAGATTTCTCCATGATTCACTGCAATTTATGGCTTACCTTGATTGGTTGCATAGTGACTATTTGTTTTCTTAGATGCATAATGAAGCCTTCGTACTGGTCCTTGATTTTAGCCAAGATGGGTGCGTAGTAAGAACATTCTTTAATGAAACGATCGAAGATCTCCCGATATAACTACAATTCAAAAGTATGACCCATGTATTTGTTTGCCCTACTGTATCCGCAAAGAATCTGGATTAAGCTGAAGCGAATGCCGAAAAAATAAACTTTAACTTGCTAGAGCCTTAGTGCTTGAATCAACTGAACTACGGCTTCCGACCAAGATACAAATCTGCCTATTGGGAAATAGTCAGTCTGAGTCCCAAGGAAAAACACTGAAAGTCAAAATCTATCAATTCTTTGTAGAGACTATACAGATTATTATATAAAAATAGTGACGAAGTAGGTCATTCACTACCCCCTGAATTTATTACGGATACTTCAAGATGGCTTGGCAGCCCTGCAACAGGCTGCCCAACAGCCTCAACAACTGACCATAAATCACACGAACGGCAAGACGAAATGCCGCGCCTTAGCACACACATTTTGCTCACGTCAAATATTACTGTAGTTCTTTGCCATAGTCTAGGTGGGTGGTTCTCAGTCAAGGTACCCATTTAAATAAAAAACCTACACTGACCCACAATCTCGATGAACATTTCTATTTCAAAGTAAATAAGCAACTGAAACAATAGAAGTTTCTTCGTTTCTTTATCCTCCGACAATGCTCATTTTGGACTGCATCTACTTAAATCGGTGAAACTAAACCTGTGTAGTTTACTCGTTGCGCTGATGTAAGGACAAGGGCACGAAAGAACCAATCACAGATCGCTTAGTCACAATTTGTGCCCAGGCACGTTAATTAGTGCACACAACTTCGTACAACGGCGTGCAAGCAAGACATCCTTCGTAACGTGTTAGTCATTTCTTCCAATACAAGTTAATACGTTCTTTCTCGGTCTTCTATTACTTGGAAAGTATTTGGAAGGCTTTAAAGTGATAACCACTTTACCTGTATAGGGAGTTAAATAGCCTATACGCTAATACATTCTTTAGAAAAAATAACTAAATTCACTTGAAGACGAAGAGGGTCAGAGGTGTCCTCGGAAATTCCAAGCTTCTTCGTATCACGCAATATTTTGCTTTCCAACAGGGTTAGAAATCTCGGCTTGGGTGGAGGCTTGAGCTCTGCAAATGAAGTAAATACGGTTTGTGCATAATGTGGCACAACAGACGCTGGAAAATTATAACAAGTTAAAGTCTGAAGACACCACATTGCAAGCTTCTCAGAATAAACATGCATTTATATTTTATTTTAGGTTTGCCTTTGTCTAATTCTTTGCACAGGTTGAGTACGAAAAGGGTTAACATATTTCATTCAATAAAACTATACTGTATCTCTGTTATTATTTTATAAAGTGCTACTTAGTAATTTTAGTATGTATTCAAGTCTTATTAAAGTATCTGAGGTGGTAACCAAGCAAGACTTAATCTAACTGGACTCTTCTTTGCTTTGCGAAAGAAGCCGGTTTCCGGCACGAAGGATTTGTGTGTCAGTATTTATGCGTTCAGTTGCGTAAGCAGGCCATGGATCAATGGAAAGCATTCTATCATCAAATTTGTCGGCGTCATTGGACTGAAATTCACAGTACATTGGTACAAAAAGCAGGTTAATTGCACATTACAAAGTTAAATAACAGCAAATTGACACGAATGACACTGACGAACGAAAGAATTTATGAGGAGGAACTAATAAATTTTAACCAGTGGTCAACTGTCAGTCATACCCATATACACAATGACAAATTCGAGAAAACAGAAAACTTACGTGGGGTAACTCCGTAACTGGAAAGTAAAACAGTTCATCTGCCCCTCGATACAATTTATAAATTGGATCTAACTTGGTCTGAAGGCGACGATGATGAAATGAATAGTAAGTTACTCTCGAATTAAAAGCATTCCTGGTAGTTCTTGCAGATATTGCGTAGGAGCATTTCAGTTGTTTATTCTGAAGTATAACAGAGTAGAATTAATCTTTGCAATTAAAAAAGAAATCCCGTCGGAAAATACATGCCAATCTATAAAAAGGTAAGGTAAGCTTGGGATTTTTTCACATTACTACGTCACCATACACAAGTCACAGATACAATGTTTACTTGATTAACTGACTCGATAAGGTGTGGATGGACAGCAATATAAAAACAATCAATAATGTTAAAAATATTACGATTATTTTATGGGAATAGGTAAAACAAGCAGTTGATTTCTAAAAACTATATTAAATTATGTACATCTCCAGCTAGACATTCATCCATGGACTCATACGCTGGTGATAATTTATCATAGTGAAAAATTAAAACGAAGATATCAATTCATTGCTGATCATAAAATAATGTTTCACCTGAACAAAATATAGTCTGAAATTAAACCCATTTAAAATAAATTGGAACTGCTTCTCCCCAAAATAGAGAAAATGCCCATTCACCGCAACAAAAACAGTTCTGTAATTTATGAAGTCGCTCTAAAACCTGGAATATGAAATCTGATATTGGCAAGATTTGAAATGTATGAAAAGTTACTCAGATTTTGCAAAACGCAGCAAGTGCCCCCAGGAGTGTTTAGGCACATTTCCCCCACGAATCGAAGATATAAGTTAATCAACCCCGTTGCATTGAATTAAGCCAATAAATTATAATACAGATTTATTTCTATCAAATACAGAAATTTGAATACACGTGGAAATGCATACGCTTGAACACTTGTTCAAAAATGCAACGTAACACAGTCCATTTCCGCAATATCGTCCATAATCTAAAAAGAAACGTATAAAATCGATGAAGACTATCAAACAAATACAATTTTGAATTAAACAGCTGAATGTGCGCACCGAATCCATGCTTTGACCCGACTTTTTGGCCACTTCGACCCGCAACTCATGTGGTAGAGTGAGGTACCGATGAATCAAGTCCCCGTCAACAAAGTTTCCACAGACGTTTGCCAGTTCCGGCATGTTTTGGTTGTATTTTCTGACGAGAAAACAAGACAATTTCATAGAAAATCAAACTAAAGCTGAAAGCCCATGTTTTTTCAATCACCACAACCGTTCCTCTATGACAAATAGCGTTCATATAACTCAATGTAGGTATCGAACAGAGGTGGCTCGACCATCGACTACAATGTAGTTTCACAGGTAACAAAAGCACCTACTATTTAGAAACACATTAACTCGAAGTTGAGTGAAAAAACGATGACACTACCCATAAAGGATTTAATTTAGTTTAACGCGACGGGCATCTCAACCCAATAAACGCTACTTACCGACAGTCATGAGGTATGAGGCCGGCCATACAGCCAACATACTGCACAAGGTTCTTCTCGACGATCTTCATTCGATTCGCCATTTTCTCCCTAGCCGGCGTGATGAGATACAATGCCCCATTTCGAGTTCCTGTGAGCCCAAAGAGAATAGCGCAAAGAGCGTTAGTTAGTTGTCCGAGGTAACTGAACCTTAATATTAGCATTTGTTTTTGAAGCTGCCTGAAATTATTTTCAGGCAGTTGCAACAAAAAGTACAGCGGTAGATTGAGTAACCCAAACATCAAGCTATTCTTGGCGTATTACGAAAGGCCCACGTTAACACCCGGTAATTTTTACTCACCCTTTTTCAATAAACAGGCATATCATGACGTTTACAAATAACTAAAATGCCCAGTTTCCTGAAGGTCCTAGAGTTCACCGATACCATAAGGTATAAACACTAGACTCTAAAGCTACTGGTGGGGGCACAGAGAAGCGCAAACCTACTCATTTCCACTCACATTGTAGCTGGATCAGAGCAAATAGACCTGTGCTCCCCACCACCCTCACTCTTCTTCCACCGTTCCTACTGTAGTTTAGGGTAGATTGCTAATAACAATGGAATATTAATTCCTCCTTACTACCACTCAAATACCTTTAGAGTAATGGCGAAAGGTTTAGACGTGAGGGATTGAGGAGCATTGGACTCACCAAAGTAGACAGAGTGCCTCGCTCGCTCGTACTCCAGGGTTGTGAGCAGGTTGGCGCCGACCGGAGGCTTCAGGAAGACCTGCTTGGCCCTGCGGCGGATGTTCGCCAGCTCGGCCTGGATGGGCCGCAGGGTGAGGAGGGGATGACGGAAGCTGTTGCCGACTCGGAGACAGGCCGTCGCAACTCCCGGCATCCGCATGTCTGCCCGCCGCACCAGCAGTCGCCCCGCACAACTCGCCGGCTCCTCGGGGTCATAGCTGTAAACCAGGAGGTTGCCCTCCCGATCCGTCACTGCAGGCCAAAAAACCTTAGTTATTCCTAATGCCTCAAGCTTTTCACTGCGATGGTATGGTGGTAAGACATCCCTCTACTTATATCATGATGACTTAGGTCACTTTGCCTGGTATTCCATAAAAACCGGCATTACGTGGAGCATTGAAATAGGTGTTAGTAAATTCCTAGAAGAAATACCACTTCGGCGGCAATATACAGCTTCTTCTTTTGCTCTACAAGATATATGTGTACGCTAACGCTTAACCTGATATAGGCACAGCGATCACTTGCATAAAACAATAACCTACCTTAAAAATTTAGTGCCGTTTCACAAGAGAGCAGTGTTTTCTGTGAGCTTGAAAAGAACAGGAAATGTGACAGGCAAAGCTGCCTTAGAAAGTTATCTGCATTTTTAGCCAATAACTTTATCACGACATAGAAATAAATTCAAACTCGGAAAAATATGCAAGGACTCTAGAAGTTTCAGCATCATTTTTCTCACAAGCCGCAACCGAACCAACTTGCAACTACTTTACTACCCTTAATCTAGTTTAGCAGCTAAAACAAAGATGGTGCAAACTCAATTACCAACGCGAAAGTCCAAAGATATCAGGCTTAGTTCAGGTAGATGTAAAAAGATAGATTATTTTGATGACGAAAGCGTACCGAAGAAGCCGAGCTTGGCACCATCGACGAAGAAGTTAGTGGTGAAGACCTCGCGAGTAGAGTTGGCCGCGGATGACGGGTGGTCGCGCGAGACAAGCGAGAGCACACGCATCTGCGATTGGAAGCGCAGCACCTGCACCGACTTGAGCACGTCCGCCGCGAGGATCAGGTTGTGCGCGCAGTGCAGCCCGTGGATGTAGAGGTCCGTGTCTACGAACGCCACGCCCTCCAGCTCGCCCCCGCTTAGCGCCCAGATGTAGATCTACCAAAGCGGCGACAGGGCCATTGACCAGTTCGTGGTTCCTCACATTTGGGTTAGAATACCAAGCATGAGCTCCGCTAACCTTCTGCCCGACCGCGCTAACAAGATAGCCCTGGCAACTGGCGAGCGAGGTGACAGGGCCCTTCTGGTCGGCATCGTAGACGGTTTTGACCTTGTGTCGAGTGAGTGGTTTGCCAGGTTCGGGCACCACCTCGATGATGTCGATAAGGATGATGCGGCCACGCACAGGAATCTCCTCGCCGTACGAAAGATTGGCTCCCAGGGCGAGGTAGTCTTTGGTCTCGTCCACCGTCAGGTCCGAGGAGAGTTGAACGGTGGCTAGACACGACACCGCCTCAAAGGGCTCAAAGTCAAAACTGTAAATATCAACGGTTAGACGTTGTGCAGTGTTCGAGAACACATTCCCCAGAATAAAATTTACCTGCTTTTTACCAAATTTGTTAAAGATGCTCCCATAAACTACGATTTCTTTGACCATTTTAGCGCCTCTCCCTTTATACAGGTAGCGACAACGAGAAAGCACGACAACTGGAGCACCTCATCTGAATCATAGATGGATTTCTCGTGCTATTTAACGCTCCCTCAGGCCACAGCCACAGCAGGATTTGGTCCCGCTAGGCCATAACTCGGGGAAAAGTCAACACATTTTGACGACGTTATTTCTCTTCGGCCCCTAACTAGGGAATGGACTATTACGCATGGAGTGCCGTCGAGAAAGAAACGACTAATCGCCGTGCCAGTACCACATTAAAATCCCAAATAACTGACGTAATGTCAGCAATTTTTGAAGACATCCTTCTTCCTAGGAAAGTACACAATCAGCTTGCTTTGAATTTCCTTTCTGATTAGAGTACAAAGTGGTCTGTAGAACCTAAGTGAGCAGAGGCGGGGTCCGCTACTTACGTAGAATTGGGCACGACCTCGAATTGAGGAGGATCGTTGGAGACGTGGGGGGAGGCAGGAGGTGTGAGACAGGCGAGGACCTGGAGACGGAAGGCGTCAATACGCGGGAACACGCAAGTGAGCGGCCGTGAAACTCGCTCCTCCTCCTTGTTCCCATCCGAGCTCAGGCGCACTATTGTCTGGCATTCCACCTCACTGCTCGTTATCACCACGTACGTCTGCAGCAGCAGTCGGACATCAGCAGCCACAAGGGAAATTCGGGCATGGTTTACGACTACCCTACCCCCTTCCTTCACTATTTGTATGGATCACCAGGTAAAAAGCATTCATGCATCTTGTCACAGTAGGTTTAAGTCCTCATAGCAGATACCCCTACTCTCTTCTCAGGAAGCGGCGGCACCATTCCATAAATTTGGGTTAATTTCACAGCGCTCGTTTGCCGAGAGTATTTTTTACTTGTTAAAGAAACATTTAGTCAGTTTAGAGGCGGAAATCTGTTTAGAGTATGAAGTGCAATATCGCATTTGGTGATGTCACGCTTAAAGTATTTATTTATTCTATTAATGGCACTAGGGCCATAAATAAAAAAATAACTACGAGTTCTACACGGAAAATGGGACATGCCAGGACTATCACAGAATGTCCTGCGTAAAGTTAATTTTACATGCAAATGGGAAATTGGACAAACCTTGCTCTGAATGTGGTACTGGACAAAGCGAGGCGAACCCTTAATCGGAATGGATCCGATCCCGAATTCATGCTCGTAAGAGTAGCCAGGCTGCAGTGTCGCCAACTTCATCTCATTCTGTGAAGGGGTGAACAAATGAAAAGTCACAAGGCAGTTTAAGGAGACAGGATAGGAAATAATGCCCGAGTTTTTAAGCGAATAAGATTCTGAACAGGTTTAACAGAGCAAAGGGACAAGCTGCATACATAGTCATAGAACACCTGTAAGAAGCGACTCGGGGTTGTGAACTTCGGAGGGGAATACAGAGGAAAGTGCAAAGAACTTGCCGAGTGAGTCAGATAGACGAACCCTTCAGGGCAGGAGGGGATGTTGAGAGGCGCAAAGCTAGTGATGACCCCGTCGATGGTGTGTGGGAAAACGTGGATACGACCGTCGCGACTGCAAAACATCCACACAGGGTAGGGCCCACCGACAAATACGCCCCTGTGGCCACCGATTCCGTCGAATAGCTGCATAGCGTTAGGCTTGGCTTGGAGCTTCGTCTAAAAGGAGATTGGGGAGAATGTACAAGTGCGTAAATCAGCAGACCATACGAAGCACCACTGCGGTTGTGTGGGCTTACCTGGATATCGGCGAGACGGGGGTCGGAGCACAGTCGACTGGGCGTAAGGAGGGGGCAGGCGAGGGTGAGGCGGCGCCAGCGCAAGGGGCACCGCGTGTAGCCGGCGCCAGCCGCCCGCTCCTCCAGCGGCACCGGCGCCAGTGGAACCGCCTCCTCCGCCGCCCCGCACAGCGCCTCGTAGCATACAACTTCACGCTCCGTTCGCACCTTCACAGAGCAAATCAGTATGAGGACGGGGATACACTTCTTGCTAAGACCATCTCCGACTTTAATAACTAATTCATACACTCCACGGCAGGAAGTTTCAATAGACATTCGTTTGCGTTTAACAAGGGCGACTTGGGAGTCGTCTCTTTTCCACGGCCTCATTCAGGTTAATACAAAGCCTCGTTGATATGTTCTACTTTCTCATGATTGTGGTTGAGAGGTGAAGTGCTTATGGACTACTTAGCAACAGATAAAAGCCAATTATAACTGCTTTACACTTCCCTTGGGAAATCGGGCTTCCTAAGTTTTATATCTTTTTCTAAGGACATGTGAAAGAGGAAACCAGGTACGGCACTCGGAGGTATTAGAAATATCCCGTTTGATATTGGCTTCTACAATCGCCGTTTTAGAAATGTCGACAAATGAGACTTTAAAATCGACATGAATAACAATGAAACAGTATGAAGATTTGGGAATCGGAAAACCTTTCATCGATGAGCACAAATATCAAGCAATAAAACCTACGAATAACGCCGGTCGCCTGTGTTCAGTATCGATAGAAAAAACTGCGATTTCATGAATAGCTGAAGGTAGATCCTCAGTGTCAATCGTTTGCCTGTAACCCAAAAATGGACCGAAGTTGACCTTGCCAAGTAAGTGCCAATAGTACAAGAATCGAACATTTTTATTCCTACAGAAATTAAAGACAATAATACCAGTCGCGGCATTGGAAAAATTCTCACTTTTACCATCCCTTGTACTTCATTCGACGAGACTACTAAAATCAAGGGTAACCACACCACTTCATCTTTTCTAAGGCTCAAACCTCACCACTGACTGACATACAGAGGGACAAGTGTGCTAAGCAGATGCATTCAACCCGGTGACTCATCGCCCCGTCGTGTAAATACTGGACGTTCCCATGCTGAGACGCACGACTCCACACTGAATCCTGGTGAATAAATTCGTGTTCTTTCTTGACTTGAATAAATCCGTTACTGGATAAAGAAAAGCTAGTTGTAGATAGCGAAGAGATCAAGCAGCTAATCGATTAAAAAAACCCTAACACCCAAATACCTAATCGACTTCCCATTTAGTTGGTAGTCATTCAGCTCAAGAAAATACCTGAACATTATTCCAACAATTACCTATCAATTACTCCACAAAACAACATACCCATTAACATTCGAATCCTTCTCTTCAGAAACATGCAACGAGTCAACGAGGATGTTGGGCAGCTCATTAAATCCTTGCACCTCGTACATGCACCTGAATCCAGGTACACTATATATCTGTAATAAACAGACGGATTAAATGCACCGCCTTATCCTGGTTGTGTGGCATTGTGACTAACGAGCTTACCTCAAGAACGCCATTCGAGAAGACAATAAATGCAAAGTGTGAAGTTGAGAGGTCTTCAAACCCCGGTTCACTAGGCAGGTAAGTCAGTGAGGGTCAAAATAATACCAATTTTAAAAAAATTAAATCCCCGGTCCACTTACCCCATTGCAATGTCTGATGGGCTTCGAGAGTTGACAGCATGAGATTTTTTCCCACTACCGGCCACTTCTCGTTTAACGATATCGATCACCTGACCGTAGAGAAGAATGTCCTCTTCATCTCCCGCGCTTAGCCCCGTAGCGAAGCTGGATAAAATTGGATGAAGATGACATTAATGTAGCTTTGAACGTGAATGTGCACTGCAGCAAGAAACCAACTCATCGCCATTGTTATCGCAGTACCGCACAATTCCGCCTTTAGAGATGGGACAAACCAAGTCAAGATTGACGTTTCGACTGAGCCATTGAGCTAACCGACAGCTTTCGTCATGGTATAGGAAGAAGCATATAGGTGGGGCGATCTAGGCATCACAAAATGGATTTGCTTTCAAACCAAGAGAGCACACACGTTGAAGACGTAAACAGAACAGGCACCTGAGTAACCTTGGGTCGGGTGATTTTTAGGTAGTGGGAGTCGGTTAGCTGGTCTTCAGCAGAGCCAAGCCCTGGAGTCTCTAAGGAATCCCGATCACGAAGCTTGATCAGGATGAGGTCGTCGTCTTCAGTGCCGACCAAAACGTAGGGATCAGCGACACGGGCGAGACAAATCCGCGACTCGTGGGTCAGCACTACCTTCTCGAGGAGACATGGGCCATCCAAAAGACGTATTGAATTGGGGCAAACCTGCGAAGCGTGGGAGAGAACGATTACCAGAGTTTTGAACATTACAAAAGCAGAATCAAGACGACGCGTGATTTTAACATAGCCCAGAAGAAACAAGTACAAAGAATACCGGACGAATTGCCAACTTTACAGTGTTGCCCATAAAACCTGTTTAGCATTTGCATTGAGTTTTCATTAGCGACTTAATAAGCAGTACATGCCAATTTTACTGACTACAAAACCAAATTTATTTCAAGGGTATCCACCGTTACGGGTTTTATAGGGGGATTAAGAAAAACCCGCCTGATCAACCATAGTGTGGTACTACCATTCAAAGCTCCTTACTTTATCTACGATAACACACTAAGTAGTGATAATAGGAACGTAGCAGTACCAAATTCTGGGTGGAAAGTAAGTAACATCTACGCTCACCACCTATGACCAACCATTAAATGGCCGATTTCATGGTCTTATAGCCACCTTGTTACGTCTCATTCCGATTCATGACTACAAATCGGAGTCATCAGAATACAAACTTTGGAGTAAGGAATCACCACTACTCCACCTCGGATTGTGGAGAATGATCACTTCCCTCAATGAAAATATTTTTCCTCATTGGTACCGGAGTTCGGGAAAAGAATATCATTGGGATTTATTTTATCGCAAGCGGCTTGACTAGAATTCATATTAACATCCGTAACATGAGCTATGGAATCATTTATCGCAAACAACTAACCTGAATGATGTAGGGATAGTCCACCCCGACTTTAGGATCGTTTTCCTCGTTCTCAGATGCAAGCTCCGGGTCAGGTGTGTCTGAGTCTTCATGCTCTTCCCCTTCCGGCCGCTGCTTTTTTCTGCGCCTCATGATCTCCACGCCTAGATTCGCGGCAAGCACAGTCGTTTCACTAGTCTCAAATCCACTCACTTCCAACTCCACCACCTGGCTACTGACCTCGAGTATCTATAGGACAGAAAACTACGTCATTGAATACACAGGCAAACTAATTTAAGCGATAACCGAATTTGACTTGCCATTGAGGAGTCCTCTCGCGTCAGCAACAGGTAGCTGTGAGATGGCCCAGTGCTTCTTGGTTTTTTGGGGGTAACGGCCTCAGGAGATCCTGACACTCCTTCCTTCCCATGGTCGGCAGAAGAGGCAGCTTCCGCCTCATCAGGTATCTTCTGGTTGCCGTCGCCACCAACTACTAAGTAGCATAAAATGGACTTTCTATAAACCCTTTCTCAAGGCTTCTTTATGATTACTGCTACTTCTTTAATCCATCATGGGCTCCTAGAACTGTCGATATGACCATGTTGACTTCGAAACCTAGCATTCCTGCACTGCATCTACTCTAATCTAAACGCAGTTTTTTGGCACCAACAAGGAAGACTTCTACTTCTTTCGTGGATTGAATGGAATCTGCTCATTCACTCTAAGTCAAAACAACTGGGAGTGAATTTTCTAGCCTCTCAGATTATCAAACTCTTGATCACCTTACCATTTTCTGGGTCCTCTTCGTCTTGTAGTGGAGTAGCTGATTCTCTTCTATCTTCTCCCTTCTCAGACTTCTCAGTTTTCCCAGCTTCCGCACTTTCAACCACCAAGTCTTCTACCACCTCTTGCTGCTTTAACTCTTCTTCTAGGAGTGGATTTACCCCTTGTTGCTGCTCGGTGTGATTTCGTTTCTCTTCCTCCCTGGGTTTCCCTCCTGCCCCCTCATTGCCGGAGTTGCTCACTGGGGGGCCATAGAGCGACCAGAGACTGCTGTACTCGGGCAACTCGAAAGCAGTGAGGCCACGGGCGCGCACACTGCGGTGAAGCTGCAGGAGTCCGGAGCGGCAACCGAAGGAGGGGCGAGCTGTGCAGACGATAAGTTCCGTGTGCGCCATTTCCGCCTGGGCCAGCGTCAGCGTCTCGTCCGTGGGGTCGGTCTGACCTGTGGCTAGACACGGCACCTCGCCCGGAGTGATGGAGGAGATCGGACCGAGATTCAGTAGACTATCTAGTGTCTAAAACACATGGCAAAGTAGCTTAGAATCACAGTAAACCAAAAGATGTTACATTACTTCAAGAGCAGAAAACAACTCGAAGAATTAGAATAGGTATTCTTTTAATTGCATCTAAATACCAATAAGAATAAAGGTCGTTAATATACCAATTCACGAAATTCTTTAGCAAGCAATTGACAAATAAAGTTTGCATAGAATATACATAATCTGATAAAATGGATGAAAACAAATATTTACTCTAATGTACATGGATCAGAAGGAAAGAAATTTACGGTAGCCTCCACTAATTTTAAAAAGAACACCAATAGGAAAAAGATTAAGGACACCGTTTACTTAGAATTGCAGTACTTACCTTGAACGAATATTTATTTACATCTAAGAAGTTGCTGGAAGTTGTTAATGTAGTGGGCCCATACAGGTACTCATCAATGGAGTCTACCTCGTTCATGGGTTCAGCTACATGCTCTGCCAATGGCTTGGCCTTCTTGGCCTCTGGCTCCTGAAAACAGTTAAAACAACAAAGAGGACTTATATACACCAACAAAAGGGAATCCGCAGTCGTAATGGGATCCAATTACCCCATTTTCACTTCCGTGATCCATGTCAGTACCATGTGATTTCACCACAAGGGGCTCAGACTCCTGCAACAGAACTGGGGATTTTTCATAGCTCAGAAGCAACGAGTCTGCTAGAAACGATCCAACGAACACTTTGTTGTCATTTAAACGTGTTATCTGCGGGAAAATACATTCCTTGATGACCTACTTTTTCATTATAAGCAATAGATTTAAAAAATTTACAGACAGTTTCAGCCGGTAGGTATGATCCCACTTTGGCAAGGTGCAAATTGGTAACTGTGCTATTGGCTTTCTCCAATATAAGGGTAAGAATGTAGAAGGTCCCATCCCTGTCCACTATGAGGATTTCTGATGTAGAAAGAAGACAAGCACGGCAATTGTCAAGCGCAAGGGGGCCACAGGTGGGTAAATCTTGACCTACACAAGGAGCAATAAAAAAACAAACTTATAAGAACGATAATTGATCAAAGAAACCAGAACTAGCCATCTTACGGAAGGGAAAGTTGGTCGAAGCATTTGCATAGCAATTTAAAGGGATTCCCCGAGAGGGTAGAGTTTGTTTTAGGTAGAGTATTGAGTTTACAGCGATTATGATTACTCCTCCTATGCAATAAAAATAGCGTCATTCTTGAAAAAGTTAGAAATGCACAAAATCAAGCACATCCAACGAACCAATGGGCATTGGAATAGGCACCACTGTGTGACAGTCATAAGGTAGTAGCTCCTGGAACCAGATGACAGGATTTGTTTTCTCTCGAAGATTCAGCGAGAGGGCAACAATACAACAAGTATCGCGTCGTGCTGTGACGCGCCTAAAAGTTGAGAAACTAGTCGAATTTCGGAGCCGACGATTACCCAGCCCAAGTTCCAGTAGGTTCGTATAGGACGAGCAGAGTGGGTTCATAAAAACCATAGAGAAACTGTATGTCAATCACGTGGTTTATAGGCTCCCCGGTGGAGGTGCTGAGAAGAGTAGTGAAGGTCGGGAGAATGGGAGCAGTTGCTTTGCTGCTCCAGGAATTGCTAACGAGAGGACTAATAATTTGCCCATTAGAGGGTTGGGAAGAAATTAGAGCATCGACGCGTCGGAACGGAAATACAGCCAGGTACCTATCATACACAATCATGACAGCGCACCTCTGCAAAGGGTCTACTGTAAGAGTCGGTGACTTTGTAAATTGAAGTCGACCGGCCTATATAACCAATGACTCAAGACGACTCACTAATTTACCTTAAGAAGGGGCTGCTCGTAGGTATGAAGCGAGCAAGTTTTAAAACCCATGGTTTGTATATCAAACGTTAAAGCCGATATCTTGAAAAAAAATATATGTATATGCAAGAAACTACTTTGGCCTCTTTGAAACTCAATAGAAGCGAGTCCAAAAGATCCCCACAAAACCGAACCGATGAGATTGCCTGGATCTCTTCATATAAATCAAGACCAATAATGTAGATGAAATGTTCATGGTCACTAAAAATAGATAATTTGAATTGATGTAATACCTATCACCACGGATATCATAGACTTCTAAAACATTTCCACGTGCTAATACAAGATTTTTACGCCGTGGATGTAGGCAGTTGCAAAATATGCTGTGTGAAACCGCTGTTGGTTGCGACAGTTGTTGAAAAAGGCCTTTGAAATACGTTGGTTTGTATATATCCATCACAAGAACGCGAAGACGTGGACTATATTCCTGAATGACCTAGAGAATTTAGGACTAGATTAAAATAGAACAAGCATCTCATAATTATTTAACTAATTTAAATTACATTTTAACTAGCTTCTTAATATATTACAATTTGAAATAATTCTGCAAATGTATGAAGATTAGATTGCCAAATAAAATTAGCTCAGCTAATCAATTTTTGCATGCAAGTTAAATTAGCCAGATTAAACGTCTTTTGTATGCTCAATGTACTTCCACTTTGTTCTCTTAATAGCAACGGTTACTTTAGAAAGGTTAAATACTCCCATCCAGTTAGTAAATATTGACTGAAGGGCATTATGTACATTTAAATATGTAATAATGCTATCCTCGTCAAATTACAGTTTTGTAATCGACTAGAATCTTTCGTACTCGACTCTTACTACAATTATGGTTATCACTTATGACGATTTTAGATACGAAGTTCATGAGATAGGTTATCATTGTACTATTACAGTAGTTTCCCGTGAAGTGACTAATTATCGCAGACACCTTTGAATTTTGATGCAACGTTAAAATTCAGAGAGATTTCGCAAATAAAAATTGGAGTAAGTTTTGCTTGTGGGAATTTATCAAACCCAGCTATTTATTAGTGGAGCACCCACAGTAGACCTCGCTAAAAATGATATTTTGGAACCAATTCAATATTTTTTTGAGTTGTTTGTGGACTTGTAAAAATTAAATACTAATTTGACTGCCATATGCAATCATCTAGGAATTTCACTTATCTCCTCTTCTTTAAAAGAGAGGGCTTGACGTTTCAAACGAGAACAGTAGTAACTATCCAATTATATTTTTTCACCATAATATACTTAAATCAAGTTGGAATGCAACTCCAAAGTTTAATCACATTAAATATTTTGAATGGTTTGTGGATTCCGTGAAATTATAGCTAAATCAAGGCTGAGCTTTCGGATTAAAAAAACGGGGAACTGAACGATGATTGGTATTATTAAGCTCAAAATAGGTAAAGCTTTCATGTCTTGCCGATTTTAGACTAAAAAGAGGACACTGGCAATCAAATTTATTGATGGGGTAACCACCGTTTGAGACCCTAGGATGAGAATTGCCGGTAGTCCACATGAGTATTAAGAACATCCTTATTACCAAGCAGCCAATTGAAGCGTTTATAAAGTTAAAATAATAGCTTAACCATAAAGAACGCGAAAGCACCGATGAAACTATTCTATACATATTTAGAATACTGTACAAAGTCCTATAGTGCATGGTAGCTGGTAAAAGAGATTTTTCTTTAGTATGAATGCGTGGATCTAGCAGCCAATCATAGTCAGGTAATATGGGCAACTCCCCGATTAGACTTTTTAATTGTTTTCGTACATATTTTACCTCACATACTGAGACGTATCATTATGTTTTCATTACGAACAGTCCTTCAAGGTTTCTATGTCTATCTTTGCCATGGGGGACAAACATGCAGTTATAAAAATGAATGTTCAGGAAAGTCTGAATGATGGAACTTGTCTCTGACTATACCGTCTAATGCGCGGTAATGGCGAGGAGCGACGAACTCATTGTTGGGTATGCGACTTCCACAGCACATAAAAGAATTCGACTGTTATTACATCTTATATTTATCTAAAATGGCATACGGATTCCCTCTGACTGTGTTGTCCTTGGGCGCACATTTGCCTGAGGCGAGGGCAAAGGCGTTGGCCAAGTAAAGGGCTTAATGGTTCAGACATGCCCCCCCCCCCTTTTAAGAAAATCTGAACAAAATTACCAGGAATCTAAAATTATTGCAATTTGCTTTTTGATGATAAAAATGACAAATGATAAGGCGGAGATCTAATGGATCCCTGACACCATGTAATTATGATTCTGTCTTTAAAACAAACCGAGAAAACTTTTCTATTCTTCATTGTTTTCCCTTTCCGGGCAATTAGCCAAATATGAATCGATTTATGGAACAGCGTCAGTTCCCGCCTCTTGAAAATAGAGTTATCTATTTTCTTCTTGCTACAGGTTGCCAGCCATTATGAACGCCATAATCTCTACTAAAGCGGAAATGAAGTCGGGTACTAGTAACTTAGTAGGCCGACTAGTTTGTTCTTCTGATTCCTACTTACTCTTACGCTTTGATAAGTTAAATAGACGTGGCCCTGCTCTCCTTATTAGCCCCGAACCAGAGGAAACCTACACGAACAAACAAGAGGAAACTTAAAACTTCAATACAGTTGGTCGGAAGCTCTAAAACTGTGGCCGCTATCACTAACAGTTGACCAGACTGATGTTGCTTGAGGGGTAATATTGAGCTCGTTAAGTAATATGAGGCTGGGTCCCCTTGTCCCCTACCTTCCTCTCGTTCCTTCAATCTGGTTAAAGGAAAAATTGGTTATATTTCTTAATGACTCGCAAAAAATGATGGGCTTGGAAAGGAAACTCAAATAAGTAAGGAAAAGAATCGATTTTGGCAATACATAATAAATTACTAAGTTGGTGTTATGATTAATTTGATGGTAACCTTAAGAAAAAGAAATGTGGTCGGTAACTCCAATATGGAACAGATTTAAGAGAAATTCAGTAGAAATGAAAACATAGTATTTTCGAAGAGATTTACTCGAAGTAACCGCAGTCATTAGTGACTATTGCAACCTCGATCCATCCAGCCCCAGAACTTGCAATGTACTAATTTCACACCTTCAATCAAGAGAAAGTCAGCTTCAATAGCTGCTTTAAGCGTAGTATTTTCTATACGGTGATTAGTGTGTTTCTCAAGAACAGCGCGCAAAACATAACAGTCGATTGGTTTAAGGTTTTCGAAGGGGTTCGGAGGCTAAACATTGGGAAACTAGTATAGTGGTAGTAAAAAAAGGAGGGAAGGGAGGTCTAATTGTGCTACCAGTTCAGGCCACCGGATTGTTTTCCCAGAGTCATTATTTCGGTGACGGCTGGTGTGAATCACCATAATACGAGCTATTTACTTTTATGAAAAATTAGGTGGGTTTTAGAAATCATCTATGCCCACAAATTCGTCTTTATGAATGCAGAAGGATGTTAAATGAAACCAGTGTAAACAACTTCAACACTTCTGGAAATATGAACTAAATTATATACCGTAAAGTTTGTTCCGAACGGCATGTATGTAGACTTGTCACTATCAAAGGTTAGAGATAAAAGGAGAACTCAAAGAGGTAATTGGTTATGGCGCTTACATCCTATGTACTCGTTGCTTAGTAAAATTCGCCCAAACAGCTAAATGGTACTCTTCAAATTGATTGACGTTTCTTTATTACGAATCATGGCAGGCATCTCTAGTTCATATTCATCGAAATAACAGGTTCTCTGTGATACTTTTTGTTAATAAATTGTTCACGAAACTTCATTTTTTCAAGATTAAATTGTAATTCTTTCAGACAGTGTATTTCCCTTCACGTTTCTCTAGGTATTTCTCACCATACAGCCGGAACTGTCATCTCCAATTATGCCGGCTGGGAATGAATTCCTTACACACAAAGCTATCCTCTACCTAGTCTCTAACCATTGTTTGTCCGCTTTTTCATACAAAAAGTGAAATTTCCCAAATTCACAGCAGGAAAACTTCCTGGAGGTCTAAGCTTCATGCTAACGCCCTAAGAGAATGCCAATAACGGATTTTAAATGTAGAGGTTTATCCAGATTTTGTTAAATGCAAAACAAATGGGAACATCTGCGGCTGCCATGACGTTTAAAACCAATGGTAGAGGTAACACCTGCTTCACACCTCCTAGATATGCATCAAATAATGTTTGAGAGGGTGTTTATACTGCAGATTCTCATTATTGCTCCACACCACCAAACATTGGACATTAATCCTACCAAAGCTAAACAATAGGAAATGTACACATTTTCAGCATCACACATGAGGCATTAGGGGGGATCAGTTGGGATATTATGTGTTACTAATGCAACAACGGCCAAGCTTCTTTGGTCGATATTTCAAGCCCTTCGAAGGTAATCATCCGTGGTCGTAGGTGGCAATAAAAATGGAATTCATAGTGTTATATTGATGTTTAAAGGCTTATTTGCTCATCAGTGCATCATAAATACGATTTGTCAGTAGGGGATGAAATGACCACTAGGATGAAATTCACAAATTCTTCTTCAGACATTTCAAACGTTTGGTTTTACTGCGCAATTACAGATGGTAAACAAAAACGAACTCCATTTTCCTTAGCTGAAACCAATTGACTTACTCTCTGTCCAAGCTAAAGTATTCCTTAGAATAAAAAGTTTCTAAGATGTCATCAGCACAAAAAAGAGAATTGTATTTTACAACATCAGCCCCTGTCACTAAGTCTGTATTTGCTTTTAGGTCTCCTTGTACACTTGAATATTTACACCCATGAGAATTCATGTTACTGTGTAGTGTGGTAACTCAAACTCATAATTATACATTTTGGAAGATCTCTATAACTCTTAGAAGGGGAGAGTATTAAGCTCAAAGTTAAGTAAACGATCAAACTTAGTAGTGAAGTCAGTTACCATAGTGTTGCGGCTACTTCAGGAGAGCCACCTAGGCTTGCTCCCAGTAAACATGCAGTTCTGTTTAAGAGTAAGCCTTTTATCTGTATGAGATCACTTACGGGGCACTAATTCTAGTCTCATTTCACCGAGCTTTGGGAAAGAACATCTTCAAGGTGGAAAAAGACCGTTATTGAACGTCATGATCGAGCATGGTTTTATGATTGTTTCGATGGGGCAGAACTCAGTAGAGCTCCAAAGCGTAGCACAAAAATAACTAATTGCTCTGACAAACAGGCTGAATTGCGACAAGGAAATAATCGTTTTGGGCAATTATAGTGCTTCCATGATACAACAACTGCTGTCATTCGTAAATTTCAGCCGAATCGCAATTTTGCAGTGCGAAATCAGACTTAAAACATATCCAGTCTATTGCACATTGTTTGGCTTTTCAAGTGTCCCCTTTTCACACTGTTTGTGGCTTGCTGCAACAACCTATCGCCGTGCCTGTCATTACATTTAACATGTTTAGGTGAGAGAATTTCAAATCGTAGTTAGCCATTTCCTTTTTTAACTCCAAATTTTGTTTATTATTCTTGTGTCCATTTGGGAACTATAACAGGTATTCAAGATCAGTGTGATCACAAAAAATATTGTCAATACATTGTCAAGGCACCGCTGTGGTTACTTTGTAGCGAATAGCTTAACTAAAGTTCTCTCCAAGAAGGATCGTCTACCTCGATTAGAATGATGGATTCAAAACCCGATAAAGAAGAGAGGACTTTTGCACCAAAGCTTTCATTAGGCCAGTGGACTATTTTGTGTAAAGTTCCGTTTTAGTCATCAAAAATAGAGGTCGACAGCTGGGCCAATAATTTTGATCATCGATTTACGCAATCAGTACTTGGATGGGGCCATTACCGATGCAGGGATTATGTGGGACAGTGTGACCCTATTAAAGGTTCGATGAGTATAGGGCATTCATTCCAGTAAATACAAATAAATGGTTATACACTAACTCAGAGATGGTTGGAGACACTAAAAATACACCCTAGAAGATTTGGAGGTTAAATTGTACTCTTCGTTTTTGATATTTGTCCTCTGGTTTCTCATCTTAAGATATTCCTTTTTGAATTCAATTTTATTCACGATTAAAAGGTAAACCAACTATGTTTAATTTTTCTTTGGAATCGATCGCCTTTCAAAAATCTCGATTTCAGTAGAATATTAATCCTGTCTAGAAAAGTGTCTGTTTACCTAATTCTGTGGAAGTATTTGCTACATGAAAAATTTTCACTCTTTCTGCATTTAAATAAATATGAAATTCCCCTGCTAATATTCAATTTGCTTTATTGAAATTAACTTTTGATTACTAATGAGAGCTTTTAGATTAATTATATGGACTCTATTAATATTATGAACTACTGGTAGGAATTGAAACACTATAGCATTTGTAATTTTTTAAGTTAATGAAATGGACAACTACAAAGTAGGAACATAGAGGAGCTGGAAGGAAGGCCATGTCGATACAAGAGAAAAGGAGCTTCATGTTGAAACTAATTCAAACACAATGTGGCTGTTAGATTTCGTAATAGTATTTAAGAGGTAGCGCTCATCGTTCAGCTATTAAATTGGAGGATAACACAAAGTTTAGTTGACAATAGCCAAATGCCCTGGTATTGACAATTGTAAGAGTTTAATACCCTGAATGCTGTTGGAGTGAATCAATTTTGAGTTAAATTTTTTTCTTTTTGAACCGTTGTCTGTATATGATATTTACAAAGAGCTATTCCATAAGTGCGTTTTTCGTCAGCTGAGCAGTAGGAAACATCAAAAACAAAACTTATTTTTTATACTTTTTTGTGGCATTGAAAATACCCTCTGTGAGTACAGTTAAGAAGCTTAATAACTCCATGCGATTAAAATAAATAACAACCAATGAATTAAAACTATAAGAAGATGAGGATATTTATTGCTGAGTGCTTATTTATAGCCGTTGTTCTGTTCATTCCATTCATGACTAACTACCTATTCCCGTACATTCTTTTGATACACATTGCCTACACATGTTAATAAAAATCAATTTTTCGACGTATTTTCGTAAATCAAATAATAATAATATGATCTGATAAAAAAGAGTTCAATATCCTTTAAGTATCCTAATTTACAAATAGATTTACTGATTGTCGCTGAATCAACCGAAAAGGAAGCATCAAGTAATTTTTAACCATGCCCAATATTGAATAACTATAAACTCACAGCGATTACGGGTGCTGAGTTCTAGAAAAAAAAAATAAAAAGCCAACCTGAGAACTGCTACTAGACACCATGGTGTGATTAAGAGGAGGCTCTCCTGCTCGTTGGTAATGGAAGGCCAAAATGTTTCTGGTGGGTAATTAAATAACGAATATATGTCAACTAGGAAATCTTTCTTGCCAAATTCATATTACAGGATCTGAAAGTAGTACTTTTGGAAGCAGAAAAAGATTTCGAAGATCTTAAGTTTCACTGCCTCATCATGAAAGAGATAGTTGGCACAGACAGCGCTCATCGTATCATCTAATAAGATGCTGTCCTACCCAGGAGCAATTTTTTGTTCTAACCCGATGACTGGCATTTAGAGATTCGTTACAAAAGAAGGAAGCTCTGGCAGCCTGCTTACGCGGTATTCTGACGGCAGCGGGGCTAGATTAAAGACACGCGCTGAGCTAACGCCCAACACAGGGGCGGTTCACCTTATCGCCTCCCCAGTCTTTAAGGCTTCCCCGGATTTCCTCATTGCCCACTTCGTAGCGTGGGGGCGTGGGTCAAGTGGTGGTGGTGGTGGTGATGTATAACGGCTCTCGCTCCGGCCTTAGTCATAACAAAGGCGCAGGCAGAAAGCTATTAGCAACGGAGGGGACACCTCTTTATGCATTGATAAATAACGAGCAGTGGGTTAATGTGATTCTCCCACACCACCGCCTAGGAATCATGGAGGCTGTTTGAGCCACAAGGGTCAGCTTTTACTTGATTTGACTGAATGAAAATACCCACTTTACTATAATAAAACGCTTCGGTGTAAAGTTTCATCGGTGCTGTCCATCACATACAAATTCTGTAAAGTGTTATAATGGGCGTGATAATGTAGAAATATGATACTGTTGACTACATGGAAGGCTTTGTATTGAGGTGTAAGCACTGGAGTGAATTTGACCAGGTAGTCTCAAGCCAACTTGGTGAAGCACAATACCACGCTGCCATCGTAAGTCGGTGGGAAAACTTTAAATGAAGTTAACAGTAAAATGTGAACTTTAGTCAATAAAAGATTTTATAGTGCTGCTAAAGCTTCGTCTTGGTATAAAGAATCCAGTTCGTATTAAGGTCTATATTCGAATGTTTCGTAATCTTTAGAGTTCATACTTCGTTTACAAGATTAGCTACTGATTTCGGGAAAATGACTGTCTTTATTCTTAACAGTTTCTAAAGCGGTCAGTAACCGAAATAGGCAATATATTTAAGAGTCAATTGGGCTTAAACCGGAAGGAGTCCTGAAAATGTTAATTTACACCTTTCCTCACGGGAAGGCTCTACTAAAAACTCCTTTAAATCTGTCTTCGATAATGTGGGCTTTTGTCATAGTGAATGGTGATTGGCGTCATTCTCGACAATAGCGCCCGACCAAATATAATAGTCAATCGGTGGGTTACGATCTGAGGAGTTCGGCGTAGGACAAGCATTGCCAACACAGGTATCGTCGTAAAGATGTATTTTCACTTCAGGCAGGAGCCTGGAACCCACTGACACACTTACGGCTTCTAATTGCCTGCTATATTCATTAATATTGAGGGCTGAACTACAGTGAACAGCAACTCCACGTAGACAACTTTAATAATATTATTTATTCTAAGCATCTTTATTAGAGGTTTCCTGATAATGAGGCAATGATGAGATTTAAAAAAGATGAACGCTTTTGTTAAATAACCTGACGGAAAATTAGTGTATCTGTCTCAGCAGTAGTCAAACTATCCAGTCTCAATTTATTTTATGTCTCTAATTGATATTTCATCCAAATTAAATGATTATCAGTGTGGTAGGAATGGGGAATTAGAAGATTAGGAGCTTGAATTCTCACCCTCTAATTTACCTAAATTTTTAATGAATTTGCTCGGAATTATTTAAGTCACCTAGGTGAATCCGTGTGTTTTTATCAGCGGTATTTATCATCCTCTAATCAGCTGAAAAAAACCTAACACCTTGTGCTGGGAATAAATTCATAAGTTGCCATCACTGAGCTGAAAAGCATAATGGTATTCATGACAAATTTTCGTGTCTTTCAAAGAAAAGTTGTTATGGAATCCATAAAAAATTGAAGAAATGCAAAAATTGCAAAATTTTCGACAAACTGCTTGAAAATTGCAAATTTTGATTTTAAATAATTTCGATGAAAATATTCGTCCGTCTTTTCATCTGATTGACCCGGAAAAGTTATGATGTAAAGCGCAAAATAATAGCAAATTTTCAAAAGCAATTAATCGCTTAAGAATACCCGTTTTGTTATGGCGTAGCAGATTACTCATCCATTTTGAAGACCACGTTTTTGAATTTCCGATCCATTTTTACATTTGTTTCAATAACTAGACGTAGTGCCATAATGCCTATGATCAAGAGATTATTAAATTTTTATAAGTAAAGTAGCTGTCCTGGCAGAAATAGTCTATAGGCATTGCATATTATTTATTAGGAAGCCAGTACCCACCCTCTGGGAAACGCATTGGAAAGCTAACACGAGTTTTATGGGAAGTTTCAACTCGTATGAGGCAATCTATTAGAACTTTAAGAAAACGTTGATTCATATCTGAATGATTGGAATTGGAGAAAGCATAGCTTAGTTACTCTTGGGCTCTAATGTTTTGCTGGAATCGAATGACTAAGAATCGGATTTAATGAGTCAACAAAGCAGAATAGTAGAGTACAATTGCCTGGATCAAACAAAATCAGTCAATAATGTGAAAACTATGTATATTTTAATTTGGCCATATTGTCGAGAGTCCGTTTTAAGCTACTGCGTTCGACTGAATCTACCAAAAAGCTCGCTCCACATAATTGATAAAACTGCCACTATCGTAACGTTTCATTTCTGCTTGACTGAGCCTGCTCTACCTCGGTCAAGCCCCTTTGAAGCCTTCTTGTGGGGTCTGGGAATTTGTCAGTCTGGTGCGTGCACACTCCTGCCAGCGAAATGCCGGGCCAGTTGGATGACTCCGGTGCTCCGATTTATCACGACCGGTTATGCAACTCTCCACTCTGTCAGCATTCCCAGAGTCAATAAACAAACTGAAGCCGAACTTTTGTGCTTACTCAACAATCCTTTACGGAGCTTCCAGTATTCGAGAATTCTTCGTGCCAAAATACCCTACAAGCGATAAATTTCTTATTAAATTAAAAATAGGCTTCCTTTATGGGGAGACTGACTATTAAAGCCTGAATATCATTTTAATACAAAAGCTTTACCAGCTGGAATTTTTCATGAAAATGAAAGATGAGAACGATTAATTTCCTGACCTATGACATGGTAAATCCTTCTTCGACGTCCATGCAACAACAGTTGCTGACACACTATTCAGAATGTTTAGATTGTATGATGACAAATGTCTTCATGCCTGTTGTTATTTACCAACCGAGAGTACAATGGTCATCAGCTAGGATCCGGAGTAAAGAGGCATAGGTTTATAAGAGCAGTGTGATTTCATTTATTTCAAAGCTATTGAACGAAGCTTGTTTAAAAGGTATAATCATGTTGAAAGATGGCTTCGTTGACTAGGCTTTGCCTGAGCTCAAGGGTAGTGAATATCCCGAAAAAAACTGAGCTTAGTTAATTCGTAGGCACTGTGTTAACCCTCGTGTGAGGTCTGAGAATTCAGAAATTGGCGGAGTGCAAGAGCCAATCAGTTTCGCGTTTTCGCACTGGCGACATTCCTTCTAACTGCCCTCACTAACCCTCTACTTCTCTCTATCTCCGATTCCTGCTTTGTTACAGGCAAACGCTACCAAAAGTATAAATTATTGATGCAATTGCGCCAAAAGAAATCTAGGGAAATCGTTGTAAGCTTTGCTGTTGCTGTAGAAAGACAAGTTGACGAATTGATCAGGGTATGAATATAGCTAGATTGCACCTGTTAACTGAGATTTATTCGATTAACTGGTTGCACATATTTTTATTAAACACCACAATTCCTACCGTTAGTTAAGCTATAAAGAGTCTTGTTTTAGCTTCTATGTGGACTCATTCCTAGTACTCAGACTAATCAAGAATGAATTTACAAGTTCTAAGTCAGACTTCCCTTCTGGTGAAGCGGAACCAGAAGCAGCCTAGAGCGTGATCTTAGAATGATCACACAACTTCTTGACTATTTTTTATGAAAGCGGGAGTGTTTTCGTTGAGGGGAAAGTATCATGATTAATTTCAACGTATGTGAAGTTCGTCAAATGTGATTTACAATGTTTTATTTGCATGCTAAACTAAGAAAAATAATAGCATGGCACACACTCGATGGGACAAGAAGTGAAAGAAGGTAACTTATCCACGTAACGGGAGAACAACATCAGAGGTAGGTGTTAGAATCGGCAGTTCTGTTTGATGAAGAAAAAACCGACGTTGCTATTGTAAGATGGTTAAAAGCGCTTAAACGTCCCTAAAAGGGTGATCCAAGACAAACTTGGCAGCGAGGAGGAAAATTGGTGAAGATGAAGTGAAGAATAATAGTAAACACCTAGTATCCATACAGTCTACGTTTCTAAGAAGCAGCTATGTAAGACAATGCGATTTAATCGCTTCTCTATTATTGGCTATACGCTTTTAGAAATAGAATGTCAGAATTGCCACTTTTACCCCTACTTTTAAAGGACCAATTTTTCTTCGGTACTACAACACACTATTTCAGAAGTAGGGCACTCTGACGACTCAGTTAGGCAAGTTTATTTATGCGTGTAAGAATTTCTACTTCAACTGACGTGATAGAAGAGTTTGTTTTCTCCCTTGAATATTGCTGGATATAACAAGTGATTTATTATTAACTATAAGAGGCTAATTTCTGCTATTCATGGGTCAACTTTTAAATCAAATTCTGGAACAATATTGTCTCCTTGATTCACCTCCTATTTATGTCCAAAATCTTCATGAATATTCCGCCTCTTTTTGAGATTACATTTTGAGCGAATTGACATGAAATAACATGTTCACTCCAAAAATTTCTGTATCATTTACTTTAGTGATACAATTTACATGGCATGTATAAGGAGTCCATTTATTCCAATGGAAAACTAAGATTCTACATTTATTTGCAAGAAATTCAATGGTACTTAAGAATGGTTGTATTCTTACGATCCTGTCTGTTAGTTTTTTTCATTTTCTTAAGATTGAGTCTTTCAAAACATTCAATGTAGCTCTATTCAAATCAAACACCGGATTAGCTTTACAGACGCGATATCAGTACGCCATGGGCATCAAAGTATTCTTCCGTCGTTGGGAACTGGCACTGATTAAATTGGCCTTTCCCATCATATTCCTGGGAAAAAGGCCTAGCCGTACTCGAATTCTTGCTAGCATTCGTGGTGAAAGTATTACTGTAACTTCTGCGGAGGTTAGCATAGTCCCGTTGAAAGCATAAAAACTTCATCGAAGAGGTGTCCAGACTTTCATGCAATTTTAGATCTCTGTAGGTGTACTCGGGCGAAGGTAGTGGTGGGGGCGACATCCTAACATGGAGATTCGATTTCCTCGAAAACGTTCTCTGGGTTTTTATCTGGGAGGAGTACCGAGGTATTAGGCTTTCTCCCCCGCAGTCCGTGGCTTCTGACGTGAAAGCTCGACTAGTTTGTACATTTAACGAGTCTGTTTGCTCATCCACAGACACAACCCGCTCGGCCCTGCAACAAGCTAAGAATTCCAGTAGCCTCTGAACAAAGAGGATCAGTTGTATAAGTACATCACCAGTTAGCAGGGCAGCCTCACAAGAAATCCAGACTCTGGTCTCTACTTTATCACTCTGGATCCAAGAAAGACGATGGAGGCTAGTCTGGGTTGTCAGTGGCAGCCAGCTAACAAATTCAACCAATCCAGCCAGTGCCATTAACTTGCTTTCCCATAAAACATCGTATTGGGTTTTACCGTCGGTGTCATAAAAGCTGAGTGGGGCGAAATGGCATAGACAGTTGGAGTGCAGCGCGGATTTTTGTCTCATTTTGACCATTTTCCATGAAAGCGCAGGCAGCAGTAGGAGAAAAGCTAATGCTGGAACTATGAAGGTGAGAGCACTGAGAAGATACTCGTAGCCATGTGACCCAGGTCGACAGGACACACACCACTCTTGGGAAGCGGACCGCTCCTCAATTCTAAAGTTGGCGATCTGTGGTGTGGTTAAGAGTGTTGAAAATATGACTATGCACACGATGCAAAAAATCGAACAGCCGTATGCTTTCCAAAGGCCTTCGATTTTCACATTTGGACTAGAAGTTGGGCTTTTCATGCCCCAAAATGTATTCTTTGTTTCATTTCGTGCAGATGAAACGACATCACAAGGTTGGAGACTTTGATTTAAATGAGGTGAGTATTTGTAGTCGTTATCAAGAGAACGAGTGGCTTTATGAACTAGTATCGTTAGAAAAATGAGTAGAAGTAAGAAAATCCAAGTTGCTGATAGTCTGAAAGCCTGCTGGGTAACAAAGAGAGCAGGAATTCGTGCTGATATACTTTGGACAGCGTCAATGGTTGTTGAGACAGTAACAAATCGTGAGAGAGCTATAGCACAAATCATGGAAGCAGCCATTATCTTAAGTAAGCAGTATGCAATTAGATGAGGGCCGGTGGAGTGATATTTGCTGCAGAGTTTGTAAAGGATGGTGAGGAAGTTGCACAAAGCCAGGAATACCGTAGTACAAGGCAGAAGGAGGAGAAAGTATTGAATTTCATCGTGAAGGAGGTAGGTGTCTCGAATGAGGCGACCATTATCGGCGAAACACCATTGCTTTCCCACCGGTAGCTGTGTCATTTCTTTTCTGGGGAGTACAAATTCATTTGAGTGTGGCATTAAACTGTTCGCTGATTGGCTCCAGCTCCAGTGCAATTGGGCAGACGAAAATGCTGCTGGACCAATGAGAATGACCTGCATGTTCGCCTTTGTCCAATCTCTGTAAGGTAGTAATTATTTTAAAAAGGGCTCTTTTAAATTAAGGTTTTGTAAAATCAACTTAAAGTAAATATTTTCTTAATGTAGATAAAGTCATTTTTCATTCTGTTACCAGAAAAATCTATCTGATTTTTGTCAATTTAGTGGCTTCAGATTTTTATGATCCTACTTCATTCATAAATTAAATGTTCAGTGATGTTTAATCATATATACTGATTATATACATGATCTTCATCATTTTAATAATCTTCTATTTATACATTTGTGCGAAACTTAAACAGATATGGCTATATTGTGTTTTGAACTATTCGTAATTAAGTCACTACCCAAATGAAAGTGTCGGTATTTACGCAGAGATGACTCTTTCAATGCATAATGGAAGTTATATAATTTTTGCTCCGTGTTGTTTGAAAAACTAGTGGTTTATACAGTAATAGGTAATGCCAACATTGACCATTTCTAAATAGAACGATAGTAACATTCGTGTCTCCAAATAGGAGGGAGTTAGCTCAGACTTATTATAAATGGGTTAAATGTGTATTCCCAGACAATTCCCAATTAAATTAGTCTTTATAACTCATATTTCTGGGATCATAAAAGTTTGATTTGGCTTTTCAAAGTTAGATTGGTTGTGGAATGTTTTGGAAGAAAATGTAGGGAAGAGTAGCAATTTATTGAGATCGGAATTCTAGACACTAGAACTGAAAAGTTCGATTAGGAAATCCTGACAGTTATTTTTCAATATTCCCTTTTGAATTTAACCTGAACGAAGAGAACTGAAACCCTGGCCGAGAGGAAAAAGGTGGCCAAAAATCTCAGTCTTCTTCTTGTATCTCTAAGCAAAAAGTGTTTGATGTAAATTACACTCAATATTGTATCAAAAACCAATAGGGTGTAAACAAGCTAAAAATTCTAATTTTATTTTCTTGTATAAGCCAATAGTATTTAAATCAAGCCTTTGCATGCTTGAAAGCAGTTTTGACTGGGTTCAGGTTGGTATTAAAGTGCGAAATTATTTTTAATTATTCTTTGGTAGTGGATTGCTTCACAAAAATGCTAACCACAGGACATTTCAACTATCCCTTGTACGTGTGCATAAGAGTCCTCATTTAAACTTGTCAAACGCGAGAAAAGTTGTATTTATTAGGCATCAAACTCGTAGGCCCACGGACTGATTGGTTAATCGCTTGACCAGTAATGTTAAGGATATATAAACGCGATCGAGGCCTAGATTACCGCATCGCTGATTCAGGGTAAGTGCATGCCCAAAATTAACAGCGGCCGTGTCACCCTCTAAGTAATGCAGTGAGAACTGAGTATGAAATAGGTTACTGCAGGATTCAACAGAGCCACTACACTAATCAATTAGCAACTAAAGATTGATAATGAACTGGGATGTTGTTTTGAGGGGATGTTTCTCGTTTGAATGAATCAAACTAGTAAAAAAGGATAAAATAATCGTCCGGTAAGAATCATATCCTAAAATGTACTATTATTATTATCAAGGAAATCTCATTTTTTAACTCTGATGAAGCTGTCAGGTCGTCACAAAAGTATTCCTTACATTACGATAATCATGGACATCTGAGCTAATTTACCACTTTGTAGCTCGATACTTTACCTGTGCAACGTCCTTAAATAAATACTTATTAAAAGGAAATTGCATTTACTATCACTTGAAAAGTTTACGATATACTTGGAGAATCCATTCGTTGTGCTTGCTTTTATTTAACTCAATCATTTTTCCTACGTTAGCCCTACACTGTAAGAATTTCCTCAATTCCGCTCCACTTCGTTTACCTTTTGTTGCAGTGAAAAAACACTGCGTTACCGCTGAACGGAGATACATGGGAAAATTTACTAACCATTCCCTAGAGAGTTTAACTAGCTTTACCTCATGGAAAATTCAGGCCTGAGACAGGGGCCAGAAGGCTGTTCCAACGGCAGCCCCGTAAAAGAAACTCTTTACTTCATTAAAAACAATGTTTATTCTTTTTTTTAAGAGAGCTCCGGTTAATTAATTCAATCTGTAACCTATATTTTTTCAATAACACCGTGACTCAAAACCAATTGTTAACTAGGTAAAAGCAGAATAGTAGCTTGTTTTCAGTTTCAGTAAAGAGAAAGTCGTTAAAAATTTGCATTGAGAAATAATCGTTTCAAATCAAAAGATGCAAGCTCTGAATGGCCTTCTTTAAATTCATCTTCACCGACGGGTTTCTGCGTATATAACCTCGAATCCGGTAGCTTCGCTTCCTGGGACATGAAAAAAGCATTTCCTAATTTAGAATCCTATCTTCAGTCTCCAAATACTAGCCTACCTATCGCCAAATCTTCGCACAAACGTCAAGCAGCTTCCCCACTTTTAACTAGTGGTTTCACACTGTCTGTTTGACGTTTTTCCCCGTGAAAAAGTAAAATTCACTCGGTACAAGTTCTTTGACTCTGCTCTGAAGTGAATTTCAACTTGAGTGGAAACATGACATTCCATTCTTTTGTCAAAAAACGATATCGAATTTTGTCAGAAAAATACCAAGATATGTTTAATTTAAACGGATTCTGACAAAAGAAAACCCGGATGTTCCATCTTCAAACCGTTAGTTATGCAAACGGTAATTAGGATTCTTTCATTTTACTTATGCTGATTTCTCGTAAATCATATATTAATTCTATCAGAAGCGTCGTTGGGATATTGTAGTAATACACCAGCACACCCGTTTAATGTCACTTCACAAGCATATTTATTTTTCTTCTATGCCTCTCACTACATAGTGCTTATGACAAATGATATTTTATGCTTTTCTAGGTGGAATAAAAGTACTCGTTCTTCTTCCAAGAGCTGATACCAAGAAAGCGGATCTCAGTCCTTCTAAGATTCCTTAGTGATTGGGTTGCTTGAGTATTCAGCAGTCCTCATCGATGAAGCTGAGACAATCATTGGTAACAGTGCTTTGGGTCCTTCCATTTCACTTTCTTGGTGGATCATTTTACATAGAAAAGCCAAACTCGGTTCAGAAGCGCACACAGAGAGCAGATGTCTATCCCTAAACGTGATCCTTGGGAATGACCGGCTTTCTCCTAACTATTTTCAATGTTTTTACTAACTGTACTAGTGTTTTTTGAGACACTGTTATAAACTGATTAGAGACTGGAGCTTATTCTAGTCCAATTCGGTGAAGCAAACTTGGTCTCTTAAGTGTAGCTGATTCCAATACACTATTCCAAGTCACTTGAAATGCTGTACATAGGGGGTTCGGGTATTTCGTAATGACTGACCTTTTTGATCAATACAAGGGCTTCACTGTCGAATATGGTGTTGACCTGGGCCTTCTACTTTCCCATCTTAATGCATAGAGGAATAAAGCCTCAACTAGAAATTAAACTTGCTTGTTTGTGGTGTTTAATCTAAAGGGATATTTTATAGCAATTAGGAGTACCGATGAGCCCCCTTCACAAGGGCCACTTCTTAAAAAAATATGTCCACCTCGCCTCCCCTCTGTGTATAGTAGTGTCTAATGGGCCGGTATAGTGCCGGAAATTCGTTAAGAACTTAGACTTCGCCTGACAGCTATGCTATCCTCTGTTAAGTTCACATTCCTAACTGTTGGTTGGTCCCCCTTGGACCTCTAATTACATTTGAAATAGCCATTTTCTATACCTTCTCGGGCATATATTCTGTTTATTCGTCAGTGAGTGCCTCTTTCATCACTAGTTGAATCCGCTCTTACCTTTACGTAGTCACTAACTATTCGTAGATATTCGAAACACGGCAAGTTGGAAAAAAATTATGATTTTACTCAAATGCTTGCACTTAGGACAAAAGCTTGCCTGGCGGTGCTTCTTTTTCCGAGGATTAGAAGGGTGGTTGAAATTACGAATTCGCGTTTTATTAGACTCAGGCCTTCTGTGCAACGTATGTCAAGGTTTCAGTCAGAAAGTGCATCATGAAAACTCTGTACTACATTTATTCGTAGGTAATTGAAAAGGAGGTAGATTTGTAGCGCGTTTATCAACTTGATTTACGCCATCCAATAGGAACGACCCACGCATGTCTATCAACGCAATTACGGCTACCCAATTAGAACAAGCCAAGGATCCGCTCTACCAATCAACGACGAGTCAGCCTTAACCGAAATAAGTTAACTATAAATAAGGCAACGACCGGCGTGCTAAGACACACCGCCGTTCTACGGCGTGCTGTCAACACCGTTCCGCTGCCCTGCGCTAGTCCTCTTCCTAGCAAATATACTCATTACTACGCAGCGTAATGACGTGGTTCTTTCTCTCTTGGGTTGGAGATTATTGTAGTAGGCACCAAGCCACTACAAAATGGTGACCCCGGCAGAACCACTACAAAATGGTGACCCCTCGTTTGGACAGTCTCGCAACTTCTGTTCCTCTTACAACGAGCACCGCGATCAGTATGCGCGCTGATCACAACCCCGACGAACCACTACCACCACCACAGCCTGCTGGACTACCTCCTCGTCCTCCCAGCCTGTGCTTCTCCGATGCCTCCGAGATGCATCCCGTCATGCCGTCTACGTTCCTTCAGCGGCAGTTTTCTCGTAGACCGGTCAATTCCCAACTTCATCTCCACGAGAGCATCCACAACAAGCCTAAACAACTGGCCTACTTACAGCTATGCAACGCTCACACTCAACAAGAGCTCACTACTGGCTCAAGGTTAAGGACAAGGGTACAATCCCATGTAGAGTGTCTTCTAACCGCCAAACGCCACGTCCAACCGCATCTCAATCGGTGCGTCGATCCTCAATGCTCACGCTCAAGAGCAACTCAATCGGATCACCGGACTCTAACCTAATCAACCAGTTCACCAACACGGCATACGCCGGATGAACGCCAATTCGTTCCTTATACAAACCGTAAATCCGGATATTCCAGTGTATTTGCCCATTTTTCAGCCCAGTTTCATCATTCTGCTTACTCTTGTTACTCTCGTTTCCTAAACCATTCAATCGAATATCTACACATCCACACTGGTGACGCCAAATCCATTGTGATGCTTCGACCGGCAAGCCGAGACCCTTCGTCCCGCAAGCACACCGCCGGAAGATCTTCAATCACTTTCATGGATTGTCACACCCAAGTGTGCGTGCCACCACCAGGTTGATCACAGACCGCTTCGTCTGGAACAACATGCGACATGACATTCGTCAGTGGGCCAAACACTGCCTCGCCTGCCAATCCAGCAAGGTCCATAGGCACACCAAGAGCCCGCTCTCGCAGTTCCCACAACCTGATGGCCGTTTTCGGCACATTCACGTGGACATCGTCGGTCCACTCCCTCCTTCGGACTCACTACTCCTACATCTTGACATGTATCGATCGTTTCACACGTTGGCCAATAGCCGTCCCACTCCGTGATACTTCCGCCGAGACAGTCGCTAAAACTTTAGTCGACTCGTGGATCTCCATTTTCGGCGTACCTGCAACCATCACCACCGATAGAGGAGCACAGTTCACATCAGCTCTCTTCAGACAACTGAGCTGCCTCCTCGGTTCAACACATATCCGGACAACGGCATACCACCCCTGCGCCAACGGCCTCGTGGAACGTTTCCATCGTTACCTGAAGTCAGCACTCATGACCGCTCCCTCAAACGCAAACTGGTCAGAGCGACTTCCCACCATCCTACTCGCACTACGGACGACGGTCAAGGAAGATCTAGGCTGCTCCCCAGCAGAATTGGTCTTCGGTACCACCCTTAGACTTCCAGGAGAAATGATCGTCGAGCCATCCGAAAAAGTCATCCAAGACCCAACTCCCTTCGTTACACGCTTGAAGGAACAATTCAAACTAGTTCGCCTCACACCCACCCGAACCAGCGAACGATCATCCTATCTACCCAAGGACCTTTGGAGTTGCCCTTTCGTTTTCGTCCGCGTAGACGCAGTCAAAAAGCCACTTCAACCACCCTACGACGGCCCATTTAAAGTCCTAGCCCGTCAAGACAAGCACTTCGTCATCGATCGCAACGGCACAAAGGACTCCGTCAGCATCGATCGGTTGAAGCCAGCCTACGTCGACTCCACCACCCACTCTAACAATGACAATTCCCAACCCCCCAATCCTTCTGTTCCACCCACTCCCTCCCCACCCATCGTTACTGTACCACCTCCCACCCCAATAACTCGCACACGCTGCGGACGTACTGTAACATTCCCGTCCCGCTTTAGCGAATTTGTACACTAGCTTTTATCGAGCGTTTTCATTGTAGATACAACCAACGCTCTAGGGGAGGAGCTCTGTAGCGCGTTTATCAACTTGATTTACGCCATCCAATAGGAACGACCCACGCATGTCTATCAACGCAATTACGGCTACCCAATTAGAACAAGCCAAGGATCCGCTCTACCAATCAACGACGAGTCAGCCTTAACCGAAATAAGTTAACTATAAATAAGGCAACGACCGGCGTGCTAAGACACACCGCCGTTCTACGGCGTGCTGTCAACACCGTTCCGCTGCCCTACGCTAGTCCTCTTCCTAGCAAATATACTCATTACTACGCAGCGTAATGACGTGGTTCTTTCTCTCTCGGGTTGGAGATTATTGTAGTAGGCACTAAACCACTACAAAATGGCGACCCCGGCAGGACACTACAGATTCAATTAGAAAGCATTAGCGAACTCCACCCAATTATTGTAGGAAATCAACAACTATAATGTAGTCGCTAATTATGTCTTCATTTCTGTGCGACAAAGTAAAAATGATCACTAATTGCAAGTATTAGTTGGCAAAGTCGTATTTCCAGTGTGCTTCAAATATTCTATAGATAGGCGTTGATTGAGAAAATTAGGATTACCTAAGGAATCAGACCCAATTTACTCAGTGTCCTCTTATCTACTCAATTAATCCAATTTTTATTCAGTTAGTTAACGCCAATGAATTAAATTATGTTCACTAAAAGACCCCATCATCAGTAATATTGCTGTCAATGTATCGACTTCAAGGATAGTGAAAATAGACGAATGAGAAAAGTATATCAATTGAAGCGACCTGACCCCAGATCTCCATTAGGGAAGTGAACACGACTCAGTTAAATAGTAAGCTTGTCTATGGACACCTGATTTCTGAGGCTTTAGGGCATTCGGGAGTGCTCCAGCTAGTCACTACAAAAAGAGGATGCGCCACGAACTGCTTCATGATAAGTTGATAATCATGAGAAAGTTCGGGGTGTTTCTGTTATAATTCACTGCCGATTTGCAATAATTCACCTAGAGGCAGATCATTTGATTAAATTCTACCAATCGAATAAGTTTGTTACCGTTGCAATCATAACGTGAGCCTTACTAAATGTGATCCGACTTTTGAGTCTCTGCTATAAACTATGATCAACTACTTCGAAATTTCCAAGTGTCAGTAGTGGGATCTGGGGCCTGGTCTCTTATTTATTTTTGTTTTAATATTCCCCTATGATTAGCTAAGGATGCCTTGAGAGATGGAATAGGATTTTGATGACTACGCTTGGCGTCAACAGTTTTATGAGTCTATTAGATGTGAAGATCCTCGGGGAAGTCTGCGATTAAATTGCAGCATGGAATCATTTATGCATAATAAGTGAACTGCGATTATGAATATGATTAGCAAATCCAAAAGGAATTTCTCACTGGTGCTACTTCATAAAAGGATTCATTTAGAATCGCGATAACTTCCTAAATAATAACATTACGAAAAAGGATTATGAAAAGTACTTCAGGAATCCAGCAAGTATCCTTTGCATTCCTGTGCTTCCTACAAACACAAATCATTCCGAAAAATCTGATGGAATGGTGTAGGTTACTGCTAACAAATGCAAACTCATCAGCAGTTCGAAAGTAGAATATAGTAAGGGAAAGTGGCTTTAAATGGTATAAGCATAAGTACATTTTCGAGGGCTTCTGATCAATAAAGCTATAAGGCTTGATAGGATTCGTCTATCCAAGCAGTCGGCCTCACAGCTTCGATGATAAATCTGAGCTAAATGGTTAAGCTTAATGAGATATTCCAATGAAAGAAATGTTGTTCCGTACACATGTACTGCAAATCACTACAACTCCATTTGCTAAGGCGTAGCTTTCTGTTGGCCGAATTGCATGCTTAGAGGTATGACTATGATAATGTTCGCGGAGAAGAAGCTCACGGATACTACAGATTTGTTTCGAAGCCCAAGTCGTGAAAATTTTATACATCACGAACACAAAAACAACGCTAACGAAAGTGTAGAAACAAATTGTTGTACCTCACGCTCACCCACCCCGCCCCCCCAGCCTCAGTGAATTCGGCAGCTCAGCAAACTAAAATCAGAGTTGTCTATTCGTTAACTCATATTAAATGGAACATCTGAAATGATCTAGCCCTCGGGTGTTGCTAATTTCATTTTGTTTTTAATCTCAGTTTTAGGAAAACAACAGTCTTACAACAACTTCAACCTCATTGATGACACCAAATCGGCACTGATTATACTTAAATTAATGTTTGAATGGATTATGACATTGCATAGTATTGCGAAGTATGAATGATTTTGTCCATTAACTGACATGTTATGATGTGATATTTATATATATACTGAACAGCAATATATTTATTTTGGGTTTATACTCTACGTTCTTTCTGTCTGATACAAGTTGTTATAAATGAAGAATTAAGAGTGACGTTCTACTCAAAAGTGAGCCAATGGAAATTAAAACACTTAGAAATGGAAATATTAATGAAATTGGGATATTTGGATGATGACGTAATAGTTTTTTTCCTAAATCTGTAGGGACGCTGATGAAATTCGAAGCTGTTTCTTATCGCTCGATTTCAGAAGTGCTAAGAATACTAGCATTTTCTAAATCGGAACTCGAATTGTAGATATATTGCTACCAGTTGAACGAGTCTTCAATTTTTTTGCACTGGGCTTATGCGATAAGGCTCGGCTCTTGATATGGGTATATGCATGCCATTGCTACCTAGTTTTACTGTCTGAATAGGCCTCGACTTTGTTAACAGCATAAAAAAGTGAATCATCAATTTTGCCTTCATTGTAACCATTATGTGAACAGCATTGACTCATTCTACTCTTATAAACTGTTCCATGTCTACGAACACCCCAGGTCTTCATAATGGAACTTTGTGCCCCTATATATAGTTAATGAACATAATTATATTATTATGAAAATGAATGGTTCCGTCTTCGCCCCTTGTTATCAAAAGACAGTAAAGGCATGAAATCACCATTATTTAGATTATAACATCCGAAACTTAGTAAATTCCCTTTCACTTAAAAAATCCAGCATTCCGAGCGTAATTTTAATGCAATTTTGGGAAAAACTAGAGTGGTATTTGAAGCGAATAGTTGAATTCAACAAAAGCATCAATTTTAGAGCAAAAATTCACGTTGGCGTGGTGAGACGCTGGTGACATTTATTTTATTTCCTGGGTATTCGTAATACTAAATGTTACGTAATGCATAAAAATTTGACAGTTTTCAGAGGAAATTAGAGCTACATCAACATAAACATGTGCATTTAGGCCTTGAACGGCAATAATTTCAAATGTTAAAGTAATGAACTAACGAAATTTCAGGAATCGTCACATTTATTAGTTCAATCATTTAACAAAATTGGACTTTCTTTTGAGAAAGTCCACAAAATTTTCTGTATCTTTTGAAATAATTGAAATTCTATAAAAACCCAGGTATGCGGGATTCTGGGATCGCGATTTTACCATTGAGTAAATAAATTTGGATGAAAAGGTGTGGTTTCAGTTGAGTATTGTACACCCATTTCTGAAAATCAGTTGTAAGTCCATGTATATATCATCTTATCAGCGTCCATTGTATTCGGAAAATAGGTACGAGCGACTCACCATGCGACTGTGGCATACGGCTACACCAGGTAAGCTGCCTATTAGGAACGCGCCACTGAGCAAATCGCATTCGCGATTAATTCTCTATCAACCGATCAAGGAGAGATTCCTGCTTAGCAGAAATCAGACGTAGCCTATTTAAACATCGTACGCCACACACTAAATATATATACACATACACTCACACACAGTTCCAAAATAAACGTTCCAGTGCGCACGCCTTTCTTCTCTTTTCCCTTCGGGAGTTGGACGAGCTTAAAGTGGATAGTAAATCAATCTTGTAGAGAACTTAGATGTAGCCTATTCCGCTACACGACAAAAATAGCTTTTATCCACATTTATTAGTTCATTTTAATTTTATTTGTCAGTATATTGGAGTTCACATTGAAAACTGAGTGAAGTTTGTAGTAAGTTGAAGTATTACTCCAGTTATAGCTAGATGGACATGGTTGCAGTCAGTGCGTAATTAGGTGAGCCGGTAGTTGGCATTAAGAGGTTTCAGTAAGATGAAAATATTTATTCAACTAAACAACAGTTTATTCGGCAATTAAGTCACAAAGCAGCTTTTTATTATGCAGACCTAGGCGGAGACCAATAAAGACCTCAAAAGTCGAACTGTACGAATGATGTTTTAAGCCTAAACGCGTAAGCAAGAAAGCATATCCCTGATTAGCGATTGAAAACGCAAGCTGATTTGCTAATAATATTAAAGATCCACTTCACCGGTGGCATTTTTGCTATTCGTGAAGTCAGTTGGAATAGCAAACGAACAGTATTTTGGCCTTTTAAAGCATCTCTTTGAGTATAACTCTTTCAACTCGTAATACTGTTGCATATTTTCGACCTATGCATCGATAGCCGCGGAGCATAAAGTCCCAGAGATGCGTGGACACTTTGTTAAATAATATTTAAGTTGATTCTTCTTTACTTGAAACTGAGGTAAATATCTGGAGCTTCGTGGCAGCCCCTGCGCGTGTAGCAATCCTAGACATCTGCTACCAGGCAGCAGAAGGTTCTTGTTGCCTCTCAGAGACTAGATCATCCTTACTGGAGCTCCTGGGAATTCCGAGGTTGCTGATACCAATACAAAATTAGAGCTCTCATTTTTAGAGTTGATTAGGAACAAATTGTATCTAAACATGCACAACTCGTCCTGTTTTCATCGTGATAACATGCGTGGTTTAAAAATTGTTGTGTATCAACTCCATTTGTCACGGCAAAATAGTTTTGTTCTACTAGCGATCAGAGGGTCTCTCGACCTTACCAAATAAGCCACTAGTGTGGTGGCTCTATGCCTGATTACTCATCTAGTAAACTTTCGTTCATGGGCTAGCTCCCTTTAGGTCTTCTATCTATACCACTGATACATTGGCAAGCATAAAGTCCGCTAATGAACTTAATGGTATTTTTATTTTTAGCTTCGCACATAGGTAAGTGTCACTAGAATTCCGCAAATAGCTGGGAAAAAACACTCTGCAACTGGAATCCTCCATTCGCTCTTCCTGCTAAGTGATCTAGGAAAATTAATACTTTTCTTCCCTGGTGCTTATGGATACACCATTCTAAACAGAACCTGTATTTAGGTTAACACAAGATGGGCAGAAAGCGGAGCTGCATGTGTTATTCGTAGTGTACAGTTTGTGTGATAGGAACGAAACCGTTCTGTTTTTGTCAGTTAGAACGAGCGATTTTTAAGTGGTTTACTAGACAAAAGAACAATGGAGATTTCTGAGGCTAAAGGGAGCAGGCTGATTCAGATTTTTCGACCTGTAATGCATGCTTGTCATGTGGATGAAAAGATTTTGGGTTGAAGACAAAAGGGAAGGTAATGTTATATTTACGCGATATGCTTAAAAACCCTAAACAATAGTTAAACAACAAAAGTCACCTTGACTTCTTATTTTAACAACAAAAATTGCAACGTAATTTTAGGCTATGTAACGTTGGCTCATTAAAAGGTAATAATATAAGCACGAAGCATGCATAAAATACATGAATATTACCCTATAATTTAATTCCTGTATTATTCACCAGTGGTTAAAAATGTACTATCCGGATACTTTCATAATGAGTGTAACGAGGTGGATTGCTTCGTTGCCACAAAATCAAATAAAGAATTTTTAGTTTTATTAATCCGACATCCCGCAGTTGGATCCATTGACATCTACACAGTTTTTATGAAGTACCTGAATAGTTCATGTTTTATCCCAGCCGCAATCAGTGCTCGATACAATGGAAATTTGCACTCGTTTCAAAGCTTGTAAAATTTTTTGGGTAAATTACAGGAAAAACATGTTCCCTGCAGCGAAAGTAGTATAAATGGGCCTTGAAGTCCACAGTCAGAGCAGTCTGAATGAGCCGACGCTCGCGAACTGGTGTGCCAACTGAACTGGATCAACTGTATTGTCAGGAACGAAGAAAGACAATCAATGACTAATCTCCAGATTATGAAGACTGTATCCAACGATGGAATGACCAGAGCAGCGGATGTGACTATTACTGGAAAGGACAATTCCTTGCAAAACTACTACCTGAAACAATATTTTCTTCATCATGGTGGTTACGCTTCTAAAAACGCTGCTCAAATGGCAATCCGTGAGCGCAAAGTATTGGTCCGGGAAGCTAATTCGACCAGGCAATCGCCGTTCATGCCCATTTTGTATCGCAGCTTCCTAAATCAATGCTCGGTTTGTTTGGTGCTGAAAATGCCTCAGGCGGAGAGTCTGGCGAGTCTGCTGTCCCATGGGGGACTTCTGCCCGAGCCAAGAATGGCAGTCTATGCTGCGGAGTTGATTTGCGCCTTGGAGCATCTCCACGGGCTGAGGGTGGTGCACATGGCAGTCACGCCAGAGAATGTACTCATAACCGCCTCTGGACACGTGCTTCTGTCGAACTTCACGTGTTCCTATGACTTCTCGTACCCAGGAAGGGTGCCTAAAAGTGATGATTTCATCGGTGACTTTGACTACATGGCACCGGAAGTGGCCAACCATCATTCGATTTCCAAAGCTGCTGATGTTTGGTCCTTGGCGATGACGCTAGGCAAGGCTACCCTTGGTCAACTTCGGGAATCTACTTCCCGTGACCTAGAAGAAAAGCGAAGACTGGCAGAAATGGGAGTTTGGGAAATACCCAAGTCTTTGCCAGTCTCAATCTTTTTCTATGACTTTTTGGATAAGTGCTTGCAAACCAACCCTTTTAAACGAGCTGGACTGAAGGTTCTCAAACACAACCAGCTATTCGCTAACATTAACTGGGCGTTGGCGGCAAACGGGAAGCTGATTCCTCCAATTAACATGTCTGAAATGTGGCAAAGGAGAAATCCGGATACCCAACAGTTTGGTTCAGATACTCAAGTCAAAGAGCTGATTGAGATCCCAACGAAGAGCTCGGCCAAAAAGAAGGCATTGAAAACATTTAATCTTACTCGTGAAACCAAGGAACAACTAGGGAAAATCGACTTCCCCCCACGAACCAACTCCACTTTTAAGGAGATCCTGGGATGCTGTGGGATCTCTTAACATAGGACTTCGTTCAAATATAGTTGAAAGTTAAATTTTCTTGTCGGTTCTATGGGTATTTTGGCGTTAATGACGAAGACTAACATTTATATTATCTACTCGTGTTATGCTTTTGAAGACGCAGGTGAAAAGTTGACTATGAATCTGACCGATTTTTTCTAAAACCAGAGACTTTGAAATGGACATGAGTTACATGCATATACTTGTTTTCATTTCTAGGTAAAAATGCGCATCTTGGTGGCTGACATCATTAACACCTTGACCAGAAAGGATCACGCCTGATTCATGACAGTTATTTGGAATCCATAACGAATACTTCCACAAGTAGAAACAATTTAATTTCAGCAATACATATCCTGCGGTGCTCAGTGATAAACTTTTTTCAAATACGCTATCAGTCATGATTTTTCCTGTTAATTGTAAATAGGCTTGCTTGCTCAGACCGACACGTCTCACTATGCAATCACTATGTTAATTTCCAAAAAATTGAGAAGAAATATCTTTTTTGTATGAGAATTTCCAAAAAACAATGTTTCGTGCAAACTTATGAAGATTGATGCACCAAATTACCGATTCGTAACTACGTGCTTGATGTAAGAACCCGTGACATATATATGAGACAGTTAGGCCTTATATTAAATTTATTTTTTCTTCTATTTGTTCCTTAGTAATATCTCACTGTTTCAACTAAATATTGTGGAATCAGGAATATAAGCACTATCGCCTTCAATTGAAGGTCAAAATTGCCCTATTGAGATTGCTCGTTTTTCCGCTCCGCAACGCCACAGTTGTTATGTCTAATAAAGTTCTTAAACTAAAAGATTTTGAGATACCCTGTCTAGGCTTTGGTACCTACAAGGTAAATATTATGACAAAGGATTACCTAGCCATAGCTTGTTCCAGAGGACGTTACACCAGCTTTAAATGCTGCACTAGAAGCTGGTTATAGGCACATTGACTGTGCCCACCTGTATCTTAATGAAAAAAATATCGGAAATGCATTAAAAGCCTGGTTTGATGTGGGAGAACTCAAAAGGTCGGACGTGTTCATTACATCTAAGGTAAACTGTTTTTACAGGCCATTGTGTTAAAGCTATGGAACACCTGCCACAGGCCAGAGTTAGTAAAGCCCGCATGCTTAAAAAGTATCAAAAACCTTAGAGTTGAATATCTGGACCTCTTTTTGATGCATTGGCCAGTTGCTTACAAGGTAAGACTACGGAACTCTGATCTCATAACTCTAACAGCCCGGAGATGAAATCCTGCCACTGAATGCTATTGGTAAAATCATCTATGATAAGGTCGACTTCACGGAGACCTGGAAGGTATATCTACGTATTCAGATCACTCATGTACTAGGCCATGGAAGAAGTGGTTGAAGAGGGCTTGGTCAAGCATATAGGTCTATCAAATTTCAATGAATCGCAGATTCGGCGTATCCTTGACTGCGCGACTGTCAAGCCGGTCATGCTGCAGGTCGAAAGCAATCCCCATTTTCCTAATCAGAAGCTGATCGACTTTGCCAGATTGAATGATATTCTCACTACCGCGTACGCACCCCTGGGTTCACCCTATCGCGAAATGTAACTTTCGTTCGTCAGTTGTTTAGTGCCCTGTGTAGAAAAGATAGACCACGTCGACTAATTGAAGAGCCTCTGTTGATTGAAATAGCCAAAAAGTATGACAAGACACCCGCTCAGGTTGCCATTCGGCATGGAATCCAGCGTGGTATCTGCGTTGTTCCCAAAAGTCGAACTCCGGAAAGGATCAAGGAAAATTTTCAGGTTGGCTAACTCTACCTAACTACTTTCACTTTGAAATGATTGAAAGTGAAGTGTATTTTGTTTAGGTATTTGATTTTGAACTCACAGAGAGGGATATGAAAGAGATCGCTGAAATTGGCATCTACCAGCGTCAAATTCGTGGAGATCCGTAAGGAACCGCTCTTTATTAGTTAACACAATCTCCACATATTATCAATGATGTATTTTCCTCATTTTTGGTCATAGAATGCGTGACGACCCCGAGTTCCCTTTCCTAGATCTTCTCTAATCAAGTGAAGAACACAAATTCGAGATTAATCATAAAGTCTGATTGTTTATTTAATACGAAATTTTTGTTATGCATTAAAGAGCACGATTCGCATCTTGGGCGAGGAAGGGATTCTCAGAGAAGAGTTACGGCTCCACTTTCAGTGTGCTTGCGGATAGTCCGGTAGGGCAGAAGGTGAATTTCTCCCGGCACCAGGGTCGTTGAAGGTAATCTGTAGGGGAATTGTTGATGATATACTTCAGTTTTAGCTAACGCGCGGCGTTGCTACAATTACTAAAATTTACAACAGAGGTTCAAGTCTGAGGCTGATTTAAGGATTTGGGATTATAGGATGGAGAGCTGACTACAGTGGTCATAGGAGGGTTTCGTATAGAGGCGGGTGAGAAACAATTTTCTAGACTAGACTTAGGCCTCGGAGGAAGATTCTGGTAGCGTTTTCGCAAGACTTTCAGAATGCCCAAGCTGCAGTACCTCCAGGCACGAGAAAAATCAAAGCCCAGTTGGGCTTATTTAGCCGTCAGGGGGATTTAGTAATGGACCACGGAGCAATCTAAAACCAGATATTGAACGTGGAACTCACGTCGACCCTGAGGAGTCCTCGGGTACCGTTTCAACCCTCTTATTAACTTGACAGAAGACGTAGGAGTCGAGATTCGGTCGGAAAGCTGCGAGTGAAGAGAAGTTTAGGCGTATTAAAAATTGCACTTCGTCAATTGCAGTCGAGCAAACAGAGCACCAACCTACGGCATCAGCATTCATTTGACGGAAGTTTGTCGGTATTTTCTCCAACACTGTCGAACGGAGATCGGTCATTGTTAAATTGTTAAATCTTCCGAAAAGGCAAAAAGACAGTCTGCATAAATACAGTATTTCAGTGACTGTAGACCCCAAATAATTAAATATACTGCTGGCATAAAAACTACTGATTCCTTAGTACTGGTAACTTTCACCGACAAACAAAAGAATTGAGTGAGACCAACCAATGAAAATACGTTTAGTGCCAACACAGTCGTTCCTAAGACAAGTATTTATGCGCATATAACACCTTTTAGCGAAGTTGAACTCAGCTGGAGTAAGATGAGGCTCCTCTGATTGCGGTCTCGAGCGTTCCTCCGTAACTACATGATGTGAATACTGCTCGATCTATAATTTCAGTCAAGATGTAGACGTAGACGAAGTACCTTTCTGATGCGAACTCGCAAATAGTCCGTGAGCAGGTACCGCAGACGCTCAACCTAGTCAAAGGAAGAAACGAGCAAGTGGTAGGTGTAAGTAGAGAAGACAAAGAGGGCAGTTACGGGCGCATACTTGCATGCGCATAAGCTGCGACCTGATGTCGCCCTTGGACAGGGCTTTTGCGCGCTCCTCGAATTTATTCACCTCCTGACTAATAAGTGCAACAGTGTCCGTTTGCGCCGCCATCAGTTCAGGCGAGAGCTTCTCATTCAACCAAATCTAGAGGGAGAAACAATCGATTCATTCCAGCTAAACGCAACATTCTTGTCTCTAGAAATGTCTTGAGTAAGATATGTTAAAAGTTAACAACTCATCTCCACTCAAACAATGTCACATTCCAGATACATGGGTGTATTGAGGGCTGCTCTTGAAGTGGGCATATACAGCATTCGTATTTGCTTCGCTACGACCTTTCCGGTAATGATAGTAGCGAAAAACTCAGGATTCATAAAAGAACAAACGTTCAAGAGATACAAACAGACCTAGAGACCAAGATGGGGCACGAAAACATTATTTGGCTAAATAAAAATCCAAAGATCCTCAACCAAGAGTCGAACCTCGCAAAATAAGCTGAAGAGTTGGAATAATCACCTTTCTGAATCGTTGAATGAGTTCGGAGAACGTAACTGCCTCCTCAGGAGGGTGTTCAGAGGAACCGAAAAGGTCACCAGCCTCTTCGTCCGAGCCCCCAATTATTTCATCAATATCCGGTGCCGACGCCTGAAACACGCGTTTATCTCTCCATTAATCAAGACATGTATCAACGAACACAAGAAAAAAAACACAAAAAACCCAAACAGAGGCCTTTTATTTTTCTGACTCTACAATATATTCCCATATGAAAGACATTTGGTTGCAGGTACTTTTGTTATGAGGCCATCTCGGGGGTTTGCCTTTAGGAAAAAATAAAAGTATGGATATGACCATGGACCAACTAATTCGATGGATACAATTGAAACAGGAAAGACAACTTACCGGCATAAGTCGAAGGATCGCACTTGGGTAGAAGGGGCAACGGAAACGCTGGTAATTTGAGGTCCTTCAAGTTTCGCTTGTATCCTAGTCTAGACTTGCGTTCACCTAACTTCTCCGTTTCTGAAAAGTATGCGATTTAGTATAGTATAGTAACAATGTGGTTTCGAAACTATACACTATGGCCCAGAGGATATAACTCGTAGTAAACGACTGAACAGCGAGACTAGGCCGGCCGATAGCACAAATTGCTGCGTCAAACAGCACTATGTGATTGAAAAGGCCACAGGTTAATCTAGAAGTGAGCGTTCTCAAACTATAAATGTTTAAGTAGATTTGAAAAAATACGTCGCAGATCTTAGATAAAGATGAGTTTTACCCATATGAGAGAACAACAGGGCCTTTCGAACATAGGTAGCCTCAAGGCAGAATGGGCAGAGGAGACGAGGGATCGTGTGTAGGTCCCGAACGTGCGATCTAATTCCGTTAACTACCTCAGCACCACAGGTGTTCTCAACATCGGGTTTTCCAAATTGCCAAGCACATTTCCGAGTTCTTGACTCCGAACCCGACACATGACTCAGTACATGGTCCGAAAAATCCATGGGATTATCAAATCTAGAGCAGATAATACAAGAGCACAATCGAGACCTTACAAGAGACGACAGGAGCCCCATCTACAACGCAGACCGACGTATTCGGGTGATTCCAGGAGGTGACGAAGCCAGTTTGATTTGGCTTTATGGCAAATACGAGAGGTCGGACTACTTGCAGACGTGCGGAAATACTTGCGAACCAAATCCGATTTGCCACTCAGGACTTGGATGGAATTATTACGGCATACATGCATGTAGGCGTGCAGAAAAAGATGCGCTCGGTTCAAATTGCAAGGAGCAGGGCAGCCAGCCCAAAGACACGTAACACCACTACCCAGGTGGTCTTCTAAGTGAAGAAGAAGCTCTTCGATAGAAGAGTAGTTATAAGGTCCCCTACGGCAACCGATCCATAAGCAGAAGAAGCCAGTTTGGAATACGACTGTCTCTTCTGCATCTGCCAGCATTAGGTGAGAAAATAGCGCATTCAAGGTACTGAAAGCCTTGAAACACATGGAGCACACAAATGCACGAAACGACTTCATTGCATCGCTGCTGCCGTTGGGGCATGACTGTAAGTGAGCAAAGAGTTCAGAGAATGAATCCGTTTTAAAACTGCAACCACATTCGTAATCAGAAGGAATATGACAAATAACAGACTGACGTGCAGTAATACACGACAAATTTCTGGGCAAAAATGCACTGACATATTCGGACAAGTATTCGAAGTAGGCGTGAATTTTCAGGTGTCGAATTAATGTGGTCCAGTGAACAGAAGCACAAGGACTGGGGGGATACATACAAAACGGCCAACAGCATGTAAATTCGCTGCCACGAACAAAGCCATTAGATGTGGCTTCGGGTGCGTGTTCTGAAGCTAGATGTTTTTCTAGATCAGTTACATCATTGTATTTTCGTAAACAACCAGGCCAGCGGCAAGTACATTGCACCATTGTGAAAAGCTAAATAAATAGAATCAAAAACGTACTTAATCCTCCCCATTCAGAGCATGATTATATTGTAAAACAAACACTAACATCATACCACCAAATACAAGTATGTCTACCCTGGTTAGACATACGTAATTCGTCCAATAAAAATAGAGCAGTGGTTTTTGTAATCACAAACCCTATTATTTCATCGAGATGACAGTTAATATAAACAAATATATTTAATTTTCCGTTTAATAGCTTATTTTTGTGCATATAAATTTTGTTAATATTAAGGCAAATAACAACAGACAATAGCAAATTGACGTGACAACAGCTGTGTGTGATTTTTAAATGAGGAACCAAGCATGTAGCAAAGCGCTGGTGTTATGTAGCTCCGAGAATCTTACGAACAGTGTCCTCGGAGATTTGTGCTGCCTTGTAATGCATTTCATTATATTTCCCAATAATTTCTCTTTAAGAATTCACCTTCAATAAGTTTCTCAGTCAAACAACATTCTTCAGTTTTTATGGCAGTGAGTGGTGTTATAGGCATGGATTCAACCTCTTAGTCATCGGAAATCACAAAATATAGCCCTTCTTCGTTGCTCCAAGTCAGATTATATTAATTAATCTAATCTGTAATTTTATACATGTAAGATACTAATGAAAGTGGGGAGAAGACATTATGTTGATGAGACTCGACATGATACCATGAGTGAGAGGTCACGAACTGTCTCGCCATTTCGTCATCCAAGAGTTATTTGTGGCCCTGAATAATTTCAAGTTCACGACTGCAAAATATTACCTGAAAAACATAATGGACCTAGCCACACTGTTTACTTACAGACTTACTAGTAGCAATATCATATCATATTTTTAGATGACGTGTTGAGCGATCCGTTTCCATCGTTTGTAATCGGTGAAGGATCCACATTGTTCGTGAAGGACGTCACAACAATTTATAAAACACACTAGGGGGATTAACGTGGACAGAGGGAGTATGTGGAGCTGGGGTGGGACTTCAAATACCCCGACAACCGAAGAACCTCGGGAAAAACAGGTTGATTGGGACCCTCCACCATTAAGTACACTACAAAGACCACGCACTACCTAATTACACGTACAACAAAGGACGCTCTTCGTACGCCTGAGTTAATAAAGCACTAGACCCGGTAACGACATCCTTCGACATCCCCTACTATCCAAAAAATGAAGGTGTAAAAAGGATCCACTCCTCCTACCCAGGTATTCATGCAGCCAAGTACCAGTTGAATCCTGGTGTTAGCTCCTTCGTTAGAATAATCATGGAAATCCGGCGGCTCAAATTTAATCCAAGATGTCAAAATACATATATGAAGGAACCGAAATTCACCCTTTTAACCAGTAATCAACAAAAACTTAGGGATATACAACAGTAAATGACAAAATAATCAAAAAATAAGGCGTCTGTCAACTGGATAAAATCTAATAAAACCATTATTTGACATGAATAACATTAACTATGGGAAAGGCTTAAAACATATTGCACAGTTATAGAGCACATGCATAATTGAACAAGTTCAACATTTCAAAAATGTAAAAGCAAATAAATGACCCGAAAACATAATAGAGAACAATTGTTTGCTTATTACAAGCACACATGCACGTAGTGTATTTGGGGAAGAATTGGATACAAATGATTTGCCCCATGAAACCGAGATTAGGTCCGAGAGTTTACAATTCCGAACGAGGTATTTTGTCACGATTCTTCTCAGCCATTTCTATGAAATCGCTTTTGTCCATGCATCCAGCGCATTCCACACCAATAAATGCCAATGTTTGTTTCAGTTGTCGAACGCTCATTTTTTTAAAGTCAGAATCACGACTAGGTACAAAAGCTAGAATGAAAATAGGTGCCATATCAGTAACTTACAGTGTACAATTTCGCAGATTTGAGGATCATTTACAGAAAGCTTTTGACAGATTCTTCCAGGTGGAATAGAAGACTTTAATTGGCGAGCTACATCATTGACTACTCGAGTGGGTGAGTTTGGTAAGGCACCAATATTCGAGCACTATATTCTGATAAAACCACCACAAGCTTACGATTTTTCTGTGCTTTCCTGTGAACGTTAAGCATGTTTCATCAACAACACGTACAGCATCGGCGTTCCTGTTTTCATCCACAGCTTTTTGCAACTTTTCCATTACCTCGATGCAAACTGCAAGTTAATTTTTCATTAAATACCTTGACATCCCTTTTTAGCGGCCCCGTTAGAAGACCAGATAAAAATCAAACAGACAAAAACGACCAGACACATGATAATAGGACGCATCATTCTGATGAAATGGCGCGCACACCTGGTAGACTGGTTTCAGGATGTTTCAAGCAGACAAACGGCAGTGTATGTCATTTATACGCTAGTTTTTACCATTGATACTTAAATTCTAAAAATAAATATTAGAAATTATTACGGGAGAGACTACCGTACTATGCAGCAAAAATTACAGGATGCAGACGTGCAGACGTCTCTTGTGACCGATCATCAGTCGTGATCGAACATAACGTCTACTAATTGCACTATTTAGGTAGCATAGCTCACGGAAAATTGTTGAGTTTATAATGACTCACTGGTTTTTTTAGGAAAATAGCTTAACGACTTAGAAAGGTTGATAGGGCATCTCTGAAAAAAACCTGGAAACCTTGTAACAAATTATGGGATTTCTTATTTTTAAGGCTGCTGAACAGAAATCCTTAAGACCTTCAAGATAGTCTGCTACGGTGCAGCACTACTAAATTATACCTCATGTAGGTATGAGGTACTACTGATTCAATTCCTTCCCATCCTTAATCCATCTTTAAAAACTACCAAAATATATAATTTAACTGGAATTTCACCTTGTTTATTTTTAAGTCGTGACTACGGACTTGAGCTATTTGGTTTGAACTAGGTGCTTGAGCTCTATTGCATGAAATTAGTCCCAAAATCTGTGAAGTGTCGATCAACCCCTACAGTGTTTTTTATTCTTCCTAAACTTCAAAAGAGTTATTGCTTTCTGCTTGAGATAGTATAACTAGCATTCCCCACAAACAGACTGGTCGTCGACCTAGGAAGAGCCATTTTAGGCTTTCACCATATCCGCCTTGATTCTGGACATCGAACGTTTCATTTTCCCTCTAATTGCCATCTCATATAATCTTAATCACTAAATAGAAATCAATCCACTTCTTCTAAATGTCTTCTTTCAAAAGACATAATCATGAGGTGGGAAAAGGAAGCGGGATACCAGTAATTTTTAAAAGACGAATCCGATGACCCATGCCTATCGCCTCTTGCACATTTCTATAGTTTTGTTCTATTAACGTATTTTTTCTCCTCTTTATTCCTCTAGGGTCAGGTGGAACTAACCCAAATCATATGGGGTTGTTCAAGATTAAGATACTATTTGATATACGCATTATAAATGTGAGGCCTCAATTGATGGATATAAATTTAGCTGTTTGTCTGTTAATTTGTAAAGCTGGAAGTGAATTGCGCTTTAAGGCGTGGTAATATGGGTTCGGAGCAACATGCTACGTTGCTCAATCCCTCTGCCCTCCTATCCTTTTCCCGTGACCCAGGGATGTACTAAAACAGCTGCCATGGGAAGAAAGGAATACTTAGTGACACAAGCTGAAGAAAAAATCTGTTCTGAAAGCGTTGCCGCATATTTCCAAAACCACTGATCATGGCGTAAATTTCGTTCCTCTATGTCATGCGTTTTTTCTCCAAAGGAAGCGGCAATTAAAAAATAAATAGCGACAACTAAAAATTACGCCATTTGGAGTTGAAAAAAGGTACTTACTCAAGCGAGTGATAGCCCATTTTCGCATCTACTATGTCGATCAGCATTTTCATACAGAAGCAACCGAAAGCGAGCCAACCTATGACAACTTCTGAGAGGTAGAAAGAAAAGGACATCATGATAGTCCGTGCACTCGAATTCGGACGTTAGATAGGAAAACAACCGAAGTCGACTAGCGATCAAGAACAGATCGTCTAGCTTCTTCCTATTGGTTGAGATAGTGAGCACACATTGGGCTACTGTCGCAAAATAATTCTGAGTTTCACAGTGACGTATTTTTATCAAAAGTTTATTCATGTTTATATGCAATATACATAATGTCAACGGCATATAAGCCATTGTTTGAGGTTAAGTACACGTGGACGTAGAGTAGCATCTGCCGATTTCAGGGTGCATATAGAAAAAGACAGACATGACGAGTTTGGACCTACTTTTGCACATTGATGTTTTCATCCTAGGTCCACTTTGGATGAGCCCTATCAAGGATGCACTGATGCTCAAGTCTTAATGAGTTAAGGATTCAATTAACGAAAATCTTAACAGGATACAAAGGTGATTAAAATAAATTCGCAGCCGTACTGTCTCTGTTTGTGCTTCAAAAGGACAAATACCTGAACAGGGAAACATGTCGATGTTTTAAGGAAAGCCACCGATTTCCTTTTAGAAATCCAGAAAAGAACATTACTGGCATAGCAGTGCACCCATCCTGATACAAATGTTGCAGTTAATGTCTGTAATAAGTGTTATTTAAAGCATCGAGTTCACACCATACAGAAAGCAAGAAAAGTGAATTGTAAATGAACTTTGAAGATTTAAGGGGCCTGGCTACCTACCATGGTACCAACAGCCATAAGGGTTCTTAGAATATGCATTTTAACCTCTTCATAAGAGCGGTACAATCAAAGAAGGAGTGATCGATGAAGTTCAAAGCATCGTAAAAAACCGATTTTCCGATTGAATAGATCGTACTTTGTTTCTGGCCCACTATGCGAAATGATGGATGAAGGATAACACTAAATAGCCTTAAGTAGGATGGAAAACACTTTGAGGACTCAGTGGGAGACGTAGAAGTGTGAAAAGTCTAACATTTTTCCAACGTTCCACAATGAATTAACCTCATAAGATGCAAGGAAACATCTTCTTTGAATGCAACAGATTGTAGCAGCTGAATAAACCTATTAAATTATGTTTAAAACATCATTATTGTAAACTGAAACCTCGTCGATGAAATGTACGAAAGTGGGGCCTAAAATCGAAATTGTGAAGGTTTGATGATTTAAGCCGCCACGAGTTTCATAGGCTAATGCGTAGATAAGTAGCTCTCTCCCTATTACATGTTACATGGTAACCAGGGCATTGAGGAAACTATGCCAAGGAACCAGGTACCGTCCAAATATGCTCTTACTCTGCATCAACAAGCTTTGGATGATGACTATGGGGATATGCTACCATTACGATTGATGAATCCAACAGAAATAACCAACCGAGTTCTGCTAAATCAGCACCGTATGACAAATTCAAATAGTGTGTTTCTCTTGTAGCTACTATCTCAGGTAACTTAAGAATCGAAGCTTTTGACTATTTCATTGATATGTTAATTTGACGTCTTTTAATATAATAAGAGCATCATCTGCCAAGCGCCAATTGCAGAGAGGCAAATTATTTTATTGGGCTCAAATACATACCGTTCTGGATATTTCAGACAAAATACAATAGAAGTTTCTCCGAATTAAAATGTTTTACTTCCCTCTACTTGAGGGGATTTGGTGTACGTGCTGGAGGTAAATTACTATAGGTCCCCCGTGGTCATACGATAAGTCTAGGTTTCTGCGGTTACTAAATAGCTCTGTGGTATGTAATGAGGTAGGTATTCACATTAGCTGCGTGAATTACAGACGCCTTTCCGATTCTTCATAATACGAGAAAAATCATTTACTCAGGAAAAGGTTTTTCCTGGTGCTAAAATCTTGCAGCAGCTACATTTAGTAAGCCCTTAAGTTCGTGGTACATTAGATGACTTGGTACAATAGTGTAACCAGTGCTGTGTCGAGCCTTGGTGGGCGAGGGCGTAAAAACAGGGCGAGAGGAGACTCATGGGACGTACGGCGATGTTGTCATCCCTACTGTGCTAATTCAAGTTGAATCGTTTTCTGAGTTATTGGGCTCAAATTAAGAAATCACCAACAGAATGTTTCAATGTTAATTGAAGAAAAAAGACGAGAGCTAGCGAAAGTGACTTCGTCCACGGGAAATAAAGAATGAGATCCGGGCATAAGAGGGGACGCTGGTTCACGAGTGTAGTAGGATTTCGCCCGGTAAATAGAGATGCTTACCTATCAGATTTCAAGCAAAGATAATTTATAGAATACAGAAATCCGTGATCTAGAGTCAATACACAAGGTAAAAAGGTAATGATTCCCAATCAACTGACATTAGTGTAACGTAATTTACCAATCACCGGTGTTTATCAGACCGAAATGACACTCCTTATTCTTCCCAAGAAACGTAAACAATCAAATATCTGTCAATGCAATGATTCAAGACCATAACCATTGGCTACCAATATACTGATAAAATAGTAACACTTCGCTTGCAGTCCCTTAGAAGCACGTGTCTCAGAGACGATATTCAGGTGCAGTTTAACACGAATTATTGATTGAAATTAGAGGCAAACAACCAATCAGTAAATTGCCAATTCAGTTCCTGGGTGCCATTGATTTCTGAACCCATCTAGCATCGAGCACACTAAAAGCCTGTCGATGTGTACGGACAGTACCGTGAGTCTTGGATATTTAGCGGACACGACTAGTTCGTTCACTGTTGGAAACTAATTCAGGATCGCGACCGCTTAACCAAACCCCAGAAAGAAAACGACCACGGTCGAGGCACCACAAGCCATGAAGACGATTGGCACTTTTTGGCACGATAAACAGATTCGTACAAGTGACTGAGCTCGAATTAGTTACTCCAGTTGCAACTGTCACGTCGACCTAGTAGGTCTTTGCTGGTAGCCAAATCACTTAGACCGTGGCTGCGACTCGTATACCCCGGATGTTCTAAAATTGCTTTATCAACTTCCTCAGCCAAGTATCAATGCTACGCACGCAGACACAAGCCTAGAGTTGGTGATTAAAACACGAGCCAGTCTTGCCAAACGTTATATTTATTTGAAATTAAACAAAGCCCGTAAAAAAGACCTCATAGAAGTGAAAAACTGAAAAAGAAAAGACAATGGTTTCATCAGTTTACGCACGATACAACCAAAGATCACAAAGTGAGTGAAAATGTTCAAAATGGGGAAATAAAGTAAAACAAGGAACAAAATGAATTTAGATGGAAGGGCACTGAGCAAAGCATAGTTCAAATAATTGCATGAAAAATCTATTTACAAAGAGGCGAAGTAAATTCATAAAACATTTTATCAAAATTGTTCGCTCACTGATAAGGCAAGAAACCTGTCTTAGTGGAGTAAGTTTCAGCCATTTGATTAAAACCAATTACAGCGATTCCGACTCCGAATACAACACCAACTAAAAGTGAGATAGCATTTTAGTGAATAGAAAACATTCTCCAGCTGCGACATCAAACTATAAAGCGTAAAGCTCACTGGTGTATAAGAAACGCCGACCACGAAGTTTAGGACACTTATTTGTTAGAAAGACTACCCCACCACTTGTCATGGAATCTTAAATTATTCAAAAAGTAGTCAGTCCCAAATAGTATCAACTGAAACACAGAGCCGAATTAAAGCAACTCACAAAATAGCATGATCAAGAGGCATTCACTTCCGAACTGCGCTCGACTTTCTGGATAAACGTATACCACCTACCAATTGTCACCAAAGACTAAGAGATAACCTACCTTTCCATTTTGAACACTCATAAAAGGCATTGAGTTTATAGAGACCCACATATATCCTGAGCACATCCCGCAAATAAATATCTGAAAGGTTGAGAATCAGTGCTATGTCCCCGGTAGCTCCAGTATGTAATTAAAAAGCGAAGAAACTCACCAACGAAACAGCACCAACGAAACGAGCACTGTGGAAAAACTTGAGTTTCCACAAAATAGCAATGAAAATAATGGCAGAAGCTAGAGGGTATACCTTTGAATAGTCCATTTTAACTGTGGCCTCAACCTAGGTGTGAAGGTAATGGAAATACCCACAACCTACTCTCAAACCGGACATTTTTGAAATCCATGCCGCCAAATTTGGAGCAACACCAACAATATGTGGATGATTTGTTTTCTCCAAGGTATGTAAATCCTGATGGGGTCCGATGTAGATAATATAAGGAGCAGTTGATATTTGTAGCTACCCAAACTAGAATAATAAAAGGACCGTACCAATTGAACAATCTCTATGGATGTTGCAAAGTCTATAAAACCAAAGGAGATTTCAGAAGAATCTGGGTGCTGGGAGTTCCATCGATTAGCGACATTAATAAGAGCCTCCATCGTTGGTCTAAGAAGCAGCTAGAAACATACAGTAACTTACACACAGGGACCGCATTCCGCCACCTTTGTTCCAATCATGAAAACGAATGAGTAGTTGCGATTAGGAGAAAGAACTAAGACATGAAATAGGTCCTTCGACATTGATATAAGACCATTTTCCCTTGGAAGGCTTTTCAGCAAAGTGATTCTGTCCTCCAAAGATTCCTACGAAAAAAAATAAAATTTAAAAGAAAAGCCAACCTGAGCACTGACCTCTATACCACTTAATACTAATAGAGGTAAAATCCCTACTAAACATAAACGCCTCATCTCGCACTCGATATCCTTTTAAGCGCCTAATGTGGGAGGCAATGATGAGCTAGTGCAATGTAGTCGCGAAAGCGAGTCAAGAACTCCAGCCAATCAAAGGTAAGCACCAACTCGAAGGCCAAATGACGTGGAACAGACATAAAAAGCAAAATTCTGGGGCTATAGAAGGAAACAAAATAACAAATACGCAATATATTTCTGTATACGTTGAATCAATCTCACAGAATTTTATAAAGGCGAAAGGAATTGATATACTAATGAAAATGAGATAAATATCTTAAGGTTTGCTGCCCAAATGTGATAGCTACACTCCCGCGAATTGCGGAATAGACCGGAACCCCACCTAAATTCAATTGCATCTATTGAAAAGCTGATAAATTACTACTTGCCAGTCCCCTCATGGCTAAGTTGACACAGGGTACAGAATTGTTGCATGTGTGAAAGACAAAAGTGAAGTCTACCTGTTCCAATAGATCAAGTACCACTCAATAAAGTTTTAATTTAAAATTTCATTTTCTATACAAGACACAATCAAAAAATGAAAAACAGGCAGGCTGTAGCTAGTTAAGGCTTAGTTTATTATGTTATTTTATGTTTGCTAGGAAAACCTTGACGCCCCGCTTAATACGCTTAAAATGGTAAGTGGTCGCTGGGTTTCATTAGATAGTTTTTAGAGAATAACATGTAATAAATATTTATTCTCAGAAATTTTCGTCAACTGCCATGTTATTTATAGATCAGTCAATTGCAACTGGCGGAGTCTAGTTCTTATTTAAATGAACATCACTGTTTTCACATTAATGGTACCATACTAATGCAATTTTAGAATTCATTCTCATCTTAAGCCATTCTAGATTACTGTTTTTTATTTTAGAAACCAACTGAATGCGGGTTTACCATATATTCCTGTTAAGGATAAAAAGGTAAAATTGGTTTTCATGTGGATTTCAAGCCAACCCTTGACATATTGTTTGGCGAGTATCACAGTGACAGCTGCTTTTTAGTATTGTGAAGTTTCTACCCTAATGTTTCTTGTGAATTGAATTTCAGTATTTGATCTTGTTGCAGGAAGGGGCCATTTTTGGTAAATGTCTATCACCTTACTTCAAAATTAAAAAACTCACGTACAGTGGATGATAAATCACACGAGCTGAATTTCTTAATTTAAGCCTGCCTTAACTCTGAAATGCACACACTGAATTTGCTTCAGGAGGGAGTGTGGAATGTTTCCACTAATGGTGACTCTGATTTTCGAACCGACTAGAACGATTTCTCCTCATTGTCCAATTCTTAAAACAATTAAAAAAGTCATTTCCATCGGCACAATATCACAGGCACCTCTAAGGTTCCTAACAACGACTTTTAGTTTTGAGGATATTTCTATTCATTTTTAGGCCCTTTTAAGTCCATCGCTCTAACGGTACATTCTCATCCGACGGTGACATTCGTTTGATTGTTAAATTCCAATCAAAATCCAGATATGATCAATGTAGTCTTTTAACATTTGTTTGCGATGATATTATGCAATCTTGCCCGATAAAGAATTGACAAATTAGGTGAGGAACTAGTTTGTGAGTTGAACGGTGATTGTGTAGACGCAGATGTTAATCTCTCAGCGGCTTCAGTCGCTTATCCCGAGACGATGATGAGTACTCTTGATTTTAATTCTGTGAGCATTGTTAATAACAGTGAAAAGACTGCAATTCAGCTGGGAATTGAAGGTATGATATCATTGCGACTTCAGTGTATGGGATTGGCCACAAATATTCAACATGTTTCCTTAAAATGGTCTGCTAATGCCAGGGTCATCTAGGGAGATTTCAATCACTTTCGGCCCTGAAGAACAGATTAATTACACCTCCGTGGCTCTCTGTACTGTCAGCCGACGCAAGGAACCATTAAAACTTGAACTTTTCGGTCCCGGAATCAGACCGATTTGAATTGAACTCTCCTTGAATTCTCCTTCACTTTATTGAACGCTGCTTGTACTTCCTAATACCGGCGAAACGTGTTTGCTTCATCTCCAGAAAGTTTAATCGAACCCAACAGATATCTGCCCGTTCTTATCACATTCTGTTTGATGTGTTTGGGTCATTTTCAGGAAGAAATAGAGTTTGGATTTCTAGGCAGCTTGAAAAAGCGCAACTTGATAAAGCTTGAAAAAAGCTCTCTTTTTTATTAGGCAAACTATTTATTTTAAACAATATATTTCGAAGCGGTCAGTGGTTCAACCCCCGGTTCCCAGGTTTTGGCACTGTTGGATTTGGTGAGATTGTTGATAACCTAATGTACATGAAATGTGCAAACCAGTACCAAATAAGTTCAATTTTTAAATATTTTGAGAAAACTGGGCTAAAAATGACGCATTATTTATATCTAGCAATTATGCTACCTTACTAAAAATTTACCATGTGGATGTGTACTTAATAACTTTGTAAAAATAAGTTCAATTCTGTTGATAATTAGACATCAGTATTTTAACTCCAAATATCGACTGAACTAGACACTAAGCTTTATTCAATTTAACTTAGTTTTATTATTTGTTTAGGAACTTGGCCGCTAAAAGACTTAGATTGAATTAAAGACATCATATAAATTCATAATCTAGGTTTCGTTGCTACAAAAAGAATACGCTCGCAAAATTGTGAATCGATTCCCTTATCGCTGAATATCAGTGCTTATGATTGCAGTTCTGTAGTGGTTCGTAGGGGTCACCAATTTGTAGTGGTTAGTGCCTACTACAATAATCTCCAACCCGAGAGAGAAAGAACCACGTCATTACGCTGCGTAGAAATGAGTATATTTGCTAGGAAGAGGACTAGCGTAGGGCAGCGGAACGGTGTTGACAGCACGCCGTAGAACGGCGGTGTGTGTTAGCACGCCGGAAGTTGTCTATCTCGGCTGAGGAGAACTCGATGCTGATTGGTCGAGTCGTTCCTTGGCTTGCTCTTATTGGGTAGCCATAGTTGCCTTGATAGACATGCGTGGGCCGATCCTATTGGATGGCGTAAGTCAGGTTAATCGGCGCGCTACAGTTCCTTATTGGCTAATCCATCTGAAGTATTTTTGAAACCATCGGAAGATACAGAGTTGGAAATCACTTACTGCTCTTCTCAAGTAGGCTGCCTAAGCGCTGCTATTCAGATCTACTTAGAGGCCGTCGAAAGCATTTACGAAATCCCAGTCCACGCAATGTAAAATTCTATTTGATTGTATACTAAAAAACCCGAAATGGAAAGTTTGCCTTATTTTTGTCTCTTAGAAGCCGTGTCCCTACAATCAATCCACAGTTCACACAAATAAATATTAAAGTCCCTCTGGTAAACAATTCCCAGCTTCCTGCCAAGTACTTCATCAGTGACTTCGCAGGAAGGACTTTCGAACTGTCAGCGACATCAAACAACGTAAATGCGCCTTTGATTCATTTCAATAAAAATACTAAAATTATAATAATGTACTTTCTCCATGAAGGGACTTCTCCAACAAGATACCGTGACGTATATTCCGTTTGAAATTTGCGCTAAATCAACGGTAACTTTTTTAATAAACATGGAAATATCAATTGTCGGAGCTGATTACAATCCAACTGTAAGTTCAGTTCAATGCAAGGTGGTATGGGATCGCCTAGATCGATGTAAGTTAATCTATCGTCAAGAAATCAGCTTCTCCCCCGTCAACCAGAATATCCAAGATGGTTCCTCCGTATCCCGATTTGATCAACTCCTCCACGGTTATGAAGTTGGGATCTTTGGGCTTAATGATGTCATGAATTTCAGTGAAAAAGTTTCTAAAGTATACTGGGTCGCCTCTAGGCTCTCCATTATTGAAATAGAACTCCAATGTCGATATGTCTAATCTTCCACTGCCAAAGGTGTCCAGAATTCCAAACAGGAACCTCACAGATTGCTCTGTCTGTCGGTTGGTGAGAGCAAGAACTAAGTCAACATACACTCGATAGTCAATAGTGCCATTCTCAGTCGGTAAGACGCTAAACACCTGATTAACAAAGGCTCGTTTCAAGCGTCCGTACTCTGTTGTCAGTTTTGATAACTCCTCCCTTGAAATACTCCCGTCTTTATTGGCATCTAATTCAACGAAACTCATATATACACTTTGAACAGAAGATAAGGTAAACCAGTCAGGATCCTTTTCCTCCACCTTGGCACTTTTGAGCTTCCATATGGAGTCCAAAAATCCAGAGGCGAGAATATCGCAAATTCGTACTCTGCCCACACGCATTGGATCCAGAAAGAAGAAGAATTTCCGCGAAACAGTGCAAAGGTAGAAGGGCAAAAAACTCTTCTCCATTCCATCAAGATGACGTAGAGTTGGGACCAGTGTTGCCAGGTAGTCTTCAAGTTCAGATTCAACCAAATATCCGCTCCCCATCGTATCGAAAGTAGTCATGGTAAGTGCCGCCCTCTGGTTCCAAGTCAATTTCAAAAGAAAACTGCAAAAGTCCTCGATTTTGAGGCGTGTTAGCTTATCCCCATGACAGAGTTTGACGAAAGTGGTGGCTTTAAAGTATCTCCTCGCCTTAGAAGGTACCTCTTCTTTGGCTATGAGAAATCCAGTGTAGCTTATGAATTCTTCGTCTTCTGAAGCCGTTTCTAGAGAGTACTTTTGAAGGGTATTTAGAATGCCATGAATTTCTTCGTCGGTCAAAATACACTTCATTTTTCGGTCTCTTTGTAGCGTAACGATCCATTCCATGATTTTGGAGCTAATAAACCCAGTAAAACCGATCTTCAGGTGACTTTCATAGGTCATTGATGAAAATCAGCATTTGAGAAAACGAAAATTGGACCTTTGTGAACTTATGTCAGTACCTCATAAACCTGAACTTGATTCAAATCGTGTTAAGAATATGAGTTGTACCGTGAGGTTGCATCGATAACATTCGATTTTTCACTGGGAAATACATAATAACGACGAAGAAGAGAAAAGTAGCCAACTTCTTGATTTCTTGAGTAATGGGTTTTTCTGATAAGATGGTGTAAAAAGTACTATCAAAGTCTAAAACTTACAGCAGGCAATCCCTCTGGTCGATCTTCTCCCTTTCATTTTCGGTTTATGCAGGACAACGAGTAGCGTATATTTAAAGTCATGTTAATTTTCAAAGTCCTGTAATTCACTGATTCATTGCCAATTTCCTACCCGAATTCCAAACAGCGATTTCATTTCCTTAAGGTCAAGCAATTAAAAGGCAGAGATGTCATAATGGTGGGCTCGGTATACATAAGCTAGCTCAGAAATCATCCATGACCGCAACAAGTTTGGACTTAGGTCTATGAAGGGGCAGCTAATATTAGGGCATTAGGTAAGTACTTTGGTCCATGTTTATTGGGTTATGCGAACCCTATGGTTTACACCTGTGTCCCCAAAAATTGCCGACCCGGAATGGCATCCAGGACTACGCCTGTGTGCTACATAGGTACTCGTTAGCAAGCATTGCACATGGGATTAAAATAACCAATTTGAGGCCAAGAACCTCTTTGCGTATGGAGTGGAGGGCTCCGGCAGCGGGCCCAAGTGAGTGCTTGTGTCGACTCTTCATCTGACCACATTGGGCTTCATCCCCTCCGTGGTGGAGATGAGCATTAGCACAGAATGGCCGTGCTCATACTACCGATTCAAGAATAAAATGTCTAATGCACGGCTTTGTGTGCATCTATAAAGGCCCTGAGTACGTGCTCCAACAGGAAGGTGCTAGCTCTACCTCGGATTGTCATATTACAACAAAAGGGGTTTCTTTCAATAGCGTGCTTTTTGCCACAGAATCGGTGCAAGTCCTAGCAATCTACAATTCTGGGAAAGTGTCCAGTCCGTTTCACTTTACCAATGATAAAAAATGGTATTAATCCTAAAATAATCCCTTTGGAGGGTAGAGTTCCTCCAAAGGGATGCGTAGAAATCAGAATCCAAGTCGAAGTTACAAATCCATGTGATTTTACGGTTTTCACAAAACTCCATCTGTTCAATAAGTATCCAAAACTAATCAGAATACACGGGAAAGCCTGCTTCTCGCACATCTCGTAAAGTTAGAAAAACGGAGTGTGATGTGTGCCCATATAAACGAGAACTTCTCAGAAAATCAGGGAATTTGTAGGATTTTATGCACTACGTTCTTTAAGAATGACGCTGCGGCCATATAAAGTGGGTCTTGGTAACATTACAGAAGGTGAAATCATTGACAAGGAGATAATTTGCAATCAAATTGCCCACTCTTTCTATTTCAACTTGTTTGTTGAAGTGAATGTTTTGAAATTACTTATCAAGAGGGGTATACAGATTACTTTTGAAATGGGATTATGTATTACATTTAATTCATCAAAATACGTGGAGAGATTTCTTAAGGCAGAAATACCAATAAAGGTTGGTCAACGTTGTTGCCTATAATTCATTGCTTCAAAGATTTATCATTTTGTAACCATGCCTTTACTACTGGTGGCTAATATAATCGAGCAGACTCAATAAAGAGATTTGAGGTGCCCCCAAGAAGTGGATGTCTTTGGCCCGATCAAAAGCAGAATGTATTTGTGAGGATTTGTTCTTGAATATTATAATTGCTGTAGACAAAATTTAATTCTAAGGCAGGTGGACCAATTAGTGAAAAAGTTGTATCGAGTATCTCGAAACAATCGACCAAAGTATCTATCCATTGCTGGGGATTCGGACTAGACCCCATTTGATAATCCGACCCGACGTCGTCAGATTTAATTCTTTACTCCCGAATGGAGATTTTGATATCCAGCAAGCCTTTCTCAAGAACCCATGTCCTTTTCCTGTGGAGTTTTACAGCGTCGACTTCGATGATACCACAGTTGAAGTGTTCCCGATTTTCACAGCCATTATCATTACAATTTTCTTGAAAGATTGAACCTTTATTGCCACTCTAGGAGGAAGATGATATTCGTTGTTTGCCTCAATTCGATGAAACACATGAGATACTTTAAACACAAAGGCGAGCATCCATCGGTTGAAGTCCTCGATAATTACACCTTTGTTTAACACTCAAGTGCTACTTTCAACAAAGTAAGTAATGTGGTAAAATGACATGCGAACGATTGAGTAACAATTGTTTCAATTGTGGATACGCTAAGATCTAGATACTGGTTATCTTTGAGAATATAGATACTTTTGACTGACTAATTTGAATATTACTATTGCTTAGGTCGAGTCATGGAGATAAACCCAGTCCTACTTTGAAAATATCCCCTCTTCATACCTTTTTGGAAGCTTAAATGTTTTTCAATATTCAGTGGCCCGAAATTATTAACGATTTAGGAGGGCGGGAAAGCCTGATTAATGAACCATTTACGGACCTCTTAAGTATGCAAACGCAGATTTATCCTAGCAACTTAAGTGATCGAAAATACCATGCTTTGCAGTTGTCCACCAGGAGTTTCATCTAAACATGTCCCTCATTAATACACGACTGCCGGCACTTCCAAACAATTCATACGAACATCGTCACCTAAACTGTTCTTTCTCTACTTTGGTTCGTGAAACAAACACTACTTCTGTGAATCTTCCCCGCTTCCCTCTTAGGAATCCTAGAAGTAACCTTCTCTCCAGATTGAAATTTGGTTCTGTTCATCGTGCATTTTCCTTCTGAAGTTCCACTTGCAAGGGAAACTGGCCTTAGCTGGGTTCAAGTATTGGGTGGAGAAGTCTAAACCTAGGAGTGGGATTAATTGATCGATACATGAGTCGTGTTTGCAAACCACTAATAAGACAAATGATAGAAAATATCAATTTTATAGGAAAGTGAAGTGAATGATCCGCCTTTGACATGCATGAATCAGAGGAGATCTTCAAATGACTAAATAAGCCTAGTTTTTTTTAAATTCATCATAGACAGGTCGATTATGTGGCCCAAGAAGAAGAGTATGGAAGTAATCTCATACGCCCAGAGATATGTGGATGACAAATTACTAGCAAAGACGGAATTCGGAATCGTTACCCTGGTATTCGGTTCGCCAGAATCGGGAGTCTAATCTTGCAAAATGCTTTGCAGAACACTACACTGCAGCTTATATAAATCTTGAATGCTTGCTCAGAAACACCGAAGCTAGGGTAAAACTATCACTTTTAACATAAATTCTTAGGAATCTGAGGTAACCACCCTATGCGAAGGATAAATGAGGAGGATTGTTTCTGTGGTTTTGTGATTGATGACATTCGGACAACCAAAATATGTGAAGTAGTGCTAAAGTCTATTGGTACGAAACGAATCAACTTTTTTGCGATCACAGTGATTTGGAGTTAATAGGGCTTGCGGATACACTCTATGAGAAAACCCTAAACAGAACTGAAAATTTCCTTTTTGAGCGAAGGCTTGCGGAGTGCAGAAGTCTCGAAGAGTGGCAGTACGATGTCCTTTGTGAGGGAGATCGGAGAGATAGATGGGATCTTGGCAAAGTGGAAACGGCTACAGATCGAAACTCGTAAACAGTATGAGATATTTTACTAAAATAGCGGAAACTGTAGATCAGTACCCCAAGAACCACCAACCAAGTCTAAAGGCGAACCATCTAGGTAATATAGAATGAGTTTAATTTGTGCTTTCTAAAGGAAGTCGACTCGAAGGTCATCGATATCCTCTGCAAGCTCTACCATTCGATGCTGAAAGTGATCTTAATTTCGACAATGAAGAAACGGTTTTTGGTATAAAACCCGAAAGGTGGATAATTAAAAGTGGTGAAACGCAATGTACGACCGTTTTCACTTTTCCTAAAAGCGCTAAAACAACAGCTAGTGATCTAATTGGCTGGATCAAGGATAATCCAGAATCAATCAGGTTCAAGTTCGCTGTGGATGGGGTCCTACCACGCACTGAAGTAGAACCAAAGACTCTCAACTTTGGGAGTGTAATTAAACATCAACAAATTGTGATTCTCAATCCCACCCCGATGCTTATTGCTTGGGAATGTGACGATCCAGAAATTACAATGATCCGGGGATTCACCGTCAATCCAAAATCTGGTGTCTTAAAGGCAAGGAATGCAGTTACCATTGTGGCAGTTAACTATGCCCCATCTTCTGAACAGCCGAAGTGGGTTATAAAGGATGCCTTGAGATTCACCGTGTAGGATACGAGGGGACTATCAGGGCCATGTCTGATGCAACCTTCCGTTAGTGCTCAGGTGGAAACCCATAGCCCGGATTTTGAGATCATGGTTCCTAAAGGTGTACATTAATGAATTGATCCTCCAAATCTATTCCTCCATAGCTTCTAATGAATGTTTTCGGTGCACTATGTCTACCATAATATCAGATGGAATCAACTTTGGACTGATGCAAATTGGAGATCAGGCAAAGAAGTATGTAGAAACTCGAAATCGTGGGCCATTTAATCTCTTTCCCTTTATCCACTTATCATGAAAATTACAGGCATTTTCATTACAGTCAGAAAAGCCTTCCCACAGGTATTAATAAAAAATGGAATATTATTTTCTTCTGTTGCAAAAGGAGCATTAAAAAGGCTTCCAATTTCGACACCGTAAACTTTCTCAGCCTTTGAATTTTAAGTTTTTTGGGCACATGCCATAAATGAGGTTGAATTTTTCAAACTTTCATCATTAAATCTCCAGGTTGTCACTCAAATGCTTATTAAGCGGCAGCTCATTGATTCTCTGTAGTAGGAAATCAATACTTTCACTCGAGAGGGCCTCGAAATTTCTCCTTTTTTAACTAGACAAATTGCTTTCTTGTAAGGGAGGGTCGTAGTATTTGGAAAATTTGGAAGGATCCATATTGCAGATCTATTGCTAATTAATTTTTTATTTCACGAGGCTGCATTTCGCATCTCAAGAAGACAACTTTAGGCAGATCTTCAACACGAATCTCGATTCAGGAGTACTCTTACCTTATCAGATAGAAAACCTAATGGTAAATCGTATAGACCATCACCAGCGGCTTTAGATTTTCTGCAGCGTATTGCATGAAGTGGAGCTCGAAGGTGAAAGTATTTATGTATGTGAAGTCGAGACAAATTAAGGCATTCCGATATACTCGAATTTCATCTGCACTCCAGTAAAAATAGCAAGCATTAGGTGAGTTGAAGCCATTAATATATTGAAAGGAATAAATAGTTCCATAAACCTCCACCTTTTTAAAAGTTGAAGCATTTAGATTTGTTCGCATAAAATTCGTGGCTCTATTCCTAGTTGATGAGTATCTTATACAAACCTTGTATGGAAAATAGCAAGATATTAGTGAAGGCATCAACAAATCTCAAGAAACCCAAGCAGGAACGTTACTCGATATCTGCTAAAATTATGCGTTCTTTGAGTAGTTGGAAACTGTTTTGTGGGTTTGAAAAGGTTCAGTCAAACACGTAGGGGGAACAGAATAGGAACAAGCCTATGAAGAGATGGAACGGACGTTCGGATACTTGATAACTACTGTGGCAGAGTCTCTACAAATAGATGGAAAGCAGTTAATGAATCGGCTTATTGGGACACAATGAAAAACCTAATACCAAGTCAACTAATAAAACTAGTAGAAGGTGAATCTCGAGGCAGAGTCGATTCTGGTGCAGTTGGTAAAAGGACCGGTTTTTACAGTTCCAGAGCAACACAGATCTTCATGCAGAGTTCTGTCGGAAAGCAAAACTGTGTACGCACCTTTGTCGGTGGACCGTCTTACATAGTCGTGTCTTAGAGGCAGAATGTGAGCATGAGATAGTTGGCCAATAGGGATACCACAGATTAAGTGATTATCTTGTATTGATTGGTTGAGGCTTTGTAAAGTATGAATTAGAATACTTTTCTTGATTAATAAGCCTTCTTTTTTGTTACATATATAACAACTTCCCCTCAGAAGGAATAGCAAAGAATACGAGAATATCGGAGGAAATTAAGATAGAAAATTGTGGTCTTTTCGATCTTCGGTATAGCATCGTTCCGATTGTGCAGAATACCAAGACCCTTCAGCTAACATCATTGAACAATTGGCTTCATTTATTTTGAGAAATTAAAGCATATCTTTTATAGTCGAACGAGAATGAGGGAGCTAACTAGAAAAGATCGAATCTGTCAGGGCCCCTTTACAATTTCCCTTGCTAATAGATCAATTGCAATTGGCAAGAAGCAATCAATCACAGTGGAGCGTGCAGTTAGGTCAACTCCACAGATTTTCATTGAGGTAAGGCCATAAGAAAACCAACTACTAGTGCTAGGTGCATCCAACGTATAAGCCGTTTGAAAAGTACTCTTTGAAGCTGATGATAAAGATATGTTAAAGTCTCAGTAAAGCACTCTGTATCTTGTAAAAAAATAGGAATTTCGATCACTCTAGAATGAATGAATTAAAAAAGAAGCATTTTTGAGACAAGAAATAGAAAAAAATAGATTACGATAAATCTAATAAAGACTTTTATGAATCAGCTCGTTTGGGACTGTAAAAAGGAGAATGGCCAAGAAATTGCCTGGTTTTACCTAATAAATACAAACCTTGAAACGGCTAAATACCACTCATATAGAAGCATCAGATCCTTATTAGAGATAGTATATCTAGGACGCTTTTAATGAGTACTCGTCACATATACACACATATTTACATCAACTAGGAAGGCTAAAGAGTTGTTGCATTTTTCCTTATTAGCTGAAGCAGTTATAGGCTGGTGAAATGTATATAAAGTTTTCCCCTATTAATTTACGTTTTGCTCTTATAAGAGAAGCTGCAGTGACCAAAAGCGTTTGTGAATGTGGAACGGTAATAAGCAAAATATGAATGCAGAAGTTTTCAGCTAAAATGAAATGCCACACTAAGTAGTGGAATGTCTCACACTGAAAGGTTGTCATAAATTTACCATATTGGAAGAAATAAAACTACATTACTATTGAATATGGAATATTATAATGACATAGTACGAAATCGTTGAAAAAAATGAGAGGTTCATCAGAACATATATATTGAATGAAAATTGTTATCCTTCAGAGTAAAATTAGAAAAGAAGGTGATATGATATGAGATTTGAAATAGAATATTTGATTCACTAACAGGGTGGCCTGCATTGCATATCACGATGTCTCAAAAACTGAGTTGATAGTGTCAGTATAAGTAGAGTCTGAAGGCTGGCTGAAGGCTTCCCTACCAAGTGTACAGTAGGCAAAGATAACTCATCCCAGTCCTTAAAATGTATTCAGAAGTAAACGGTCATCCTCCAGGTAGGAAAAAAGCCTGACGACCATGCACTGCTTTTGACGCAAAGATGCACTTTGGTAAAGGTGGTCTTATTTATATAAGGTACAGCAAATGTCATGACAAGGACCTTCTTACCAGTGTCCAATGAATGTATCTTGGAAACAAAGTGTGAACACAGCTGTCTGCCTCTAGCAATCAGTAGTAAGACACTTAGTCGTTGAGCTAGGCTTCCTGTTGTGTGTCTTTCATGGTATCCGCTTTGTACTTCACAAATTGTGAATATTGTTCCAAAATTGCCTCGACTTAAATAATGGCCGTTTTTTATCGCCATAGGCGAAATTACTTTTCGATTTAGTGGCAGGAAATACAGTTGGTCAAAATTCGAAACGATAGTTTGATTCCTTGCAAGGTAAATATGTGTTAAATGATGGAGGAATTCAATGCTCAGTATTTGGGTTCAGCGATGGTAAATGAATTTATTCGTTCACCTAAATTTTGGTGTTTTCAGAGTCTGGGTCCACTACCACCACATTAGGTTTAAAAGTGAGTGAAATTGAATAATTTAAAATCTTACTTAAGCCGGAAACGCGGAAACAAAAAAAGGGTTTTATAAAAGTAATTTTAATCCCAACACCGAAGGTAATGATTAAGAATCCTGTTTGACCGAGTTACTTGGAGTCACAGGGATGAAGTCATCATTTACTCCGAGGATTGAACTTTTAGAGAAGCCTTTTGAATCTCTAGTCAACAGGTTAACTTGTCTAAAAAGTATGCCAATTTCGTGTCCAATACTTGAGATTTTGATGCCCTGCATGGAATTTTAAGCTCGGCTTTTACAGATCTTGAAATAGTATGCTATACTGGATGCACCATCTTTAAACCTTTTCTAAAGAGCTACCCAGTTCAAGACGGTTTTAAGGGTGACCAGTTGTTCTCATGCATGGTCGTCAGATCACCTTCACTTGGCGATCGGAGTTTTGAGCCCTCGGTCATCGATGAGAGTTTTCATCAAGTTTCGCAGCGATGAACCCATCGCATATACCGAATCTAAGGTCCATTGTGAGCTGTTAAGAATAAATAAAAGAGTAAGATTTTTAAATGATCCCATATAATTGAAATCACATCAATTTTAAAACTTATACTTAAAAACTTGTTTCAATTTTTGGCATGTTACGTTGCTACTAAAAGGAGTTTGCAAAAATTATATCCATCATCTGGAAAAACGATTTCTGAAGTAATATTTGTGATGTAGAACCACAGTGGATTAAGTGGGAACTCCTCAAATACTGGCAAAAATTTAAATCGTTCAGTTTATAGGATGCGATTTTTCTGGAATTATGTCATCAAAATAACTGGCTAATAAATTTCACATTTGTTTAATGCAGTGTTGATACAAGTGGCTTTTTCTGCATCCTGTGTTAATTAAAATCCCCCTCACTTCTTAGAAGTCAGTCCGATGTCACTAAATAGTCCATATCAGCCATTTTTCAAATTGAACGATGAGAAAAGGGAGCAGGAAAGGATCTTGGACAAAAAATCAAAAGAAATCAGATAAGGATACTTTTATCTTAGGAACAAATACTGAACTGGTAAATAGTGATGTTCAATCAAGTGAAAAGTCTAATTAATGACCACTAATGGTAGGGAAAGGCTGTCAAGCATCGAACCAATAAGATATCAAGAAAATGGTGCCACTTTAATAAGACGATTTCCTTACACTACTATAAGTAAACCTTCAAAAACGAACTAAAGGTCTTTTTAAGATCAAGAGTACCAAAACACTGGAAATCGGTAAACTCTTAGAGCATCTCGTGTAATGAAATAACATTACGAATTAACAAATCCAGGCTTCATATAATCTTAACAGAAATTAATTAATGGAAAAGAAGTTTCTATTACTCCTTAGGATTCATTGGTAAAAAAGAGCACAGATGTAACAGAGGAAGAAATAGAAGGGTATGTTAAATGCACGATTTGCTTTTCTTGAAATTTATCTGCCTGTGATCTACTTTGGTGCATTCAGAAACTCACGAAGTATTAAAACACCAAGGAATCGGTTAAAAGTTATGTCCAAATCGCAGAGAGAAATCGCATTAGCACGTACTGGCACACATTGTACGGAAGTAAGTGCCAATCAAGAGAGAAACCTGGAAAACGAGGTTCAAACTGAAGAAGAGAAAATGTATCTAAAACTACTATTTTCCGCCGTCAGTGGGCTGGTTGTGTATCCCTATGAGCCCGCATATTAGGTTTCCCGACACACCACTTCACCGTGAAAAGGTACAAACGTACTGCCCATTTATCTTAATGTTCTGCTGACGAATTTCAATAAAGAACATAGGCGGTGTGACGATGTCCTTCAATATAGAAAAATGCGATGAATCCTCGCCTTTTGAAACGGAGCCTTCAGAGGCAATGGTTCTACCAGGAGCAACTACCCAAATTAAAGTGAGTTAAATGAGTTTGAAACACTCTAATAAAGGCTTTTAAAGTAAGTTTTAAAAATGCACTCTAGCTAAGCTTGCTAGATGGAAATTGAAAAATAATTAGAATTGAAATTGGGATATCTGGTTGGTTTTCAAAGAAATCAATTCTAAGTTGTAAATTTGACATCTATAGACAAGTTAATCTACGATATCCTAAAGTAGCTATTAGACACCGCATACTAGAAAATACAATGTGCCATATAATGCACAGCTACTTATTTATCATTTAAAGAAATTTTCTAGCAGAACATTTGAAAAAAATTTCGTAATTTTGCTTGATGTAAAAAGGTGCAAGTATTGAGGGGATTATAGCGTAGGTTCTCTTCCTAGAAGGATTAGCTATCCAAGATGAAGCTTCCCAATTCTCGGTCCGTACCGGAGTGTTTATCATGAAGGTGCTCATAAGTGTGTGTAGGTGTGTTAAGAATCGGTTGATTTATCTGTAAACAAAAGGGACTGGTGGATTCAGGTCAATGCACTCGGTCCTAGGGGTGATTCAGTAAGCACGCTCTTCAGGTGCAGAGGTGACCTACTAGGGTCCAATGGTACTGCCAGTTCACCGCAGTAGCATTTACAGTAGCAAACCATAACACCAGCCATTAAAATTAACTGTGTTCTATTACCCGTCAGTCAAGGATATTTGGTTACATCTAATAATGTATAATTTTACCAAATATTTGTGTATTACTTGTTAATAAATAATTCGTGAATTGACAATTGAATAAATCCCTGGTTTACGTTGCCGATTGAACCAAATGCACATTGCGGAAGCCACAGCCCATATTTTCCGATGGAAGTGATGACAAATTTTAGACCAATATTTTCTTGAAGTGCATAAGCCATTAAATGTTCCGGAAATTGTTTCATCAATACTAACAAGTTTTCCATATTCAATGAACCACACTTTATTGGAACCTTATAGCAGAGCATGCTATAAAAAGCACATGTACTTATGCTATCGTAGGGAAATTTTTCTTAAAGTTAATTTTTTTTACCGTTATTTGCTCACATTCGTTTAATTTAAGTGATTTAAATTGCACTGGATGATAGATAAATGCCAATGAAATTCCAGACCGGTAAATCTCACTAAAGATCTTATGGCTTTAAAGAAACAAGGGTAAATCATGATTAACTGAGAAGTTGGAGAGCAAGATGTGGTTTCATGGGCATAGCAGGAGGTGGTTTGTGAGCTTAGCTTCAAGTAATTAACACGATTCTAGGTACTATTCATCCCAAAATGTCCTGGCAAACACGAAGCTGTGTTCTTACTAAAAGCTCCCAATACAACGGATGAGTTGGCCTCTACGAAAGGATTATACTTCAGTGGCAAAGCCCTCAGTAAAACGCTCCACTGTGTGCTACCTGAAAGCACCTATATTGTCAAGAATCCATCAAGCGACCAATTTTGGAATGCGGCTTCCATTTTAGAGCTGGTTTCTCCAGCGATTGATTGCAAAGTCTCTAGGTGCGTGTTCACCTGCCTCCCCCGTCTTGTCTACTCCGGAAACGTGCTAGAAACTTGTAGTTTGGATAAGCTTCCTGCTTGTGAAGAAACCATGGTTACTAGCAATAGAAATCGATTACTCCATATTCAATTCTCCAATTCCATCGTAAGTCGTTTGAAGTAAAGAATGCGAACGAAGGACCAGTGGAAATCAATGTTAAACAATTTTGGTACAACAAAAACCGTTTCAGAATTGATGGTGCTCAAACCAACCTCGGCCCATCCCAGTCAACTCAAGTATGTTTAGCTACGATTACTCTGGGCAAGCTACCTTTTATGCCCAATGTACTAACGATTATTCCCTATTTTCATTTAGGTGACGGTAACTTCTAAAGGCATTGCAAAAAGCACAGTAGAATCCTTTGCTGTCTTCAAAGCAAATGAACAAGACACTCCGCTTGTACTCGTCGGTCACACGATGGAAGAGATTGTGGCCTTTGACAAAAGCCACATTCATTTTTCCGAAATATGAGTAGGAAATTTAGTTGAAGAATGCTTTCAAGTAGTAAACACGGAAGACTTCCCTGTAGAATTAAAATTCGATGAGGCTCTTTAAAATGCAACGAAAGTGCTAACACGGTAGGTATTTCACCAATGTCTGGATTCGTTCCGGCTCGCAAAAGGTATATTTGAAATCCACAATTTATTACTCGAATTTTTACTTGATCGATATCATATTTTCAAATAAAAAAAGTTTTTTAGAGCCTACCAGTAAGTCCTGTGAATATGTTCTTCCATATTTTTGCTCCTAAGGGTACACATATTTTATTCCACTTGAATTAAACATGAATTAGTCACCAGATGCGACTTAAACAGAAAAAAGCTCAACAGTTTCTCTCAAAATCTTACTTTTAATACAGAATATCAGTTGAATTGTCCTTCCAACCGACAAAAGAAAGAACATGTAAATTTTAAATATTGTGCAGGGTCAAATTTCGTCAAAAACTGATTTGTCTGGGCGTAGAGACGTCAAGTTTGAGATTCACTACCTTAACCTGGTTATCGGATGTGGTTAATGAAGAAAACAAACGAGAAATTCTACTCAGTATTCCTAAACTTCTTCCTAGAAATGCTATGAAATTTATTTCCAACGCTATCCACAAAATAACTGCCGTTGCAAACCTACGCCGGTCCATGTAAATTGTCGACTTTGGAGAAGTTTTCGTCGGATACGAGGGTATGAGAACTATCAAACTCGTCAGCCACTGTTATTACGTGTTACAGTTTGGTACCACCGTTGTTTTAACGCTGAAGAAAGTGCCGGAGTTCTTCAAAATAGTGCCGAGCACCGGAGCACTTTGCCCCTCGATGAAAAATGCATTTGCATTACTTTCAAATCCGATGCTGTATTTAGAACAACTTCAACGAAATCCAATTTTCCTGGGTGTCATCTCGGTTTTACATGGATCTGGGTTTGCCCTGGACCTCCGTGGACAATCCGTGGCTAATCCGGTCAAAATGTCTCCATCGATCTTACATTTTGGAGCTCAATGTATATCACAAATCGGACTAGGTGTTGTCACAAAAACCATTGGGATTTCAAATGAGAGCAAAACCGCTCCAATATACTTCAAATTAGTGTCTTCACATTACGCGAATTCGTATGCGATTTTCCTCCTCAAATGATTGCACCAGGACCAGTAGCTAAAGCTGAGGTTATGTTTTACCCATCTTCGAAGAATGATTTCAAAGGAAGCCTACTATTCAAACTTAATCGAAAAGTTAATTTCTTTGCCCCTGTTAAGGGAATGGGGTTGATCTGGATCTAGCCTTCGATTTCGGTGACACGATGATTAACAAAGAACGGTCAGAGAAAGGATATGCCTCTTCAAATAGTTTGAACAACCAAGAATCTCATTTACCTCAAATGCAACTCGGTACTCTAAATACGATCAAACCAGTAGTTGTATTGCTTCAATAATCGGTGAAAATCGTGCTGCAGTAGCTATAACCGGTGCATCCGTTTTACCCAATTCTACCGAGCTGAATGAAGTTCGTGTCAGCTCACCAAAAAGCTTGGTTCATTTGTCAGAAAAATTCTCTAGCTTTTCTGCGAATAGCATCGTACGATAAAATTAGTAAATCTACAAATGGATCTAGCAAGTTAAACCCAGCAGAGCAGATCGAAGTTGTGTTTAATCCTCGTGATCGACCAATAAACTTGTTTTCCGAAGTCATTCTCCTAGAGGTCACCAGTCAGAATGACCCTGAAAAGAGCATATGGGTACCTGGGTTCACCATCTGTGGAAGTTGTTCGGCAATTAAAGTTATTCCAGAATCCTCTCTCGTCAATTTCGGAACAGTGGTGATTGGCAGTAGTCAGACTGTGGCAATCTCGAATCGAGGAAACGAGACGGCAAAGTAAGTTTGAAGTTGTATGGTTGGTACTTATTTGTTTACACTTCTAGTTTTGTCTGGGATGAGAGGAGTTTACTGACTAATATTTTGGAGGTCGAACCTAGGAGTGGGATCATCCAAGGGGGCTCTACGACTCACTTCAAGTTTAAAATGTGTCCCTGATCCGCCAAAACGGAACTCAAATTTGAAGGCAACATGTGGAAGTTAAGGTTGATCGAAATAGCCCAATTCACGCTATTGGATCAGCAATTGTTATACCATTTTAGCTTTAGATAAGTTCTACCACAAAAATCTCCTGATTGAGTAAAGTTATCTTTGACAGCGAATTAATAATCGCATTACATTAGGCAAAGTAATTTACAATGTTGATGAAGGCACATTCACGTGACCATAAAATAAAGACCACAAAGCAATAACTTCGTGAATCGGAAATGTAATAAACCTCATAATAATAAATTATATTTGTTTTCTTTCGGGTAAGTAATTTCCAACAGTCATGGACACAATTTAAATTCTGGATGAACTTTTAATTGCTCATGTAAAAGTTAGATTTTAAAATCGCTATATTTTATCTCTTTATTGCGAAATGGTTCCAAGCATTTAAATAAATGTGAATTGATACTGATTATTTTCCCATCAAGAATGTATCTTGTAAAATGCGAGGGTCGAAGCTTTTACTATCCACTACCATTGGACGAATAATAGAACCCGATAAGGAAGCAGACACAATTAGATTTACTTGTGCAGTACGAGAGAAATATGTTCGCACAATATCACTTTCAAATCCCACTTGTGAAAACTGGAGAATAAGACCTGTCTTCAGTGATTCCGAATGGAGTGGAAAAGAGATTTTTGAAATACCGCCCAATGAAACTCTAAAATATTCCATCACCTACCGACCCCTGAACATGACAAAAGACACCGATAAACACAAGGAAGTAACTGATTCGATTTACTGCATCTTCACTAAAATGAGGCATAAAAGAACTTTTACAGGGCTCAGTGTTCTATCCGTTTTCCAACGGCAGGGGGTAACGCTGACTTCTTGAGGGCCTAGTTGAGCCCCAAACGCTATTGAGCTCGAAGTGCCCTGTGGAAAACCTTTTAATCTACATGTGGATATGCCAAACTGGTTATCAAGACTACAGAGATTCAATGTTTCGTTTGAAGCAACAGACGAGACAAATTTTAACTTCTTTAGACCCAAATTCATCGATGTGCCTAGAAGGAAGTCAAAGAGATATTGGGTGGTTTGCCTGGCAAGAGTTAAAGCTTCTAGTAGCTTCTTTGACGGAATGGGATTTTTAGGTTACATTCAAGAACCTGGAAACCGGAGAATATCACTTTATGGAGTATCGGATTCGTGGGATCCGACCAAAGCCGGAAGGTAGTATCAGCCTCAAGGCTCCGTTAAGAAAAACACTTAGCTATCGGCTACAATTGAGCAACCCTCTGTACAGGGACACCACTGCTAAATTGTTTTCATCATTTCCGGAGCTGGTATGCCTGCAGGAATACAAACTGCCTTCGCAGTCAAAGGTAAGTGATTTCGGTAGTTCCAAATATTCTAATAATAATCACCATTGGTCCCTAACCTGCTGTTAATATACGCACTGACACTCGAAGTATAAGGTAGAAGCACCATGTTTCCCTGGCAGATAATGAGATTGTGTATTGGCGTAAACTTAAAAAATCAGCTCTTGATTGAGACATGTCTAGGTGCTTTAACGTTTACGTGTCTGCAGGGGTCATTACTTAGCTACCAGCATGCTAAGTGGAAATCAGATTGCACAAAAAGAGATATTGCAATAAGCTATGAGTTTTGTTGGTGCGCAAGTGATGTTAAACCCATGAAAAATAGAGAAAAATAATTAAGATGTAAATGTATGATTTTAGAGTTGTATGCACCTTGAATTCAAACCATAGCGAATAGGCAAACTCAGCGATAATCTCGAAGTTTTGAGTCCTGATTTGGGTCTCAGTGTCTTCTAGCTCCATCCTGAGAAACCAGTCACGATGGAAACCCACTTCGGCCACACTGATACTCCCACAGTAAATACTTGCACTTTAAGCCAGAACAAAGCGGAATATAACTGTGGGGTTAGCAAGCTCATCATGGTCCCCTTTTTCGCTTTCACATTTTTTTCATGGGAAGTTAAATTGAGTACAGTATTATTTAAACGATCTAGAGCCACCAAAAATTTTCAGTATTTCAGGATAAATTTTCGTTCACTGAAATACCTGACTAACAGTTGCTCTTCTTCGAGAAATCGAATCCGAAAAGGATTATTTCAGTGCAAATAAAACCTCGGTGGTGGAACGAATCATTGCCGCTCTTCTACCCTAGATCCCAAAGAGTGGCCATTTGTTTATTAGTCTACATTTTCTGCTCTCCATTCCACAAATAGCTGCACCATCTGCTGTTAACATTCGGGTAATTAGCTTAGGTGAACAGGCTAGTATTCACATCAATATCAACTAATTCGTTCTGATGTTAAGGTTCGCATCTAAGAAATCGTGGTTACTTCTGTCAGCATTGACTTAACGTCAGAAGCCTTTACATCCATTTATCCAGAAATCGATACAATTTCCACATATTTTAGTACCAAATTTATAAAGCGTTTCGTTTACTATGTTCCATCGGTTTTCAGAGTAACAAAAGAGCATATCGCTGCGATCGGACGCTTTGCGAATTCTCATGCAAAACTGTCAATCACTTTCGAGGCAAATATCCTAGGCATTACTGAGGCCAACCTAAAGGTAATCGGTAATTCGGGGGAAGTTTCGTCTTTCATCTACGCGGATTGGCTAAGCCACCGGTGCCCCAAGGACCAATCATTGTCTCGGGCACAAACCTAGCGATTACCGTGGTGAAAAATCCCTTTTTGGAAATTGGTAATGTATTCGAGGTTTTTTCAAGAATGCCTACAGGCCTAGTTCAGTCATGCTTACACGATTTATTCTGTTGCCTCAACGAATGGCTGTGTTTGTCATAGATTATGGGCATGATTGTTAGGTTTGGAAATTTTTAAAATATATTGCTAAAACTATATAACATCAACCTTATACTAAATGGCCTCCTGTAAGTAACAAATCAACTGTTTTTCTATTTTTTAGGTAGAGAACGCTGTGTTTTGTGTTGATTGCACGTCGAAACTCGTGAACCCACAGAAAGAACTGAAGGTTCTGGAAAAATACAAGAAAATTGATCTCGTCGAGTGTAAAAGACGCCAACATGTCTTTTGAATGGATCTTCTATCTTAAAGGCATTTTTCAGAAGGGAAACTAATTTGTAGCTCATGTTTAATTTGAGTAAAGTTTAGTGAACTTAATTGAATCCATATGTGCTTTCACACCTGCGTTACTGTTGAGATTTGTAGTATACAAGTTGGTCATTCAAGATGTTCCCAGCAGATGTACATGGGTACATTTGAAACAGTGGTTGGGGCCCCGCTTCTAGAAAGAAGGAGAGAATCTTGCGGTGACGGAACGGCAGCACAGGGACTGATGTCGGTGTCAGAAGACAGCCACTTCATAATTAAACATACTACTAGTCAATTTAAGGACCCCAGTCTCAGGCGGGTATTATTTACTGCGAATTCAGCAATGGTTACCTAGCACAGTCTGATAGTAAACAAGTTAATCATGGAATATTGTGATATCATTCATGGTTGGATTCTCATACTAGAAAAATCCACATACCCCCACATTCAAGCAACAACATAGCGTAATTTAAGCTTATATTTTCTTGCTGTTAACAAGACAAAGGTCGGCCAGATGGGATGAATCAAAGTCACTTCCTATCAAAATTGTTCTTGTGGCCCTGGGAACAAAAGCCCATTTTTCAAAGGCCGAAATTCCGTCTAAAATAAAGGTCGGATTTATCCAGATATGTCAGTAGTAACGAACGCAAAGCAAACCCTGCTCACGCAATTGGATGTAGGTATTCAAGCAATAGTTTATTTTACTTTATGGCTCATTAAGGCTTCTATTAAATGAACTCGGATCATCTTTATTTTAATTTAGTCGCTAGGTTGGATAGGCGGTTTTAAATAATTCGTCATTCCATGCCAGTGTCACAAGCTAATTTGACACTTTATTAATCGTCGTAAAATAAATTCCTTTAAAAAGAGATCATAGCGCTATTCAACCTCAGTGCTCTACAAATATAAGGGTAAAACAAACTGTGTATGTTTTGTGACAATGAGAACCGATACTATGGATTGTAAAAAAAATTAAGCAAAATATCAAGTCGAAATGTTTTATTGTTTGGTCGAAAACGACCTCCCAAACCATAATTTTCATATAATTAAAACAAGACCAAAACGCATACTAGCAAAGTACTGTGACCCTGTTCATAAAATTGGAGAAGCGGTTACTGGTTAAATTAATTTGAGCCTACTCGTGTTTTAAAATCCTTTGAAAACGTGCAAGATACCAGCCCAGTTGAGATGAATATCCACACCGACATTTAGAGCAATGATATCAAGAATAAAATTTTAATTAATTTAAATTTCAAATGTGCTTTACAAAAGCGGTGTTCAGAGTATGCATTTCTTCGCTCGTCAGGTTAAAGTCGTCAACCTAGAATTTAAGAAAAATTGATGTAATCAGTTAGATCCTCTTCATGATGTTCCTACCTCTATGTAAGCCCGAATTCTGTTAATAGTATTGCTTTGAATTAACGGACAGAGGTTTCTTTGCAGAATATGCTTTATCAAAACTTGTCCCGGTGATTTGTTGTGCTTTGCCGCTATTCTCTTCACCACCTCTTCTTCAATCGGCATAAGGTTTGAAGGGTCCCTAAAATCTCAAAAAGCATTGACAAAAAATAATAGTTTACAGGGTAGGAGAAAATTTTCCACAAAAGCTGCTTAGCAATAGTGCGATATTCGCGGATCGACACTGGGCCAAAATGGCAGAATTGGGATAGTGAATCGATGCCTCAATAACTAAATACTTCGGTTTCCGGTAAACGCACTCTAAGATCTGCAAGAGCTGATGTTTAGTGCAGTTTGCGATACCCATGTGAAGGATATCAAATTTAGTAGCCAGATTTTCTCCTGACTGTTATTTAGAAAAATAGAAATTGGCATCGAATTTTCCCACTTGCCTGCCAGCATTTAGTCACTGAAAATTTTTTGTCTCTTTCATGTCCCTTCAAATACAATTAAATAAACTGTTACCTTCAGATCGATGAATAATATCTTAACGTGTTCCTTCAAGTCAGCAAATTCTATCCAATAAATGTTGGAATTTACTGACAGGTAGTCTATAAATGAAGGAGATATCTGGTCCTGAAATATTTAAAATAATTACGAGTAAAGCAACATTAACAGGCAACTGTCTGTATTTGGTATCTTCAGATGCAAAAAAGCATTCTTTCATAACAGATATGAAGAGTTCAATATTCTTCACCAAATTTTCGGTAAGCAAAATATTAATACATTTTAGACTGGATAAAAGACCAAAAAGCTGTTTAAAAGTGGGTATTAACTCTTCATTCAACTGAATCCACACTTCCGACTTCATTGTCTGTAGTCGCGGAAATGAGTTGTAATTGAAATATTACAAGGTTAAACGCGCAATTACTTGGTATGATATAACAATAAATAAACCTTTGACATTCAGATATTAAGAGCAATAAACAACAAATTCATTTTGCATTTGCATAATTTTGTGTCGAACATTGAACTGCTTGCTTCTTTACTGAGAATCCATAAGTCAAACTATAAATTACGTATAATCTGTAAAATTCATTTGATCCTTCTTACACTACCTTTTTTGTTTGTCTGTAAGATATTTTGGTGTTGTCGAAGTTTGAAAAATGGTCTGTTTGTGCTCAACGGGTCGGATATTCAGAAAATGATCTAAGGCGCATTCGTTTCCTCCTGTTCTGTATAAGGAGGAATTGTGTCCTAAGACCGGTCCACGCCTGTAATATTATTCACTGGTTACAGCTTTCAAAACTGAGCTAAGCTCCCACTAGCTAATAAATCGAGACTCTCCAGTCCTCCTGGCATCGGTTAATGGATAATTTTTTGGTAGCTCGATGGCATGGCATACAACTGGTTGCTATTATATTCTAACCACGATGACCAGTATTGTTTTGATTTCTTAACTCTGTTACCTTCTAAAGTCAACGAACAAATGATCCAGGCATTTATATAAACATGAATCAATGTTCGTTAAAAGTCTCATGATGTTTTGTAACTATATTGGCGTGATTCAAACTAAATAAGCCAATTTTGGAACTAAGGTTTTCCATGTCTTCTTTTTTGAAATTTTCCACCCACTTTCTATTACATGGAAAAATCTGATACATAGCTTTTAATGAAGGAAATTAGTCCTCGTTTTAAAATCAAAGAAGCAATTTGATTATGCATTAGAGCGGGATGTTGAGTTCATTTCGGCTAAGAATTTACGCCTGATCCTTGAAAATGCATAGGTTTTCTGATACTGTCGTACTCGGAACGTTTAACCTAGTTCTTCACTTATTACTAGCACCATAACATCACTATTTATTTAATGGTCGTATTATAAGATCATAATTCATTTAATTTTTCCACTGCCTTCCTTGGTTACATTATTTATCCAAACACCCAGATATGCCAGTGCATAAACTTATTAACACTTTCTTTTCATGTGATTGACTACTTTAAGGTTATCATTTGGCTCTCGTTTAAGTCATAGCAACGAAATGAGTGACGAAGAGTCATCGGATTTATCATCATATGTTAGTGGATCACCATCTGATGAAGAAGAAATAAATCAAAATGCATCAAATGACTATAAGGCAAATTTCCCTCGGGAAACGAGCTCCCCAAAATCATCCTCAAGGCAAAGGTCATTTGAAGAGCCTCTAGTGCCTTTCACGACAATTAAAGTTGAATCTCAGATGTAAAACACTGATGAATAAATATCTTTAAGGGTAGTCGAAAGTGATGCGTTAACAGTGAGAATATCCCCTGAAAGATCGGCATTCGCTGTTGGGTTATCAAACGGTTCCATTAGAGTAGGTTAATTCCCGCCCGTTATGCACTAGATTTTCTTTATGGATAAACAAATGAACGAACAAAATTCTATATCGCTTCGTTCTTTGAATGAGAAGATGCCTTGTAATGATCTAAGTTTCTTGGAACCATCTTCCAAGTTCTTTTCACGTAACCACCAAAGCCTCATCGCAGTTTGTAAGTTCTTGACGCTAATACATGTGTTAGACTCCTCGGGCTACATTAGATTTTGGAATTGTCTCGAGCAAAGTCAGTCATCTCAGCTGATTTTTGAAGTTTTCGAGCGGTCGATTCCGTGTGATTTTAACAACATAAGTGATTGCTCGAATACTGCTAACGAACTCTTGTGTGTTGGCGTATCAATGGACGGTTCACGCTTCGTCACTGGAGGTTGTGATACCGTTATCAAGGTATACGATATGAATTCACGAATGCGCCTTCTGGACCTGAAAGCGGAGTGGGTTGATATCTTCAAACTAAATGCTTCAATCCAGACCACGCAACTTTCAGGCTAAGGATTGTGCCTATCACACAAGCCGCATCTCTGCTCTCAAATATCACCCAAGAGGAAAAAACGATGCACTCTACAGTCATATTTTCGTCTCTGCTAGTTGGGATCAAACTATACACATATGGGACGATAGAAAAGTAGCGTCTCTCTGGTAGTTTTCCAATAGATGTCTACCAAAGGTAAATATAGGCACTACTACGGTCCACATGTTGCCGGCTCCGATGGATTGGACATTGACGGGGTCCAGAATGTTATTCTGGCAGCCTCTTGGATACGTAGTGGGGTCATCATAAAAATGTGGAAGTTTGCAGATTTTGTAATTAGCGGCAAAACACTGACGACGAAGCGCAAGATCGTTCAGAACTACAGCAAACCCGTCAATGAGGTAGTTCTTGAGAGCAATGAATCGATTACTCAGGTGAGGTTTTCCCGCGATCTGAAGTTGTATTTCAGGGCTACGTTGCTCGAGTTGGTGGTGAAGGACGCTACATATTCTTTTGTGGCTATGGAATGAATATTCTCAAGGTTGTCGACAGAGAATCCATGAGTGTAAGCAGACATTACCTTTTGTTCTATTAACTGAGTTGAATTACGAAGTGGCAGCTATTGATGCATACAATCAACCCACTGAGCTTATCCGAAATTAACCGACTGATAAATTCCACTTCCTGCTCATCCTTTGTTCATTTGTGAAAAGCAATCCTATGAGATTTTTGGCGTTTTAGATCGTGGCTGGGATGACAGATCTACCCAACGCAATCTATAGCCTCGACTCGTGTTTGGACCCGAAAGACAAGCGACGATGCCTTACCGTCTTCACAAATGGAAAGAACGCCTACCTGGCAGTTGTTCAAACCAGACTTGGTTACCAGGATATGAGCTCTGCTTAAGGACTATAGATTTCCAATGATCCCATTCATTGCCCTTATATTTTCTATACACAAATACAGATGAAGACTTGCAAATACATTCTAAAAAATTGTAAAGGTTTTAACCTCTCAGATTTCAAGAACTCCACTCTTAAAGCTTTGTTCATACTAGAGTCATTACAAAATCACTGGGGGAACTACTATTGAATAAAACCAAAACGAAGCATTTCTCAGTTCCCAAAGGGTGAAGAATAGATAAAACCACGCGAGAAATTAGTTTCAAATATAATAAAAGACGAAATTAAGCAAGAGTAATTCAAACTATATTTAGGCCACCAAAAAGATACGGGCCGATTCAGGAATCCACTGCCTTCATAAGAGGGACTGATTTCTCATTATATTTTGCAATCGCAAATCCACCCAACATAAGTCCGGACAATACTGCATAAAGTACGCAGACGAACCTTCGTTGATCGCTCCTGTAATCGAAAGCACTCTTGGAAATATTTTCATCAGCTCGAGCTGCCCATGTGTTTTTCAGGTTTCGATTATACGATTTGACGTAGTTAGACTCAAAAGAACCACTTTCGCCCTTACGAAGTACGTCCAAATCAATTTTCGACGTAAACTCAGAAGGTTGACCAGTGGTTTTGGGAACAACAAGACCTCGGTCGTAATCCATTCTCTTAGAAGGGTCCCCTAAAACTTCATATGCACTTGCGATTTCCTGAAATTTTGCATTTGAGGTAGGACTCCCACTGATGTCGGGATGATGACGCTTGGAGAGTTCATAGAAGGCTTCCTTGATCTCTTTTTGTGTTGCATCCCGTCGTACACACAAAATCTTATAGAAATCCTCAATGAGTACAACAGTACTTGTTTTCAGTCCGCGAAAGACTGGCTTATACAATGAATACGCTTTCATAGCGTTTTGAGTACCCCGACACAAAAGAGTGCACATCAACATTTCAAAAACTACGCTGATTGGCTTGCATTATAAGTAGCAATACAGCGGGTGTATATAGGGATATTATAACATTTATTGATGATCGAAATATCCAAAATGCTGGACGTTACATTTAAAAGCTAGTTCATCTGATAATCAACAAATCAATTTATTCAGCGAAAATCGCAAAAAATTTACAAGATTCTGAAAAAATAGGATATTTGACGTTGGAAAGGATACTAAACTTGCAAAAACGTATAGATCATTAAACTTATTAAATACGGTTGAATATTTTCTAAGCTTGATAACGCATTTAGATAGATCCAATGATTTCTTTGACGTAAATATTTCTTATTAAAATCTTGCTAAAAGCCAAGGCACAAATCACTCGGATTCCATGTTTTATATCGACTATCAATGTTAAGACTCCTTTACAGGTTTATTTTATGGCTTTATTTAGTTGCCTTACCTTATATTTTTAGGAGATTGCCTGTAAAAGTAGCGCCCCCAAATTATTAGAATTTATTTTATAAAATAGCACAGAGCTTCCATTGCTATTTCTATTACGAGGGGTTAAATCTAATGTTGACGAATTCAAGACTGACAAGGAGTGATAAAAGGTTTTGTACTGAGATACTTTATTTACTGCCAAAATCATAACTTTTATCTGAACTGTTCGATTTCAAATTGTTCATTGTACAACAATCGAATCGGCACGATGTAATCGGGTAAAGTTATAAATTCACCATTTTGCATTTTATATTTACTCAGGTTTTGGCCGACGCTGCGGCAATGGAGTCTTGCAAAACGGCCCTTCTGGCTGGTGAACGTGCAGTGTATCACCCAAGTAAGCGTCCACAGCCTCGTAGTTGGAATCTCGGTACGCCTATGTAAAACCTTTTCTCAACATATTTTCACTTATTGATACGAAGAGTCAAGCCTTCAGTGAGTCGCCTGTCCGAAATGTCAAGAAAAGATTGAAAAGACGAAAATATCGAGACAACTGTGAAGCAATTACTCGATTTACGTTGAGTTTCAATTAGTTGAGTAGGGCATAGACTAGTGACTTCTTCGAAACCATGAACCCTTATGTTCTCGAATTGTGGCATTCTGTTTTTCTTTTTTACCCAAGTCGAGACTCACCTCTACTACGAGAATTTCGCATCTGCTTCCAGTCCAGCAGCTGCAAAAGAAGGAGAATTTTGCCGAGTGGTCAATGTAGATCCACCATGGAGATAGACGTGAAATGAGGGGTCGGAGAAGGAGTAGTTGCCATGGCCCCCAGCGCCTGAGACCATCTCCGACGCCGAGTGCAATGCCAGATGGAAACCCTTTGATCGCAGAATTCGCCATTGTAGTGCTGTGTGCAGATGCAGATAAAACCGTGCGAATTAGTTTAGCTTCTGTGGCACCCACCACCTTTGCGACAAGGCGAAAGGCGGCAGGGATCGTTCTCGGAGTAGCACTCGGGAACTAGTTTAGATAATGCAACGAGGGCAAGGAGTCAGATCGTGCGAATAAGGCCCCTCTTGCGCTCACCGGCTCTCAATTGTAGGCGCAAAGCCGCTTGCATTGAGACTTTTGCAACAGCGAACTTAGTACCACGGCCTAATATGTTATTCTATTACAACTTACACATCTTTGTAAATCTAATTTTTCAAATATTCGGAGATCCCAAATGTGGACTCGGCAAATCTAAAACAGCCGTGAAATTGAGGATCGAAAAAGCAAAAATGGTGTGTAAGAATAGTTGGAACTAGCTCTTCCGATAGGCATATCTGCTTGAGGACAACATATAATGGGAAATCCGATTTTCAGAGCGTTTTTTTTGGTGTGCTGAAAAATCATTTTATTTACCATCTCATAAATGATCCAAAATGAGATATCATTAGCACTCCATATGACCCCTCATTGGCAATAGCTAACATGCTGCAAAATGACCAACTCCCTTCGCACAAAGGGGGATGTTATATCTCCAGAAAATTATGTTTATAATTTTCTGATTATCTTGAACTATAATTTATTTATCTTTCGTTATTATCTGCATAATGTGCACACTTGTTTAAGTCGTTACTATGACGCCTTGCACTTTGTTGAATAAGCTTCGGAATTACGACGCGTCCCGTCTCTTGTGGCCGTTATCTAACGTAACGCATATTAATCAGACCACTTCAGGTATCATAGCACCTCCGTACTTTACATTAGGGGAGATGCCCGATGAGGCTTACATCAGCAAGGCAAAACCTCATCCTCCAAAAAAATTAATTTGGGCTCACCGAAGTCCACTACTCCTCAGTCCGGCGCGCTTAACGTCCCAACGCTGATTTTAATCTCACACACCTAGTACAGCTCAGAAATGTTGCTTAAAGTAACAAAGGGTATAAAAAGGTCTGCGTCTCCCTCATACCACCACTTTAATTGTAGATCTTAATAAATTTGGTCATCTTTCTACGCGTCATCTTTAATAAATATTGGCTTATTTGGGTCTTGCATTTTATCCCCAGCCGGAGTTTAGAAAGGTACCCGTAATACCACTACCACCACCATGGACTAAACGCATTAACCTGATCCGAGTAAGTGAATCGCTTTCTGCTGTGTCCACTTTATTATTATTATTATCATTGTTCTTCTAATCTTGCTGTCATGAGGCTTGATTCAAGTAGGACGCTTTTCATCATCTCACCTGGATCGGTTAAGGTTATCTTAAAAAATGTTTTCCTTGAAGAGCGTAGGATCATTCACCTAGAAAGAACAACATGGTCTACCGGTGCGAAACAATGTCTCTATCTAGTTATGGATGAATAAAAAAGATGAGTCTGATAGGGATACCTATCGGGTTTATAAGAGTTTGAAAAGAAGAGTAGGAGGAAACAGCCTCCTTCACAAATAATTCAGTTTCTGGAAACAGTATTGGGAATTAAGCTGCTCCTTCATACTGTCTGACTCCTCTGTTTTCTTGGCTGTGGAATAGACAAGGTGGATCGGAATTATCGCCAAAGCTCTAAGATGGTTTAGACATCTCCCAGTCAATTGTACCTCTGAATCGATAGCAGAGTAGGTAGGAACTGACTCATTCAAGAAAAAACGTGGTTAATGTGACAGCGAAATTGTATTGGTTCGCTTGTTTGCAACTATGCTTCAGCCTCAATAGACGTATGAACAAAATTGTTGCCGATTGAAATTAGTTACTGGTACTATGTAGTAGCTGGATAAATGGTGAAAACTAAAGAGATTTCATCGGGCCAGTGTTTTTTGGGATGTCTTGTCCAATCTCCCATTGTTTACAACCCAATCAACTTTTTCAAGTTTCTAGTTTCGATATTAGGTGTCCGCATTGTCTGAAATGTGTTGTGGATGTAGAAATTACAAATGGGTAACATTCGAATAAGAGGTTGAGCAGACAGAATATACAGCGCAACTGTATGAATAGTTAGGGATATTCACAATCGAAAATAGATTCCAATTTCCTATTGATCGGCCTGACTAACAGTGCTTTTGAAAAAAGGCCATTGGCTTTGAAACTTGAACGATCAGGAAGCAAACGTAGCGGTGTAGGGAAACGGAATATGAGTGGAATCGCATAGTGCCCAGCTATATCATTTGAAGACTTGTCGTCGTGTACTCTCGTCTCTAACGAAAGTATATTGCAGTGTCTGATACTCTAAGTGTGCCTTATGTCAGAAAGCATCAAGCACAGCATATCAGTCAAAAAGCCTAAAAACCTACCTATCTTGGTCACTTAAGCAAATGGGGAATAGGACGTCGCAAGTTCTCTCAAATAATAGGAATTGTAATATTATCTAGATTTCTATAGTATATTTCCAAAGTTCCCACAGCTACATTACCCTAAATTGAATTGTACATTGAATGATGGATGACGGAAGCGGTGAAACGTATGATGAGTTCCTGACCAGAAGTCATTTGGCTTAGGAAATGTGATGAACGGCACTGATGGTACGCATCTCACGAAAAATGGCGCTACCGAGGATTCCCTAGACTCATGTGAGTATGTTTGGAAGTTACACCTTCACATTTGTGATTGGCAAATGCGCTACAACGAGTACTGAAAGAACAAGATAACATCGAGTTCGCAATAGGCTACCATTGAAAGCCATGCACAGCGATAATGTGATATTGTGATTTTACGTACTATAGCCTTGATTTAGCCAAGGAAAATGTCCAACTTGCATATCATTTGTTATGCCTATTTAATTGTATGCGCTAGCATTAATACTTCCAGAACAATAGTAAATTTAACTTAAAAGTGGGTGAATAGCTTACCAAGGTAAATAACTCTAAATACTAGTTGAGAACTATCTAGCTGGAGATTCCAGTAGTTTTTCCAGATATTTCCAATAACCTAAAATAACGACCAGGTTAAATCACAAGTAAACGTTGCAATTATGCTCTTTAGAATTGGATTATAAGATAATGTCAGGTGTTGTTGAGTAGGAAGCAAACGTAGTTGCTCCTACAAATACATTTTGGGGTTTCAAAAGGTGCTTTAGTAATAATTAAATAAAAATGAACGGCTTTCAGAATGACTTATATGGTCCCCATTCTACTACAAATAATTAAAGACTAAAATTACCCATGGGCAAGAGATGATCCCCTAACCGCTGATGAAGAATTCTTAGAACAATCGCATAATTAACCAGTAATCGAAAGTTGAATACTACCAAACAGAACTAGAAATCTTGAATGAAACTCGTAGCAGGATTTTGATTCCGAAGTATAATACAATTTATTTAAATAACTGCATTTTACTTTGGATTAAAACCCTGGTTCTAGATATTTATTCAGACTACTATTGGAAAGCTATTCATAAATGATCATTTCCAATACTTGTTTTGTGTTAAAAAAACTTGGTTCGTGCAAAACAGCTATATACATACTTAGTTAAACGTGCTAATGGTACCATGAGACAACTTATGGTATCACTTTGTTAAAGCAGCTATTTATTTTATGGGTCCCTGGAGGTATACCGGGTTGGTTACACTTAGAGCCTCGCCAAGATGGATTAACTACCCCATAAAAGATGGTCCTACCACCAAATGTAGAATAGGAGACATGCACATCCAACCGTTTTATTAGGAGCTTGTGATGAGCGAGGAAAGCACCCAAGCAGTTTTAGGTATAATAAGAATAAAGGGCGTGACAGCCTGAGACTGGAGTTGATTGACATGATAGGCCGGGCAGCGAGTATGGGAAGTTGTCCAGAATTTGGTTACGCTATTTAAAATTTTTATTGCAGATCGAAATCATATTAAAACACTGTATGAACACATGAAGAAATTACCCTCTTGGTAGTTTAGAAGAATGATTTAAAGCTGACTAAAGTGCAGCGTAACCATTAAGAATCGATGCAATTTCATTAGTTATGTGATTTTCACACCCTATTAAGATCCCAGAAGCCCTTCATTCATTTCACACCAAAACATTAAAAAATGTGTTATGAAATATTAATTTTGACAGTAATTTTCTTGAGCATATATCATATATAGTCAAATACTCATGAATATTTCATTATTTTAGCTTCCTAACGCGACTTTGCTTGTATGAAAACCAAGCTGAGTGTCTGCAGGTAGAGCGCTCTCAAATTTGCGAGTGGTTTGCTCCCGGTGTATGTACATTTTGTTGTGATAGGAAGAATTGTGTCTGTTTTATAAGTAGTTGTAGTAAAATTCTTCAATTAACTTTTTAATCTCTTGATTTATGCTATTCATTGCGGATATTTTGATATTCGTTATAATCGAAAGAGCTGTATATCGAATAACCGAGCATTTAGATTTCCTTTCTCGTGAGTAGTTTTTATTGCCTCCTTAAGTTTCAACTTGATATACTTGTTTAGAGTACGGATGTGGTTTATTTTATATTACTTATTTTAACAGATGAAACCTTTGATATCACTTTCCACCGTAAAGACCGTTGGATTAGGCTTTCTCTTTGGATTCCTTGGTTCTTGGCTTCTGGCAAGCTCCACCGTTTTTTTACACCCTGGCCCGATAGTTATGGTTCTCCAAGAACACGAACACAAAAATTCCTCAAATGATATTTCTTTTCACAACCACGCGGGTCATCACGAAGGTGGGTGGTTTTGGATTAGTTCACATATTACATTCACTCAGTAAATCGTTAGGTTCCTTACGATATTATCGATATCCATCCTAGGATGGGACTGAATTGTGTGAACTCTGGTTATGATATTCTACAGCTTGCAAACAGTACTTTACGAAACTCATGCAAGAAGTTCATTCCTAAAATAATATTTCATTGTTTTTAATATTTTTCAAAAATCGTGACATTGTTTCCTCTACTTTATTCGATTTATTAAGGTATTATTTATTCATTTATGATGGGCTGATTCTTGGTGGCAGTCCTTGCTAGACAGTTTATGTATTTGTCTTTTATGCAAATTAATTTAATTTATCTTTCTGTCCGTTTTTCAGTCACAGACTCCCAGAGACTTAAGTAGCTTAATTAATGGCAACGATAAAATTACTACCGTTTCGGGTCACTTCACCCCCACACTCGTTAATATAACGGGACCGACGTACTTTCGGTCGCTAGAGCAATATTGATTTTCATTGGTTTCGACCTCGGGTTGTAGAGGAGCGACTACTGGTGGATCAGTGGGCGAAATCCATTCCATTGATGGCCTTCATATTCACCTCGCAGAAGGAGAAGGCCGGCCGAGCCGTCCCGATAAAAAATACCTGGGCTTCGCGCTTCAACCAACACGTCTTCTTCAGTGACAGGGCCGACACCGATCTTCCTTCTGTTGGTGAGTCGTTGAGATTTCTCGCACCCTCAAGCATTCACAGTGGGCGTTTAAAGCCTTGTTTTATCGATTTCCTTTTTGGAAAATTAATTTACTCGCCCTTGAGTTACTTTGTGTAGGTAGAAAAAACTACATTGTGTGGTTTAACCCAGTCATTGAATTTGCATCATTGGGTGTCCACGGGTTACGTTTCCAAGTGCAAACTTCGCTGAACACTTGGATGGGGAAAAATGGGTAGTGGATGTTTTAAATATCCCTCATCAGTCTAAGGGGTTGGACATCAAGTGTTTAACGGCAGATCCTCGAAGGTAGTACTGTCATTCAGCAGTGAAGGTGATAAGATGGTGGTGTTTGTTTTAGCTCTAACCAAAACCAAAGGGTGGCCGCGAACTCGGGAGGCTATTGCCCACTTGTACTGGCATTTCCTGGACCAGTTCAACTTCTTTATGAAGGCGCAGGACGACAACTTCGTGATAGTCGAGAATTTGCGTGCTCTCGTGCATGACAGGGACTCAAAGGTGCCTGTCATCATGGGTCGTCAAATGCAGGTAAGTCAATACCCTGACGTTCCCATGCTGCTCAAATAAAAGGCAAGTGATTCCATTGCAGACTTTGAGAACCAAATTTTGTCAAGTAGTCTTGTGTTTGCCTTCACAGTTTAGCCCCATTGATTCTGATTCTCGAATTTCGCAGGAACCGAAAGAAGGGGTGAGGTACTTGTCAGACGAAGCCGGCTACGTGATGACACGTGCTGCCTTGGAAAAATTGGGGGAAGGACTGAAGAAAAACGTCGAAGCCTGCCAAGATAAGGACGTTGACGCTGATATTGGCCTCGGTGAGTGTTCCTTCATCTGCTTCTTCCCTCTATTGTCAAAGAATGGCTAGTCAAACGGAGGTGATTAATGTAGAATGGCTAGGGTAAAATCCCATGAAACCATGAGAAAAATGAGACCAAGCTTGGGGAGCCAGTTCTATTAGGCTAGAAATTTTCAACTCGGGTGTTTTTCTGGTAAATGAACACAGCACGCTTCCCTGCAAAAGCTCTTTTGCTAGGTTCTGCCTCCGCGAGAATGGGGGAAGGGTTGGCGTGCTGCTGACTTGCTTTTTTGTTAATGCATTTAGGTTTTTACGCCCGTTCTGTCGGGGTTTATAACAAGTTAGTCATCAGGACTTTTAGTCTGTAGCCCTATGGCCACTTAATCTCCTTCCTTATCTAAAATTATTTACTGCCTGTTCTGTTAGTCTCAGCACTTTTTAGGCTAATTACTCAAATAATTGAACTGGACTACTTTGGCTCTGGAAACGTGGAAACGTCTTTTTTGAAGACAGTTCCTGCTTTAATTCATCTCATTGGCCTAGTAAGCTATTGTCTGGAGTTTCCCTAATGCAATCAAATATTCAAATTAAAGTGCAGAATGGAGTGTAATCTAGGCATCACCGAAGAATCGTTTCCTCTACTTGAACTCAGTCCTTAAACCACCAGACTCCTTAATGGGCTGTGATCACGGGAATTTGTCTTTCCACCCCATGGGATTAGTTTATCGTTTTAGGTCACCCGTTAATCATGCATTTCTACCATGAACTCAGCAAAACACATAAATTGGGATTGTACAAGTAAGAGGCTTGAGTTTTACTTTGTGTTATTTCAAATTCCCCTCCATTCTTTGCAGTGCATTATGGGAAAGCTCTGGTCTGATTGGCCGGTTGAGGTGCGTGCGCTCGTAAGGCAACGCGGTCGATGGTAGTGATGCGAAGGTGTCTCTGCAATAATTCCATTGGGCATAATGGGGCTCGCATACTTTTTTTGTTAGTCGTGCTCTCCTGCCGAGATTTTTAGGTCTTCAATGTCATAAGAACAGTTCAAGATCGCAGGGATGTCAGTCTAGCTGCAAACACCCGAATGCAGGTTTGCTGGATTTGGCGATGCGCCAGCAAATGCGAGTGGTGGAATCGAGTATATTCTAAAACCGAGATGTGCAGCAGTTTATACAGTTTGAAATTCAGGCAGGCATTTAAATTTTTGGCATGTGTACGTTTAAAATGAAATGGGGAATTGCAACAAACAGCGAATGCGTATGAAATGAAGCAAACTTTTTGGAGGCTAAGCCTTTATGAACGCCCGTTTCCGTTATCTAGGTATTGATGCATTAAAGGGCATTTTTCCACTGTTTTGTCGACAGCGAAGTGCGCGACGGCCGTGGGCGTGAACCTGATTCACGCCAAGGACAGCAACCAGGCCGACTACTTCCATCCCGCGTACCCCTCGGACATGCTCGACAGTTTAGTCAAGAAACGGAATCCCAACGTCGCCAATTTTGAGCCTTCCCAAATGATCTCCGTAAGCTTTTCCTCCATTGTACACCTTGTTTCTCTCTTTTATCGAATGGTGGGTCGGAATGACACCCGAAGGGAAAAAGTGGAAACCACCGATCTTTTTCACGTAATTCATCATATCGTCATTATTCTCCTTCATCTGCTAATTCTTTGGCGATCTTTAATTAAGTGTCGTTACGATCTTCCCCCTGGAGACAATTTATTCTAGTAATGACCACGCTAAGTCTCTGCTTTTCTCACGGGTGAGGGTTTATTAAAAAATATAGAGTTGTAATAAATTTAGGTGAAAGAGGGGAGTATTTATTACATTTTCTGATTTCTTCAGCAAAGTTCCAGAAGACTTGTGACCTTTCTTAAGATTAAAGACCTTTCTTCTCGAACTTTGAGATCCTAGTTTTAATTTAAATGTCTAGAATTCTACAGAAATGTGGTAAAGCTGAAGGGGAATACAATTTATTTATGGAGAGACTACCACTCCAACGTTAAATCTAGCTCATTAAAAGGCTCGACATAGTGGTATTTACAGCGCTTTAACTTTGATAGGACTAGGTACCAACAGTGTAGACTGAAGGTTCACCGATTTTTATTGCATTGCAGGGTCTGAGCTGTTGCAGTGACCTGTCAGTGACTTTCGGAGGGGCCACGGGAGCAAGTTTGTTCCAGCTGGAGTACATGACCTACCACCTCTACCCCTACGGCATCATTCAAGACCCGGAGAACTACGAGCGGATGCTGGTTCTCCGAAATGCTCAGGGAACGAAATAAATCAAGCACCATTTCCTTTCCTTACGCTCACAGGAATCGCTTTCCCTACATTTCAATTGTCCTTTGACGTGAGCGTGTTTTTGTCAATCGACTTTTGTTCATCCTAACTACTGAGATCTGTTGCAATTGTATGCGCAATATGTAAATCCATGAATTTGTTTCAAAAATTGCCTTGGTGTAAAACGGAAATGCGTTGTGCGGTTCATGGTTGTTCTAATCCAGAGCTAAAACGGAGTCGTTACCTTAGTAGCCGCAAGGTCGCAACCCCTTTTTTTCCCTGTTTTCCTATTTTCGCATAATGAAAGCTCGCTTTTTATTTAATAAATTTGATATGGAATGACACTGTGAATGTCTAGGAGCATATCGCTTTTTCTGCAATACCGCTAGGTGAATTTGTTTGCGCAAAAGCTTAAGTGATAGTTTAAGAGTTGTGGGTATCGGTCGAAAGCGTAAACGTTTCATTTAATTGAAGCTAAGTGCATGGTTTGTTCTTAATAAGGAGAATCGCTCAGTTTGTCTTGAGCTGAATTTTTTACTACTTAGGCATTGGCATCAAATGGAAATTGACATCTTGTTGTTTCATCGTCGACTTCACCTGTAGTTCTTGATATGGCACCTACAGTGATAAGGTGCTTGAATAAGCAACACGACAGCATTTAATAGGCTTTACGTGATCATTATTTGGGTTTATTTTACCTATTGTGTAGTGTAATGGTAGTGGTCATCTTATAATTTCCTCCAGTTGTCACCTTTTTAGGATTTACATAAATCTAATAGAGTCATTTGTATCGTTCTCGTGCTAATGCTTGGATTCATTTAACGGATTTTGGGTCACATCTTTTCTCTCCTTCATTACAAATACGTGTCTTTTAGTGTCAGGCGACTTAAAGTTGCTTGAGTGCGCTGTTTTTGGAAACAGGCGCTCTAATAGATGAGCGCTACGCTAAGGTTTAAAAGCTGTAAGTCACTTATCCTCTTCATCAGGTTTCAAGTGTAGTTTCTTGCCATGCTTCCCCCGTCGTTATGTATTGTGGTAAGTTTACCAAGATTGTGTCAGTCTCCATGAGGTGTGGTAACCACAACGAAATATAGACATGCTTTGAGACGGGTCCAGAAAATTCACCTGTTTTGTTACTATCTATTAGCCTCAATGCTTTTATCAATAAAAGTGTAAAACACTTACTTACAAATGCCGTAGTACAATTTTCGTGTACTGTTCGCCATTTGCACGGTTGTTTTTTGTTGATGGTGGGCTATTTTCTGATGAAATATGCATTTTCACAAGCAATAATTCTCTCATTTGACCCATCGATGCTAATTTTGAGGTCAATGTAATAGACATGGTGCCTTACACGTTATTGTCACTGCCACTAACGGAACTGCACCCACATTCCAGTCTTCGAACAACCTTCAGTTTATTACTCTTAGGACATTTTGGACTCTAAATCCGTGTGATGAAAGCAGAAGTTTCACCGGTTTGATGCTATCCTTGTAATTACTGTAAGCGTGGAAATCTGAAGCTAGTTGTGTAACCCCGTGAAGGGTCACTGAATGAAAGAAATCCGTCAAACGCTGGTAGAATGTGAAGCAATTAATCTCTGAGCTCCCAGACGGTGAGGTGGCTCAGAGTAGCAGGATTTTGCCTCGCGAAAGGCAATCCTGGGAGCAACTTGTCTTAGGTAGAAAAATCTTAACCGATAAGACTGCCTAAATTCCAAAGTCGGGAAAGAAGCGGTAAACTTTCTCGTGTCGACTGCTGTTCAACTTAGAGAGCTGAGTCACGAGACCCAGACTATTATCTCAGGCTGACGGTGCCATTTGATTGTTTACAGGAGGCTTGCTCCATGTTGTTGAAAACCGGAGTTATTTATTCTCAGCAGCAGTCGTTCATGTTGACGTAAAACAACTTCTATGGACAGCTCCCATTGCTTACTAAGATGTGCACAAGCAAGCCAAATTGTTGCATTTCCCAATGACTCCTTATTTGTACTCGGACTCAAGAGGCACCTGGTCACTGCTCTGCGAGAGCCTCCAGGGGATGGTCATTTGTCGCTGCTTAAAGTTGTAATTTTCGCATCAAGGCCCGTGGAGATACTCGTCGGTAGTTCACCCATTACTAGCGCTTTCTACGAAATATGGTCAGATTTTAGCATTTAAAATAGCTAATAAAAGTCTAACTTGAATAAAATTATTAGTGAAATTTGCCGTTAAAAATCCTCGTTTAACATTAATGTATATCTCCTATAAACCAATTTCAACAGCTAGATCTACAGTTTCTCCAAGGAGCTTAATTACTTGGGTAAAAATGCCAAGTAACCTTACCGTTATCCATATATTGCTGCTAGATATGCAGGCAAAAATAGGATACTACTTCGCGGAAATAGCATAGCCCTGTGGCATCAGCAAGTAAATATTTTAGTATTATTTAGTAAATATTTTATACATATCCCGGAGTGACCAACCATCAATACTCAATAGAGCAAATATTTTGATCTACTACTGATCAGCTAAACTCAAGAACGCTACGTTGAAAGTGCACTCAGAAAACAGTCCCCACAATGGCAATCCAGTAGAGCACATTCGCCAAAATTTGCCGATGCAAATAGAAAAGAAACTAAGCTGAATTACATGTATAATTGGCAACAGTGAAAGCAGATTTGACAATAATGAATCTTTTGCGATAGTGCAAAAAACGAAAAGAAGGGATGTACTCAATAGGTAAACAGCGAGATCCGTGTAGGTAGAGCGCACGACGCCAAAAATAATTAGAGGAAGCTATACAAAAGCCCGTTAACCGATGACTCATACCTGTAGGGAAAACTGCGGTTCTTTTTCCGAAAAAGTGGCAAGCACAGGCTGAAAACCGCAAACATTGCGATTACGGTGATTGCCATCACTGTAAGTGAAGTAGGACAATCAATCTGAAACACAGAGTGTAGCTAGATTGAGTAACGAAAACCAACTCCGTCTTGTACTCGGATCAAGTTCTCGCTTGACATCAGACAAAACCACAGCGCTCAGCGAATCGGAGCAGTCTATCGGTTCGTTTAAGGATTAGGACTCGAGTATGCGGAATCAAATATTGCAAGATATACAAGTTTACTGGATAAACTCAGGAGGACACTCACAAACATAACCATTACTGGAACTAGGTTGTTTGGAAATTAGGAAGAATTTTTCCTTACAAAGCCACCCTCTTCGGTCAATTGAAAGGCTGGGGGATGATGAATACTGTATTATACTTGTCCTGAGACCACGTAAAAAACGAGGACCTGAAAACAGCTTTTTTCGAAATTTTGACAAACCATGCAAGCATTAGGAGATAGTGGAGCGATTACAGAAGGCTCCAAGACTGTCAGCGGAGACAAAAGATAACAGCAGCCACTTCCGCAAAATTAACAGCCATAAAATAGCCAAAGTAGTTGTTTGGCCTATGAATAGTAAATTAGATTTGGGGTTATAAACACAGAGCAGTCGACTAACCCGAACATTACATTTGGAAGAGACCCATTGGGCCAACATTCCAGCACTAATGGCGTTTCATTTAACAACAAAATTTTTCTGCCTTTCATATGATTCACTGGGAGGGATGAGAATGAAAACTGGTACGGTATTTTTGTTAAGCTATATAGTAAGACAACTAGTAATAACCCACAGAAATGAATATCAGTGGGTCGTCATCAAAGTCCACGAACATGAAAAGGACTTGGTTTTTGTCTCTTTCGGATTTACAATAAAATTTATCAAGGATGGCAAATTCGTCAGCTGTAGACCTTAGAATTAATAAAATAAGCATCACTTACAGACATTGGTGACAGCCTCTTCGATTATGCATTGCTATCAGCATAACAAAGTAGTTTCTAGGTGAACTTGTAGAGGATTGCTAAAAAAAGAACTATCTCACTGAAAGTAAGTAACCCGATCCCGTTCGGTATCCGCACCAACGAGGTAGGAAGACCAACAAGGCGTGTTAGAGCTGGTGTGCATTTAGCATGCGTAGTGCAACGTTATATAGGCTACGGGTAATTTAGACTAAGGTGGAACCGCCCTTGATTGGTTGATAGAGAAGTTCTTCTCGAATGTGGTTGGCTCAGTGGCGGCCATCTTGCTTTGCTTGGAGCGTTCCTATTTGGCAGCTTGGTTGGTGTAACCATACCTTTGATAGCTAAGCCGTAGCAAATATGGGCGGTCAAGGTTAGATCTAATTTTGTGAATCTTTTATTAAGAATCTAACAGATGGAAATAACAAAAAAACAATCCACTTTCGCGTCTCTCGAGGCTGGCCCGAGTCGGAAGATTACCCGTAGCAATTTAAGAATAGCGCTAATACCCAAGGCCTGCTCTACAAGCGAATACACTTCATTAAAAGTAGTGAGTACTTACTTACACCAGATGAAAGCTAAATTCCCTTAGATAGCAAAATTTGAGGGTTAGGTGAACATTCTATAACAGTGATCTAAGGTATACGATTTTCAGTATAATGATAGACAATTAGCTTGGGTTAACATAAGCCTTTAAAAGTGAAAATGATCAGAAGCATAGTTCAGAACACCAAATCGCATGTTAAAAGTTTGTTGAAATCTCCTGCGAATCGTAAACAAAGTAGAAAAAGAATGTAAGATAAGAAACACAAAGTGGAAAAAATGCGTTGAGAAACACAGAAAAAATGAAAACAACAGGTAAAATGAGACAATGAGGCAAAATTGAGGAACAGCCACGTAAAAGGACGAACAAATATGCTGGACCAGAACATTCTAGAGGTATCAAAGTAAGCTGCTAAAGAACGTACGCCTTATAGTCAATGTAAGCAACGCCCTTCCTAGCTCTCAGATAGGCATCACAACCAAAGCTGCACTGGCAAATACGAACACAGGCACGCACCCACTCAATCATTAATTAACAAGCATCATTAATTGCTGTAAGAGTAAGAGCCACCACCAAGACCACAACGAAGGCGCTCTGCCGCTACAGAAAGGAATTGAGGAGGAGATTCAACGGGAAAAGAGCTCACGGGTTGTCAAAACGGAGGAGAAGCGCCCTCCGCTACCGCCTTGTACGAGCAATCTCCTTATCCTTAAGCACCACCTATCTACTTGCCCACGGATCCACAGGATTCCAAGAGACCAGGATTGAGGAGTCAGCCTCAGAACCCTTAGAAGGCTAAAAGTAGCAGAAGACGTGTATTCACCAAGGAATCCAACTGCACCGAATATCCTCAACCTGCCAACCATGGGACTACTCAACAACCTCGACATATATTATCTTCCACGATCACACGAGAGATAGTGTTTATAGTTACCGCAGATCAGACAACATAAGACCTGAAAAAGAGAGGCTCCGTTTTAGCCCCTAGTGGAAAAGCCATCGCTATTAATTGATACCTCTACGCCGGTAGCTCGTTCCAAAATCAAGTGGCAACTTGTCAAATGTTATCTACAACTTTCTACTAACCAAATCCCCAGCTCTAGTCAATCGATATACTAGGATTTTCACGTACAATCATTCAATGGAAGTGAATGTATGCACACAGAGATAGATGCATGGGGCTAAAGGTTCCTCTTGGATTGTTATAAAGGAGCGGTCAACCTTCCTCCTGCTTCAAATTACAGCTTGTGTACAAGAGACAATATAACTGTAGAACATACAAAAGACAAAACCGGTGTCGTCGGTAGTAAATCCATGGTTCATATTTACCCCCGTGGATCCGTAGTTGGGTCCACTATTGCCCAAGATATTTGAAGTAATCACACTTACACAAACCCTCGCTTCTACTCTGTGTAGGTAAAACCACTTACCCTAGTTTACCAAAAACGTGCCTAACATATCCGCACGGCTACCTGTTCATTGAGCCAGGCAGTGCTGGGTACTTATTGCATTGGTGAAAAATGTACGCATGGAATGACCCTTGATAATGAGTTACTAAATTATTTGCCAACAGTGATAGAGGGACGAATATTAGCAAGGCGTCGCCTACATCACCACAAATGAATTGAAGAGAACCAGGCTGACATTTTTGAGGCAAATTGTTAATTTATACACTTGACTACCTGTAATCAATTCAATAGAGCACTAAATTATAAGTTCAAGATTGTTTGCATTCCACCTTTTCCGGCAGCGAATGATCATTTTTTACAGGAGAAATCTCGACATTCCCAATTTGACTCGCTATGGAATCTTCCTCATTTGGTTCATACTCGTCTCCAGCTTTATCAATGAGGCCTACAAGATACACCGTTTATGTTTTGCGTGACTGGTTGAAATGGAAGAGAAAGCTTACGTTTGTCAGCTCCGACCTTAGCCATGAGCAATTCACTCGAATAACGCTGAACCAAGAGACGCTGTTGGGTCAGCTCTCTCTTCAGTTCCTGGCGTTTCCGCATCTCATTTGTGAACGACTGCCTCAGTGTCCTTAATTCATGCTTCAGTTTAAACACAGCGTCTTTTTGATCAATCAAGCTTTGCCTTAATAAAAACGCATGTTTAGTTACCGGACATACAAGGCAATATCGGTTTCTTTAAACAGACAAAAACCAATCGCTTTTATGGTTCATTAAAAACAATTGCAAGGTATACTGCTACGGCTGTACTCTATACTCGAAAGCATTCCTAAGTGCAAAGGATGAAAAAGAAAAACAAACACCACCAGCAGCAGCGAAACCTACTCAAGAGCCTTGACGAGTTTGTGATGGTTAGAGTTATCCGGTCTGAATGCCGCAGACATTTTATCAGCCTCTCGAAGTACATTTAACTACAAGAGGAAGATGAAATCAGATTAATGAGAAGAGGTAACACTTTTCAAGGAGATCCATCAACCTTCTGTTCCTTGTGTGCCTCATTAATGGCTTCAAGGCGCGAGACTTCTCCGTTGAGTCTGTCCACTTCTGAGGAGAGATGCACCAGGAGATCTGAATTCTTGGTCCCGAAGCTTAACTCGAGTTCTCTTTGGAGTTGGAGCTTATGGAGAAAGAAAGTATAAAAAAGAGACACCGAAGATTATGTAATACCACGTTTGCGCGTACGATCGTTTGCCGATACCGAGACTTCATTGAGGACATTTCCTGCTTCAGATCGTCTATTACCGTCTGCTGCTTGTTGGCAAGTTTTTCTGCACGGCGCCTACGATCTTCCACCTATAAAAGAAAAAATGAGGAATGTAACACGGGAACTTGTTTATTAAAATGACGATCCACTGAGCGTACTTCAGCGAAAAGACAATTGCCCCTAGTGTTCTCCACTGAGCCTGCTTGTAGTTTGAGAACTTCCAATTCGGCACTGAGATCCGACAATTGTTCCCGCAGACTCTAAAACACAGCAACGAATCAAACATGTACATAGCCCAGTACGGAGTTTCCTCAATTTAAAGATAACCTGAACTTCTTTAATGCCTGGAAAGGCGATTTGGTGACGAAAACATCACGGAGAACATGCACTCTGTGTTCGAAATGCTGGCTTGTTATCACAATCCCGTTAACATGAAGAACACCTCTGATTAAATTAATGGCCATTAAAACAGGAACTTCCACTAGTCATAGTTCAGTTTAGTTCAAGCTCTGAAATTTAATCTACACTTAGTGGTTCGAAACATCTAACTTGATATGAAACATGGCAAGCCTGCCTAATTTAGAGTAGTAACTATTAATCCTTCCCACTTAGTAGTAAGAAACCATAACCTATTAACCCACAGGACGCAAGTTAATGGTTTTCCGCAATCACCGTTATCTTCAAAAGGTTGTTTTTTTCAGGGCACAGGGTACTCGATGAACAGACTTACCTTAACAGTCACTTGGTACTCGTTAACATGACATTGTGCAGCAATGAAGTCATCGTCTTTCTCACGATAGAGGATCAGAAGTTTTTCTTTTTCTGATTTTTCGGCGTCCAAACGCACTTTGAGAGTGTCAACTTCAGCCAGGAGTTTGTTAAAAGTACAGTCACCCGAAACATTCAGTGCTGTCTGTAATTGTTGAAAAGTATTTAAATTAATCATTCAGTGATATAAACCAGCTAAGTGATACAAGACAAGAAACTCGAATTTACTAACATTATCCACCGAGATTTCCAATAGCTCAATGCGCTCACGAAGATTACGGTTTTCGGACTCTAATCCACTCATCATCCGTTTCCGCGATTCTAACTCGGATTGTAGCTGATTAATTATATAGTCACGATCCGTAGAAGATTCCCCATTATCAACAGATGCATCAAACGAACGCTTCTGTTCCGCAATCGTGCGGAGTTGATTTAGTTGAAGTGTTAAATTTGAATTGATTTTCTTAAGCTCTTCAATTTCCTCTTCATATTCCTTCTCCATATGCTTCATTGTCGTGATGCGCATCTTAAGCGCGTGGTTCTCCTGTTGCAAATCCTGTTATTAAAAATCGAAAAAATATTTGGCACATCTACATCTTGATAGAATACATGCACAAAACTCATCAATACCACGTGTACACAAATATCATTATTCACAACGCTAAAACAACTGCATATTTACGCTTGGACAGGAAACTACCATTCTATGTCGATACCAAGCTCAACGAAGTAAAAAACATAAAAGACGACTTCCGACTAGAGCGCTGCGACCAGCAACTTCTCTTGATAATCTATGTAAACAAACTCTAGTTATAAAACCAAAAATAGCATTATTCAATCAACATTTAAAAAATTGAATAAGTTTTATTGCATTGTTTCTTACGATATTCGAGTAATAAATTGTTTAGAATTGCGCATTTTAATTTTTTGATTAGTCCTGTGAATTCTATTCTTTGCTCAATCTCAATTGGCCAAACTGAACTGATAGGTAGTGAGTGAAGTTTCTCTGTGAAGATACAATATTGCACTGTTGCTCGCTTAACGATGATTTAGAGGAAGACACATAAGTAGTAAATTTAAGATTGCAAGTGCCCTTAGGCTGAAAACTTATTAGGATGCCTTTGGTTTTTGTTTCCAATGATTACCATCATACACCTTAGTGTTTCAATATTTTTCGTTTATACGAATCAGGCTGATATATATGATAACGGGATCTGGCTCATATATCTTTTTTTGTTTAATGATAATAGACTTCAAGAAAATAAGAAGTTATTCCATTGACAAGATATTCAAAAATGTAGTGAAACTGATCATTACGGGTTGTGAGAACCGAAGTGGTTTCTGCATTCCTTTAGTATTTGATTTTAAAAAAGACTCATATGTAACCTTGGAATTTTTACAAACATCTTTGTACGCTCGCACGAGGTTCTTCGCTGAATCTGGCTTTCGTCCACCGAGACAACAATTCTGTTTAAATTCTTAAAGGCTTTCTCCGTCTCAACATAAGTCAGATCAGAAAGAAAATGGATTCCAGTAACGCATTCACGATCCGATATCATGACACGACTCAATCCAGTTAGCCTCATTAATTTGTGTAAAAATTGATAGGCCATAACATACATAGAGGTAGCTGGGTCAATGTTTTTCAGGCCTAGTATAACTCACCTTGACCTTACTATTCTTCAGATAGTGTTGAAGTATCCTAAAAATCCCATCGAAAAGTGTGGGCATGTTGCGAAATATAAGCTTTCGAATGCAGAGCTGCATACATTCCTGAAAAGGTTGGTTTAAATTTTTAAGCCTTTGAAAACATTTACTGTAACAAATTGAACAAATTAAGCATTCCCAACCCAATCTTTAATATTAGAGATCTTCTAGTGCTTTACCAAACGGACCTACAGCGTAACTACTAGTAGAGATGGTACTAAGCTGCCTACCTATCTATACAGGAGTAAATTGTCTTAAGATAGAAGCCCCATTCCATCACAACAGGATTTATATCAAACGTTGGGAAAGGGTTAGTATATTCTTGGTTTTCATTTCACCTGTGTAAATAATGGCTGGGGATAAACTTACCGGTTGGGAATTGAGATATTTCATGGATTCAATCCAACGCCTGAAGCTAGTTAGATGAGCCTGCACTTTATTGGAATCCTCTTGGAGTTCATTCTTGGATCGTTTTCAGTAGATGGAGGCCAACACGATTCTGTCATCTCCCGTGCTTGGTGGATAATAAAGGAGTACAAGGCGAAGGCGCAAAGGCTGGTGAGTGAAACCACAGGGTTCTATCACCTTAAATCAACGCTCTCAACTTGAGTGACCTTGAGACAAAGCAGTTGATAAGGCAGTCACTAGCGGGTTCGGTGATTGATTCGAGCTTACGAATGTGAGGCGGGGGTCATAAGCGCGATTAGTAACATTGAGAAGGAGCTCTAATAGCAAGTGGATAGTAAGCGAGTGGCTTATATTTTTTATGCTTCTGGTTTAAGCGAAGACCCTTTTTGCATTTGTTATACATGGTACCATTTTACTTGGAGCTCTAATTTATAACTTTGTTCTCACCGTAGCTAAATGCACAATAACCCTAAGCAATGTGTCTAAAAATAAGTAAAGCCTTTTTAAGGGAATTTATGAGCACTATCATAGAAATCGAATGCGTTTAGGAGTATCCTTATCAACAAAAAATAATGTATTTATTTTGTCATTATTAGTACTCCGTCATTAAGGTTTCTAAGATGCTTGGGAGGTACAAATGTACCTGCACCTCACATGGAGTACATTTTTGATGCTCATTGTTTTCGACTATTTGCATTCTCAGACATCAAATGGACTTTGAAAACACTGAAGCCGAAAATGGAGTGAAGAAAGACCTGGCGTGAGGTATTACCCATTCACTCTATACGACGGGAAGACCCCGCTTCCCGAAGTCTTTCTGAGGAAGGCGGCAGCAGAGTTGCAAGAGAATTCTCGACAAACACCCCAGAGGTGGTACCACGCCTCTCCATCAATATGCTATCCAATAGGAAATTTCATCATTAATTTCTCAAGAATTCAGGAATATGAAATTGCAAAACTGGCAGCAGAAGTTAGTTGGTGTGTTTGCCATAAAGGCGAGCTCAAAAGTAAGCAATGAAGCCGAGTGGAGATCACAAGATCCATTTGCTGAGGTGCCCTTATTCTGTCGATCGATAGTGTACAGAAGAGAATCGTCTTAAGTCTGGTTAATGATAGGACTGACATCTGTAACTCAAGTATTTTCCCACCACGACAATCCATTGAAAAATCACCATCAGTATTTTACCAAAAACAGATGGTGAAGAAGTTCCAAGAGTGAATTTTTGTCGTAACCACATATTTAGTACTTTTAGAGACAATATTGTTACTAGATATTCGTCGGTTTAACGTAATGTCTTAGGATTTGTCGTCAACCTCTTGGGTGATTAACTTAAGATCGTTTCCAATTGCTGGATATTATAGAACTAACTCGGAGTCTGCTAGACTTATTTATATGATTAGTTATACTTGACTTACTATCGTCAAGCTTGGTATTTGTTGGGATTATCCTTCAAGAAGGAACAAAAATGCGCTAAGTGGGCTTGATTACTTTCTGATCTGGTTATTAACAGTGGTTACAGAATGCAGTTTTACCCGGCCAAAACGATCTATAAAAATCTTATTTTTAAAAGCTAGATGTCTGAACGATTCGATGACACGTTATCAGAGGAAACAGCAATCCTCCATGAGTAGAGTACATTCGATTGAGGTGAAATAACTCAATTTTATAGAGCGCTAGCAGTTCTTTTCACGTTTTAAGGCTTAGCTTTTTTTGCAATTACCTACACGACACTTAATTTGCTTTGTAGACGATACTTTTCTTTTGGCCGTCTTAAGACATACCAAGTACGACCTGAACAAGACCGTAAAGAGAATCATGAGTTTCCGCGACTTTCGCACCAATATAGTTCCCCAATGGTTTCAGTACGGCGCACTCAGTAGTGTGGCACTGAAAGCCTATTTAATCTCCAAGTACATTTGAAATTTGGGCTTCTTTTCTTCCGAATGACAATTTTATTACATGTTGATTTTGGTTGGTAGGCAGTTTCTACCCCTTGGATTCACCCTAGATGGTGTTTTGTGCATCCTTATCCGCTCAGGTAAGAAGCCGTATTCGATATCTAATTTCCCATCTAGCGTGTATAAATCTGGAGAAGTTCTCTCGCGAGGACATGGTGACTATGAGCCAGATGTGGAATGACTATTGAATGATGGATCAACGGGTTCAGATCGTTGGAGTGGCTCTTATCCTCGATTTTCAAGGCATGATGAAGAAGAGCATCTCACAGATGACGAACTAGGTCTCAACTTGGAGCACAGTATTTACAGGTTGGTGTAAATCCAGGCATCTTAGTAGTAGTCCCTCCACGAGAAAATGTTGGTATTATTCTAAACGGAATATTTACAGGATATTAGAGGTAAATTTGGCAGTCTCACCAGGAAAAGGTGGTTGACAACTGCAAGATTTAGAAGAAACCCAACACAACTGTCGACAAAGAGTTTTACGGGAGGTAGTCACTAAGATTAGCCTTTATTATCGCCCTTTTCCGCCTACCCGCCTAGAAAAAATTACCCCGATTAAGCTTATTTTACACATTCCTTAAGAGTAAGGGTTTATTATCTGGGTGATGATTAGTGACTTCCGAGGGCCTAACTATAGTGGTCGGAAGTTCCGCGTAAGTATCGGAATTCAATCTATGAGGAAATCTGCCGTGCTGGAGCATTTAAACAATGTACTATGTTGCTTTCTTCCTGCTTTCACTGAAATTCTCCATTCCATGCTTTTGGAAGTGCCCAAGGGGAGCATTTAGCAGTTAGCACAATCTCCTCCGTATTTCGATGACCAGCTCAATTAATAATCGCAGTACAAGATATTCGTTTAAGACGCGATAGTACATTAATGTAGAATCGTCTATTAAAATAAAAATATTTAAAAGAAAATATTCTAATATTTAAGAAAGGTTAAAATTTTCGTAATTTTAATTGCTCCAAAAACTGTAAATATGTAAAGAGCTCAGAGTGAGTTAATAAGCACTTATGGAGCAAGTATGCTGCCCACCTCAATTCATGCACTTAGAGATAAAATAACATGAAAAAGCTGAAATTTTTGAAATGCATAATTGACTGACAGCAGTAAAGAAGATTTTTAAAGAGTTCATGTGGAATCTCAATAGAACTTTTTGTTGTAAGGCGAGAAATCACGACCTCGAGCTCCTGGTGTGAATAGGAGCAGGCAGTCAGTGGTGTAATCGATCGGTCTGAAAACCACGGAAGATTGTTAATGAACAGGAGTGCTTTTAAGGTCTTTCTCGGGTGCTTAGTTTTTGGGGAATTGTATAAAATGCCAACACTACTGCCGTCTGTGAAAAAAATGTGACTTCGATTTTCTTCGTCGCAATTGCGAATTGTGCATGGGGCGTGGTGACCTTATTAAGACTTTTTATTACATAAAACCACTGGGTGCCAATAGCACAGTGCATTTAAACGAGTGGCAGTATTCACACAGGGTCACCTGTTCTTCACCCATACCCACGTAGGTTTGCGCTTGTCTCCCTCGATATTATACCAGAACCTCCATCTTCTTCGACTTCTAAGAGCACTAACTTTGCCCTCTATGACTCAAAAAAACCACTCCCCACAATTTACAAGAAAAGAGCTGCAAATAAACTGAAAGAGGAGCCGGAACAGGTTTCCGCACACCTTGAATCGTCCAAACATTGGCTTAAATCAATGCCTCACCTCAAATGCTGCACAGGTAATCAGTACATAATCAAGTAAGCTGGCAGCAAGTCCAAAACTATTTGAGCAAGAACATTTAAATGATAATTTTTATTAATTGCACTTAATGAAAACTTATTTGAATAAGCAAATCCTGCTTCATACATGGCAACATAAATGCTGTAAATCATTTAAAATCTACTTGAGTCCGTAAAAAAATAACTTTTCGTCGTATATATTGATTCATTTTTCTCAGATGATGACTTCGTGCTCGCTTTCTTACGTCAAGCCAATACAACCGCATAAAGGCGCAAAGAAGCCTGGATAACTTCTGCACTTTCCGAACTTCGTCAATTGAGGGATGCCCGGAGTAGTTTGAACCCACTAAGAGCCGAAGAGCCCTTCTGGACAAATGGGTTGACATGGGGTCAGCCTGAGTGACTAATTAGCGAAGTCAAATTTCTAAATGAATTCGTGCGCCATACCTGAGAAAAGTTTTAATTTGACTTTAGTAATATTACAAAGGACTTCCGGTTATTTAGCTATGCGGTTTGTGCATCTCACTAATATTCCTTCCTCAGATTCTGTGCAAGTCTAGGATACTCTAAAGAAGGAGCTTTGGCGATGATGGCAGAGATGGATAAGAGTTTCGAATTCATGGTGCTTATCGAAACTGAGTTCTCGTACTCTCCTAGATAAGTTCGATTTGGACAAGGTATCCCTGTTTGACTTGAACAGTGCTCCAGATCTGGACGGACGTGTTATTGGTGGAACAGAGGGTACAAATCGGCGGCATCTGTATGGTAATTTGCGGAAAGAAAATTATGAAGATGTTTGACTCTAAAAAATATCAAAGCTGTGTACAATGTATCTTCAGGTACGTATTTGGAGCCGTAAATTGTAGTATTATTGACTAACTCATTTTTTAAAGAACTATTGCCTGAATCGTACGGTGGATACGCTAAAGAAACCTTCGAAGAAATAACTGGTAATGCAACAAATATGTTTCTCATTTTTTTTAAAATGATGATTGAGGACGTTTTATTTCGTTTAATGGCAATATTTAATGATCATTTTAGAGAAACATGCATTTATGTTCAAATCACTCCCAGACGAAGTTGAAGGACTTGCAATATCGGTCGATGATTCCAAGAGACCGAAAGAAAGCAGAGGTCTCTTTGGTATCTACAGGAACCTTCCCATTGACTTGATGGATAAAACAGGAACCTATGTGAAGATGAACCAAGAGGATATTTGAACTACATCAATAACCAAATTTGCTATAATCTTTAATAACAAGTTAAAAATTGTAAGAAACTTATCTCAAAGTTTTGATAATTTACGTAGTTCTGTTAGAGAAAATTCTCCTACATATTGCAATTTGTTTCCGTAGAGCTAAAAACGGAAATGTATGTTGAAGTGGCTGCTTCTTCGTGTTCGTGACTGAAACTTTCTAAAAGAGATGAAGCAGATCTTTGTAAATTGACTGAATATGGTAGAAAACTTGATGCAGTTCGTTCTGAGAATAGGAAAATATTGAAATGTAGTTTATTCGGTGTCAAAGTAAGGACTTGTTTTTTTGTGAATTATAGGAGAGATTGCAAATTTATTTAATTCCAGGCAACCAGTTCGGCTACAGTAAATTAGATTCGCAGTTAAGTTATGCAGTCGAGCAAAATGTACAGTACCCGATAATAATGCAAAATTTGGGCTTTTGATAGTTATAAAGGTTGTGTATAACTTTTTAATTCCTGGGAAACACAATGTATTGATATTCACGAACCCATATATTCAATTTATGCTGAAAAATATTAAATCTCTATTCTTTAAGTTAATACTAGTGTTGAATAAGTAGAAGTCAAATATTAGCTAGTGATATTATTTTTGGGAGCGTAAGTTAAAGGATCTAATAAGCGGGCTCTTTAAACTGATTAGGCTGTTAGCTGATGCTCTAGAGGTTGAAATACAGTTTTTATGGAAATACAAATATTCATAGTTGAGTTATTTGATGATACTTTTATCTTGTTATGTATCTTAAAACAGGTAATAATGGGTAGATTTAGATTGTGCAAAATGGTTAGGTTTCTTCTACATACTTGCGGTATCTAAGGTGAATCACTGAATTTATTCAAGCTCTTGATTTGCTGTAACTTTATAAACTTTGCATTTATCGTCTTTTTTTCTAGTTTCGTTTGCGTAAATGAATTGCCCAAAACAACCGAAGGTTGCCGAGAGGCTTTCTATTCTAAACCGTAGACAGTTGGGAGTTTTGAGTCGCCTACATTTTATGAAAACCACTCTGGCTGATCCAGATACTCGTCAGCCGTTTTTACCTGGTGGCGATAAATCATTTGACAGCGCTTGGAAAAGCCTGCTGAAGAAGTTTCCCAATCTTGACAATCGATCTACTTCGTCTATCAATGTATTTTGCAATCAAAAGGAGATCTTCAAGCAGTCATCTCTACTGTATTACAATTTAGTTGACGTTCTTGAGGTTAAGGACAATGTCCTGGATCTACTTCAGAGAATTAACAGCGCTGGAATTCATCTTGAAATCACCCTAAATTCGGATCTAACTTGCCTTTATTTAGAACTCGTAACGAATTACTTTGCAATGATGTACTTTCTTACTCGTATTCCAGACCTCAAGGCTATTTTGGTGCTCTTCAATTTTCTGTTCGAGCAAGCTAATGGGAAACCCGAGCCGAATTTTTTTCGAATGGCTGAACAATTGGCTGAGTCTCCCGAGAATCTGTTGAAGCGCATAATGGAGGAGTTCAAACCATATGCACCAGTTCTATCCGTCGCTTTGGCCTCTCTCAACGAATTCTTCATTCGCAGAACCGTTCGTGCACAAAATTGGCGTGATAGTCTCTTCCTAAACATCCTATCTGAGTCGCACAAAATCACTCACACTGCTCTGAGTGACCAGTCGGCCTGTGAACTTCTCTCCTACGAAGTGATGGAACGATGGGTTGTCTTTGGCTTCCTTCTTATCGGTCCTTCCTCGGGTGACGATGCCTTTGCCCGTGTCCGTCTTGCCCTCCGCAATAGCTACGTCCTAGTTCTCTTCCGAGATGAAGTTATTCAACCACACAGCCTCTTGATGTCGTATTTGGAGTCCGTCGCACCTGGACGAACCTCCTCGAAACGCGTCTCGGAGGTCAAGGACGCCATGTCGATAGCCTATTCACAGGCGCCCGGTGCTCACTCAGACCGGAGGTCGTATCTACGTTCGGCTCTGAGGCAGTTGCACTCGGTCCTCTCAGACCAACCCGGTCTCTTGGGTCCTAAGGCTTTCATCGTCTTCTGGGGTCTCTCCTACGCCTCAGATGAGGTACACTGGCTCGTCCGTCACTCGGCAAATGTGCAATTGAAGAGGAACATTAACGTGGAGGAATTCGCTGATGTCTCCCTACCCGAACTTCTCTACTATATTGAAGACCTTCGCAACCTTGTTAGGCGTCACGCCCCGGTTATTCAACGCTTCTACATTCAAATGTTGCCCTCCTACGATGCTCCCGGCCTGGAGGAATTTCTCCGTCCCTCCATCGGCCATCTTCCAATGGAAGAGCTAGACATTTTCAATGGCATGCTCACGCAACTCCGAGAGGTCGGTGATGTGCTAATTTCTAGTCCTGCTCGTCATCGGGAGTATGCAAGCCTCCGGCTAGACTGGCTCCGCCTCCAGGCGACGCTTTCTGCAAAGAATTCCCCACTCCCCCTTATCAACTGCCGCCGTTTGGCCGAGCACCTCCACTCCACAACCTTCCACACCCGCTTGATCGATCAGATCGAGGATATCCTGCGCCAGGTCTCCGATCTTTCTATCTACTACTTTTACTGGAATAAGCTGGAAGAGGTGTTTAACCACAGTCTCGTCTACCCATCGCAAATGCGTTACTCGGGCGTCTTCCTCAGCCTCCCCTCGTGCTTCATCAGCGCCGGACACGAGATGTGCCCCAAAGAGCGCTTCCTGATTGGCAAGACGGCGGGCAATCTCACGCGTCGCTTCTGTCGCCGACTGGTAGACGCTCTCTGCACGGCCTTTTTTGTGCGTCTGGAGGAGATGTGTGGCTTCGCTGAACAGTTGGTACCGCAAAACAGTGTGCCATGGCTCATAGAGGATAAGCTGATGCGAAAGAGGTCCAACGAGGCGACCACTGGTGCCGATAGAGGAACCATGAAGAAGAACAAGAGCGGTGGGGCAGGGAGCCATCACCAGGGCGTGCCTGCCATCGTGATGCCGGGAGAGGAGAGCTTCCGCCGCGATCGTGTGGACCAGGCGCCGCACGACAAGACATTCTTCACGCTCTCACAGCTCTGTGCCGCGCTGACTTTTCGCAAGGACCTCCACGCCTTCGAGGAGGTCTTCGATCCCCGCACTGTCCTTCAGAGCGAACTGCAAATGCGACTCTTCGACTACTTGCGTCCGGTTGTCAACACCATGTAAGTCCCCCGCCTTAGCCCATATCTTTGCTCAAAAGTTCCGATTCTGCTGTCTTACTAAGCAGTCGCTGTCCTTTTAATGACTTCGCTTCTATTTAGAATACTCGACCAAGGCATTTAAATCTTTGAATTGTTGGCATCTCGAAAGCCCAATTTATAGCTGTCTCTGGGTCGGTAAAGGAATTAATGCATTTAAAAGTGATTAAATCTCCTCACTTTGGTTTGAAACTCGGTAGCCAAAAAAGCGCGACTTAAGTGCCAGTCCATGAAATTATCAGCCCTCCCTTACCGTTTACTTGCTAGGCCAATTTGACATTGTTTATTAACCATTTGTTTCAAGAATACCAACAAAAGGTCTTTTGTATTTCTCATTTAAATTGTCGTGTTTATGGCTCCTTTTCGGTTTGTTTTTCTTCCTCAGTTTTGACCCCACAAAACACTTCTCAAATCAAACGGCTTTTCGCCTTTAATTTTTGCACACTCCTGTTTCCATCTATTTCTCCTCGAACCCCGGGGTCTATTAGCGCCTTGATTGATCCTTTCGCGGAACAGCATCCCTTGTCCACCTTTCTGTTAGTCACTGCAGAATGGCCGATTCCCCTAGTTGCCCATACGTTGGCATAGTTTTTTTCCCTTCCTGCCCCCTTTCCTCAGTGAGTGTGTGCGGGTGTTATTTTCTCCACATGGGAGGAGAGCCTTTCAGTGACATTTTTATAAACGGTATTGGTAGTTGTGATGTGATGGATGTGGGTGTCATTGTTAGTTCTCGATGCAGGTGAAAGAGAGGGCGATGAGTTTTGCTATTACAGATGGAACCGGATAAAGATAAGTGCCTTTTTGCTTACTCCAAGTCTGTGTGCGTTGTTGGCATGCTGTTTGCTCCTCGTGACGAGGGCGAACATGTGCAATTCCCCTCTTGCGGAGATTCGCAGACGCTACACACCAGTGAGTCATGCTGCGTAGTCCTGTCTTCCTGCGTCCACCCAGTCTCTAGCCTTGCTATTGTCACGGGATCACTCATTGGGATGTGGAGATTAGCCTCCCTTTTTGTGATCTCCTGCATTTAGCGGTGTGATCCCTGAAGCATGCAGTTACCCAAACACTGGCTTTTTCCCGATCCACTTGTTATGCGGTACATTTGATGTAGAGAAATAGGAAATGTGCTAATTTTGGGGCCCGTAAACGCGACCGACTCTACTCGTAATGGTAGGGTATTCTCCCCTCTCCTTGGTTTAGCCTAAATAAAAAGCCTAATTGATGCTTCCTTCCTTTTCCATGGGTCGGCCTTGAATATACTTCTATCGACAACCCTCTATCCGCTGCTTTGTAGGCGTTCGTTTCCTAACAAATCTATTTCTGTGTGTGTTATTTTTTGCCGTTCCAGTGCTTGTTAAAGTCACATCTTCGGAGTTTTTAATATTTTTTTTTATGCTATTGCATTTTCACAGTACCATCCGTATCAACTTCTTAACTTTTTTTTCTGATGACCAATGAACCAAATAATTCAATCGTTGGCGCAGTCCACCTTTCCAGTATATCCGTTCAGACTTCTACATCGTAATCTCGATTAAGTCTGTTGCTATCGAATCTAGTTGCAGATAATACATGTGGTGATGGAGTCAGTCTTGCATTGAAAGTGATTTCGTGCGTTGAAGAATCCTTCGGAGAAATAGTCGATAGTCCTACATCCTGGTCACCGATTCATTACAAGTCGGCAGTGAGTATTGACCAGTTCGATGAGCTGTCAGCACTGCCCTTTTGACAAAGTAACACCCGGTGTAGCTCCCCTTGGCCTCTCTTCCGTTCCATTGTTTTCTAATGTTGTCGCGTCAATACAACAGGATGTCAGTGTTTGGTGGCGTTGGCTTCAGTCGTATTCGTGCTCTAAAAGGTTGCTAAAGCAAGGTAGAGCTCTGAGCCTCTGATAGAAGGGGAATAATTGGGTGTGCTCTTTCTGAAGACTCTCGGGCGTCATGTACTTCCTAGGCCCATGGGCGCGGGCGAAAAGGGGGCGGGCGGCGGTGAAGCGACGGAGGCTTCGACGGGCGAGACGTCGCGGCGTCTGTTGGTGCGGCCATCGGATATGTTGCGACGGGCGCGCACCACCATGGAGCTCCTGGTGGATCTCGAGGACCTCGTGCGCGTTGACCTCGTCGCCGTCTTCAGTTGCGTCTTCGAGCAGCACATGCAGCCCTATGCCGACACTTCCAAGGTACGCCCTTGTCACCTTTTCACGAGTTAGAGTTTCACAATTCTACCAGATCGGATTTGTCATTGAATTCACCCCTCCGTTCGTCGTCTATTTCTTCGTTAAACAGCCTCTTCTTCATGCTAAACGTACGGTTACCTATTCGTTATTTAAAATTTAAGTATTAATACGAAGAATTTTTCGTCTTGCCTGTTTGAAATATTTTGGCATTTAAAATCCCTACTTTCGTTGTTCCTCTAACCAAGCAGTGTTAGATACACTTAGGCCATGTAAATCACTGATGACTTTAAATCACTGATGGGTTATGTCTTGCTTTATTGTTCAATAGTTAAAATTTTGTCATTCCAGTTAAATTAAACATAATCTGGTAGCTAACAATAAACTTGCAGGCTATTTCGTTTGGCGAACTTGTTACTTCACAACCTTCCCAATTCGTTCAGTTAAACTTTGTTCCGTTTGTTCGTTTGCTTAGACACATCAGGATTCAACACACTAGGTGTAAAAATCCTGTGTTTATATTCTAAAATGTTCTGTACGTACGCTTTAACCAAAGTTTCTTCACCGTTCACATTAGCGGACTCCAGGCTGGCCACCCACTGGATTGAAGGTTCTATAAAATGTAGCCCTTGTAGTAGTAAAAGAATAGGCATTATCATGGGAGCTATAAAAACCATTCACATGCATTGCGGGGTATAGAAATCTGATATGCAACTTAGTCTGCCTAAGCTCTGTTATAGTGTGTAGGAGAAAGCCGATGTTCTCTCATACGTCTAGGCTTTCCATAGATGGCAGATGTCGAACCAGGGCATTCTTCTCGAGCCATATGTGTGCGTGTGTGTGTGTTTGTCCCTCGTTTTTCCTATAAAAGCGGCTTTTTTCCAATCGTACCGTTGAAATGGCGTGGTATAAAAACCATTTACATAGGTAACAGGCTGGTTGTCATAGGTAAATGGGGATTAAAAGGGACCACAACTTAAGGTCCAGTGTGGAAGTGTGATGTGCACATCGGTTGTGGAGACATCGGATGAGCTGCGACAGTCTGGGAGAGAACTCTGAGTATCCTAAAGGAAGTAAAATCAATGCCCGTAAGAGGTCTGTGTGTGCGTCTGACCCAGAACGTGTTCACGCTGACGCGGCATTACGCGGAGTGGTACGCGGAGGAGTTCATGCAGCAGGCCTACGTGGGCCACTTCGTGTACTCTCCGTTGCTCAGGAGCTTTGTCACCATGTCCGCATCGTCCGACGCGCCCCGCTTCCGTGCCGAGGAGTACGCCGACCTCAACCAGCTCCGCGCCCTCGCCGAACTCATCGGTGAGTCGGTTTCTCGACCCGCTAATTGCGCATGGGATAATCCAAATGGAAGGGAAACCGATGGGTCTTTCGGCGTAGTAGCGTTTATGAGGCACTGAGAGAAGCAACTGCCGATTGCAAACGCCTAAATAAACAGGAGGAGGGTATTTCAAAGTTTTGATGTGAAGCTCCCGCAAAGAAATCGATCATCTAGCCTAAGCCATTGTACTGGTCATTGCGTTCAATCAACTCGTTTCTGTTTGCCCTTCTTCAAACTCTGAAATCTAATCGAATCCATTTATTGATTGTGCCATAGGTCGGCCTTTCTGCATTTATGAGGTCGGTTTGGTTTTTCGGGCTACAGGTCGGCGATTAAGAATCGGTGTCCTTGTGGTATATTTTACCTGTTTTAGCGCGTTCCCATGTCTCTGCTTCTAAGTTTATCCATGATATGCTTATATAAATTTCCGTTTCGTTCTTTAATACCATTTGCTCAATGGACGCATCATAAGTATCTTGAGGTTTGCTGAAGACATTGAATCATAAAAGGCCATGATGGACCTCAAATCCTAAGGTTCGAAGTTCTTCCGATGCCCAAACACTGAGGGGTTTCTTAGTCTTCAAATATCCTCATTTTTTACAGCAGATAGCTTTGAATTGTCCAAAATGCAAACCAGTGAGTCATTCTTTTGTTTTGACATTTAGATATGTTCTGTAACGTTTAGCGAATGACAATAAAGTCGTTTCAAGGAGTTTGTCAAGTAGGCGTAGCATTAAGGCTAAAAGGCATGTTTTTTTATTAAAAAACCTTGTGTATTCCATACAGCGCACATTTTGATTGCCCCATTTGCCAAAAAGTCTACAAATTTTAGGATTTCGACCTTATCCCTACGGTTACCGATCCAACTGCAAGACGAAATAGAAGCTGCTAGGCAAGGCTTTCTAAGGGAACAATCAAGTGGTCCGTTCGACGTTCCATGGCACCGAGATGTTATTCAATGATCTAGTTTAAAATTGGCATTTGCACGTGAAGAGAACAATAAGAGGGAGTAAAAGGTTAGAGTTTTTGATATGCTTAGCAATACTGAATACAGGATGCAATAAGACTGAGTGCGGTTTTGTAGTAGTGAGAATTCTTCCAATAGTATTTCCGTTTAAATCTGCGAGTAGTCGAATCAGTTGTTTAATGCGCAGTCTGCTAGTGCTGTACTCAAACTGGCCAGAGGTCTGGCAATAAATGAAGTGTGTAGTTACTGGCTCAGACAGCCCCGCACATCTGTTCGAAATGCGACGCCGGCCTCTGATTGGCTGGTTCCTTCCGACCATGGCCTACGAATGGCCTAAAATGACGTTCGCTAACTGACAAAATAACCGTTGTTTATGTGTACCCATGCCCTACAGGCTCGGGCTCTGCAATGGGTTTGATTACATTATGCAATTCTAATAGATCGCAATGTGGGCTTTGGAATGTTGCGTTTCTATGGGCTTGCTAGTGATAAATCAGTTCTGATAACTTTTCACTTAATTTTGCGCCGCTTCGGATACATGTAAGTTTTGAGCCGTAATGTACCTTGTAAAAAGCATAAGAAACTCAAGCCCCAAAACTGAAGAGATGATGAGATGCTTTTCTTGTCTCATTTACTGGTGGGGTTTAGCATTGGTTTCGTTATCTTTAAGGTTTTCGGACTTTAGAATTTATGCAACCTATAGTAGAATCGTTCCCTGATCGCCTAATGACTTATGACACCTTTTTAAATCTTAACTGTCAAGATCGGAAGGACTGTATGGATTTCGCAGCTTGGATTATGGGGACAAAGTCGAGTGTGCGAGCGTGTGTGAGATTTGTAACCACCGCCATCACCTGTGCTGCTTAATTTATGTTATTGAGCCTGTGGGTCGGTTTAAAATCGAAAGTTATGACTACTGGTCTAATGCTTGGAATAAATCATTTTCATTAACCTATGGCTAAATTTTACCGTTCGTTCTCAGGTGAATTACGAAGTCTAATACAACGTGAATTCAGTCTGCTTTTAGTCCGTTATTAGTCTAATAACAGGATGAGTCATGCGTTAAAACTTAGTTACCAGTCTCATAGGGGTTCTTAAGAAAAGCCGTTGAAGTAACAGATTGAGTGGCGTTTTCGTAGTACTCTATCATGAAAGTTGATGCCAGAAACGGCATTGAGCCGTCGAAATCTCGAGCAGATCTAGGCCTTACTTTGAGCTAGTGATGTCGCTCATTTGCACCTCTGTATTTCCTAGGGCTATGACAAACGCTGCAGTAAAAGAAATAGATTGGTTTCTAAGCGGTTTTGTCGGTGTTAGTTTAACTCAACATTCCACGGTGTTTACTGAATCGAGAATCTCTGTTTATATGTACGCTAACCAAGATGTACCTTCCTGTCCAGTTACGAACGTGAAATATTCTGGTTAATGGTTAATAAATTAAGTTAAAGGCCAAAGGCAGGACAGTGAAGAAGCTATACTTAGTGCTGAGGGAAACAGCCACAAACTGCGAGTTAAGTCCCTTGAGATTGGCCGTTCTACGGTCCATTATGTAGAAGAAACAAGCCTATAGCATGCGTGGATAGTTCATTATAGATTGAGGACCGCAGCCTGGTGTTGAAAGGGCGTTCTGCCGCTCTTAAGAACGTCTTCGGGGCACTCTACAGCCCAGCATCGAAGCGCAGTTAGTTCTTATTGAGAGGGTATAGTACTCTGTCTATATCGGCTGTAAGTTCAGGCAAGTGCTCGACTAGACTAAGGAAGGGGGCGCAGCGGAGAGTGGCGAGTCCCGCGTCCGCCGCTAGTGTTGGTATTGTTCGTTGGCTGGTTGGTGTAGGTCCGGTGGGAATGAAGTACCTCGAGGGCCAGGTGATGCAGCAGGTGGGCTCGCGGGTGGAGGAGGTGAAGAAGCTGGTGCTGCTGAACCGCTCGTTGCTGGAGGAGCTGCGTGGCGCCTTCGACGACCCCGTGAAGACGCGGAAGCTGGCCGCCCAGCTACAGAAGGTCGACCTGTTGCTCTCTTACCTCCGCGAGATAGGCGTCGCCCTCGCCTTCCTTGTTCTCTGCCGCGAGGCCCTCGGTGATGTCATCAAGGTGAGTTCCACTCCCTCCAGCTTGGGTAGACTGCTCCACACTTCACTCGGTCTTCTAAGTCTACTCGAGGTTGATTACTTGGGTGTTTGGGAGATTTGATAATTACCTGGTTCTCCATCTCCCATTTAGAACTGTATTCTCATAACCACGAAGGGGTAAGTTAATCATCAATTGAAAGTATGAAGGGCGTACAGATTTGCCCAACCACACTCTGTTCCAACGTGAGTAGCAATGTGTACTTCTACTCTTAAACGCTGATAGAATAAATACATTCCAGAGACTGGCGCGTTAACCCATGTTTGAGCAGCATGTTCGATGACTGGATGACGGAGGAGGTAGGTACCATGGTTTGGCACAGCCCCCAAATTCACCTGCCACTGCAGAGGCTTGAGTTTTTTTGAGGCCCCAACAGGCTGGTCTATAAAGTCACTTACCGCCTCTGAGCTGATGACAACACCGATTCCAACGATTTTGACTACTGCCATGTAGTAGTGTTGTTGTGGGCTATTAAAATTAGTGGTTTTGAAGCAGTCCCAGTACCGTGATGCACTTGTGTCGCAACTTGTGTTAAAGTTGTCGTATTTTGGCAGCTGGTAAAAGTTGTCGATTCTGCTCTACTACTCTCCTTCATTGTCTCATTACCCTAACTCTTCGAAGGCTGTCGCGTCATCGTTTGAATCCCTTGTAGTCACATGGGCGAGTGCTATCAGTGCTGAGTTCCAATCAGTTAGCTTTTCGTGCCCATCGTATAGTTAGAATTTGAGGAACGTCGACTTTTCAACCAAAAATTTTAATGGGATATTCTTCGCTCGATATTCTCTGCTTTCTATGGGCTAAAAGCAGCTGTGCAGATATTTGATGTTGTGTAATTCAAAGCAGTAAACGAACGAATTTTTCGTGCAACCTATTTTTAGAAATCTTGAAGTAAACTTTTGTTCATTGGAATTATAAGCGCGTGAAACCTCCAAAAATGATTTATTTAACTATTAGGTGGATTAAGTTGTAACGAACTTGAGATATGTCGGGAAACAAGGATTAGTATACTTAAAGGTCATGTCGTGTTGGTGAATCGTGTAAGCAGGAAGCGAGTAGTTTGTTAATGCCCCTTCTAGGTTTCTCATCTGTACAATGGCAAGTTATTTCCGCCTCATTAGTCAAGCATAGAATGAATCAGCAGGAGTGCTTTCTTCACCGCTTCCTCCTCTCTTTATTGATGCTCAGTTGCGCACACCCTTCCTGGTTGAGACAGCGAAGAGCATCCTCACGCACCTGCGTCGACAGGGTCACGGCAAGCTCCTGCCTCCTTCACCCCAGGCTCTCTTTGACGAAGGCGGTGACTCCCCGACTTCTGCGACGCGACTGCTGGAGATGCAGCTGCTTGCGAGCGGGCTGTGCGCGGCTATGGGCCTCGCGACTGATGGGCTGGACGCGGGCCTCTGTCTGCTGCTGCGCCGCAGCCTTCGCTCCGCCTCCTCCTCCTCCGCCGCCGGCGGGGGTGTTGGGACGATGAACGGCAACGCTCCGACGGCGGAGGCTCCGTTGGAGCTGCAGTACCACGTTGCTTGTCTCTTCATCGTCTTCGTGGCCAATTCCCTGCCCCAGCTGGCGCGCGTCAGCGGGTGCGCCTACCAGGTCAATCTGGCTGCCAATGAGGGCAACATGCACTGCATCGCTTACGCTGTCACCACCCTCATGGTGGGTGCAAATCGTTTGTCGTATATGCGTGTCCAAGGCTCCAACACTTATCTCGGGTTAAAAAACCACCACACTGTTAAGCTAGAGCCTGTCTTGCTGCTGACTGGGTCTGCTAACTGGTTGCTTTGACGGAGGGATTCCAACATTCACTTGTACGGGGATGTATTTATGACCTTAAGCCTTTCGAGTGTGCCCTATTCACCTGATCAATTGCATTCCCTTTCGATTCTTACTAACAACATTTTCTTAAACTCAAACGCTCCTTATAGAAGTGCAAATGGTTTCATTTGAGTTGAAACAAACCCGTACAAATCCATGCTCAGCCTTTCGGCACTTTCTGCAGATAGTTTGGTAATGCGAAAGTCACCCCTACCTTCATGTTGCTAAGATGAAGGATGGCTTTGATTTGTTCTTCCTACAATTTTGCTAGGTTACATCGCGCAGGCAGAAACTCGCAATTAACTCCTATGACATGGAATTTTCAATGGACTTTTTGTCATTTAAAAGCACTGGAGTGTGGTTTTCTATTTAAGCGCTTTATTAACAAAACGGCCTTTTTTCGGAGATGAAATGCTCAAGGATTCTTTCTATTTAACGGTATCCAGTTTAAAGTATAAGCATTGGAATTCATCGGGGCCCATTCAAGGGGCCCCTTCCTCTCTTTGAATGATTAGATTCATTGTCATGAAGAAGTGGAGGATTTCGATAGCCATCTGGTCGTCGATCTCCTCCCATTTATGTGTCTTTTCGAAGTCGTAAGGGGACCTATTCAACACAATAGAGGAAGGTTTCTAATCGCGGTGCCCAGAATGTGTTCAGCATTCTTTCGGTTTTAGGATCAAAAGCCATAATCGTAGTCTCGAAAGATTACGTTACAGAGACTGTTAGGCTAGCCTATGTTTGTTTGGACACCTAGTTACCAGGCTTGGCACATTCTCTTGACGCATGTTCTGCTACGTGCTCATCAATCAGTGATGAGGTCTCGTCCCAGCAGAGGGAAAAACTAGTGGCCTTTATGAAGCATTTCTACTTTCGCAGATATGCATGTTCTCGATCCTGAGTCCCGGGGACTTGGAGGAGCGTTCGACGGAGTTTCTGGCGCTGGCCTCCTCGAACCTGCTACGTCTAGGTCTAGAGACGAGCTCCTCCCTCGTTTCGGCAGCGGAGATCAGCGGGACCGGCAACTTGGGTAGCAGTGGCAGCGGCAGTGGGAGCTTGGCCAACCGAGACTCCGTCTACCTCCTCTTCGACGAGATCGTGCGCCTCTCGCCGGTGCTGACGGCCAACCTGCAGGAGGCCTGCTTTCCCTATGCCCTCATTCGCAGCGCCTACAACCATCTGGCCAACGCGGGTGGCTCCACGCGGCCCCACCACGCCTAGTCCACCTCTGCTTCCGCTGCAAACTCGCGCCATCACCACCATCATGCTGACAGCTCACACTATCGCGGCTAAAGCGTCCGACCGACTCGCTTGCTTCCCTAGTGTGACTCCGCCCTTGCCCAGCATTACGAGACAGAGATAGTGGGTGATTCATCTTTTCTCCCCGTTAGTCGACGCGAAACAATTGTTTGGATGTATATACAACTGTGACAACCTCGTCTTCATCTAATACTGCTGCTAATAGAATGATGTTCCGCCCTACCTTTTTGGCCTGATACTTTGTGGGGAGCCTAAAAGCGGATTTATTTAGCATTCATGTTAATGATTAATTTTGTTGAGAATGGGGAATACATCAAGTGATGTTTATGATTCTATCATCATCGCGTAATGAGATGCCCATGTGTCGTGCGTTGTTTACAAGAGGACCCTCCAATTGCGTGCGATAAATATCAAAGTTGTCACGACCGCCCCCGCTTTGCGCTTGACTGTGATGCACTTTGTCTCTTACGATTGAGAGACCGAGGTTTTTGAATTTATCGACTGCACGAGCATTACATCTGTTACCGTTGTTAAGCCCAATACAGGGACTGGTGCGTATTCGTTGAGGTCTCTACTCTTTTACTCTTTTTTACTACTGTTTGAGAGCAGATTATTTACCGAAAATTGAGGCGAGGGTTACCAAGAGATGAAGGTCTATTCTCGAGACCCGCTTATAAACTATGGTGTCGGAATAAATCAGAAGTGTCAGATAGGTAGTGAACTTTCGCTGCGATAAAACCGCACTGTTAAATTTCTAAAATGTTTATAGAGGATCATCGTATAACTCGCAATGAGTTTCTTAGAGGCAATTCGCATAATTCAATTCCGAGCTGACCCGAATGTGCTCGAATTGATCCCTAGGGGAACGAGTACATAAATCCATCTTAAATTACCACAAATTTGCTTGATTGAAAAAATTTCACTCTAACTAATTTATTAATACAAACAGATAGCTGAACTGAACCTGAACTGGTGGATTTAGTCTGCTAAGGAGTCTTGATTCAGCACAAGATCACAACCTTAAGGTCTAAGTTAAATAATTAATGATTACTTCGAGCTACATCAACTACCAGCGCCCAAAAATTACTGTGGAACTTAGCACAAATGTCCTGTTCCAGTGCATGAATCAGGATTCCCTACTACTAGGGCAAGGTACCTTAAGCAGGTTGAAATTAGCTTAGCCCAAATTTAAAGCTCAAGGTGAGGACCTATCCGTTGTTAACCAATTTTTTTACATATTTATTAGTTGAAATTCTACAAATTGTAGAAAATATTTCCGCATAAGGATATGAAAGTTTCATACTAAATTCCATATGCCATTCATTTTGTCCATGTCCCACTTCCATTTAGCGAGTACAATATCCATGTGCTGTAGGTTACGGCAGCCTTTCCGAACTTTAGAAAGCAGCTAAATACATATCCAGAAGTAAATGTTCCACACCATTATATTTGATAGTTTAGTACTCGAGCCCAAATTTTCAAAACTCATGTAAACATAACATGCATTACTGAAGATATAATAAAATATAATTTCAATGGAAAATATCTTAGTGATTTTTCACTTAACATTTACGTTGCTTCAAATTATTCCTTACAGCGAAATAGCATGAAATCGAACTTCCCAGATAAGCGTAAATATTATTGCCGCACACTTCAAATGTATTTGGTAGTTGGTCTCGCGCTTGGCTTCAAAAGGTTTGGTATAAACATGTGAGGTTGATTTGTCTGAATACCAGAACTTGAGAATGCATTTTGTGCCTTATAGCCTGAACTAGAATTTATTCAATGAATATATCGGCATGGCCTCAACTCTCTTTAAGCCGGTGTATGTGACGTCATCGATGTCGGTTCAGAGGAAACTTGACACCCAACAGAATAACGTTGTTGATAATACAGAAAATCAATTACCTCCCAGTCATATTACGGATAAATACTTTGCCGAAAATCTTAGAATCGATTTAAAAACTCCTCCATCACCTAGTATTCAGCTATCAACATTTGAGATTCCAAAATATGTTTCCAAAAAGGTTATAAATTTACATTCCAACAGAGAGTGTCGTGATGCTGATAATGATGATGACGATTCAAAGAACGTTTATATAGCTAGACCTTACAGGCGCTTAATGGCTATTCCAGGTGATTCTACTTGCACAAATTCGAGACCTTGTTCATCTACAAAGGACGACAGCCAGGCGACCGATTGTCTTTCAACTCCCAAAACACCTCAAACTATGTATCGGGAAAGTTATCCCTCAGAAAGCCCTCCAACCTTCTCTTCAAGCACTCAAATACCGGCATTCTCGGATGTAATCGAAAAAACGGAACGGTCTTCTAGTGGCAACGAGCAAAGAAGCTACCTACATTGTTTTTTCAAGTCCACCAGCGACTGCTACCTGACGGTTCCCCATATTGAGGGAAAGGTTCAGAAACTAGTTGGCACAAATACAAATGTTGACAACTGTGAACCAGCTAAAGAGTGTTTCACCCCCTGTGGATCAAATGTGATTCAATCGACAACTTTCGCTCGGCCATCCCTAAGATCGCTCACACCTGCGGTCAAAGATCCCATCTCCCTTGTCTCACAGACCCACAGTCTAGACGGCAGTCAGGTGACGAAATCCCTTCAAACCTCATATTGTCAATATCTCTCTTCCAAGACAGGTAGTAGGTGTAGTTATGGTTCCCTCACCTTGTCTGATGTCGCCATCGTATCCTTGGCTGAGAACGCTATTACCTTAAATCGTGTTCAAGTGACTCCAGAAGTCAAGTTATATGTTGCTAAAAATTCCATTTACAAAGAATACGTGTCACCCTGTGTTTTTAATAACATAACTTTCCATCTTACTACCGACGGACCGAATTCCTGGCTGCCATGTTCCTTTTCATTTAAAGGGGCTAAAAGAATTATATGCTCAAAAATGTATACTTCTTGTTCGGTGGTTGGTCGTTTTCCAATACAGTTTATTGAACATCAACAAATCTATGGTCTTCATGCCGAGTTCGCTACTGCAAAAGCGTCAATGCATGGCGGTAAAAATACTATTCCAACACTTCTATTCAAGTCAACTATGGTTCTAGTAAGTAGCTCCTATATGAGCAAGCAGATTAAGGAATACGAACCGATTTTTCCTACACAAATTGGTCTGGAAAGCTGTAATGTTTGGCCAAAAACCGAAGGTTTGGTAACAGGAGAGCTTCAATGCTCTACTGTTAATGGGATATATCGACGCATAACAAACGGAAACACAAGGGGTTCAAAATGCAACTGTGCAGCTGTTCGTTCTTATGATGGATGGCGAAATAGAGTGTTGTTCTCTCAAGACCCCAACTTGCCAAATAAATGCTCAACCTTGAAAGAAAAAAAGAAAGTCTCTCGAGTACGTAGCCAATGCATATCTGAAAGCTCTAGCATATGTCAGGGCACTTCGCAGTGTAGTTGCTCCTTATCAACCACGTACTCTTCTGTATCCAGCAAAAGTGGCTCTTCAAATAACTCAGCAACCGCTAATAATGAGAGGTCCATTTCCATGAGCACGTTTAAACCATCCTCACAGCATACTCATACCGTCCATACTAAAGAGAATGAGGCATCCCGTCTTACCATAAAACGGAAAAATCTACTTGATGTGCACGACCCCAGTCAGACTAGGCCTGAAGCCAAAGAGCGCCATTTTCAGCGAAAAGGGAGTCTAAATTTAAATGTAAAAAGGGAATCCAAAGGTCCAGTAATAAGGGTGCGGTCCGAGTGTCAGTTCAGTAAGTCTGATACGCCTCTTCTGGACTTTAAAATCGTCCCGCGAATTCCAGACACCGACGATGAGAACGGAAAGCCTGTCAAATTAAATATTATTAAGGGCACAACCAGCCTTCAACAGTTGTTCGATCGAATAGCTTCCAGAAAAACGGTCCAAGACAGTCGGGTTCAAAAAGACGAGTCGGCACCTATTTCAACTTTCTCCTTCTCAAGACGTGAATACATACAGACCAAGACCTATGATTGTGGAGAAGATAACATCTCAGTTGATTCTAGTACATTGATACCTGAAGGACATCCAGCAGTTGGAAAGTCGGGTAGTGAAAAAGAGGAAATTTACCTCAGTTGCACGTATGTCCTCCAAAAGCCCAAAAATACGGTAAGTTTTCAGATTAGGCTTCATTTGTTGTCAAGCAGCCAATGAAACAACTCTTTGAGTTGGAGTCATCGAACTCAGAGAAGGGCACTGGGGAAATACCATTCGAAGTTCCAGAACGCGACAAATCAAGTGAAAAGCTAAAATCGTCGGTATCTGATTTGGAAAGGTAACCCAATCCTCCAACCACATAAACTTGTAGTGAGAGTAAATCCAATCTGCAACGCAAAGGTTTATGTGCATTCAATAAAATGGCGCTGAATAGGGTATTGAATTTCCGATTTACGATTTTAATATCCCTTGTCTAGAGAAACCTTGCGATTAAAAACAGACGCACTTTCGCTTCTCGTTTGTTGCAGAAAAACACGGTTACGTGGGCTTCTGATGCGTGAGTTAAATGAATGCTTTTCCCAAGGCTTCAGTTAGCACTTTTTTGATAAAGTTTGCGGTTCTCTTCTTAGCACTCGGGCTTCAGATATAGAAAAAGACGAGACAAAGCCTAGTAAGGACGCTTCAGTGACTCAGGATGTTAAAACGGAAAGTGAGGTGCAGCTAGAGAAGAAGCCGGAACGGGACGTTTCAGTCAAGGAGACCCAGATCAGCAAAGACCCAGATCTAACGGTTGACATTGCCAATGATTCGATCAGAGACTACTTCCAATTGAATGATCAGAGCACTATGAAAGAAGTCGAAAATTTAAAAGATTTACTGAATTCAGTGTTAGAGAGGAGTACTAGTAAATTAAAAAATGTCGAAACGCAGCCGAAGAGTGGGGATACCGGCCATAGGTTAACTCTTTTGACCAAGTAAGTAATTGTATATTACTAGTGGTAATACGAGTTTCAGTAATAATTGGAATACTAATAATGGTGGAAAGATTTGAACCTCGAGTTACATAAAATTTTGCTTTCCAGAATAATGCAGGACTCTTAAGGGTCAAATTAAATATATGTAATAAAATTTAATTTACTGCCCATAACAAAAGATATGAGCACTGACAACGGGGGAATTTGGCTTGATAAATGGATGGTTAAATTAGAAGTGAGCCATATATTTGGTGATTTAATGAATGATCCGGGGCATTGCGTGCACTCATCCGTGCATAGAAAAGGAGCTGATTTTGCAATTATTACCTCCATTATATTATATCTGTGTGAATCGAATTTAAATTCAGCATGGAAAAAACAGAGAATAGTCAGGGGTCGCCCATAAAATCGGACTCAAGATTGCTCAAAGAAGCCGAACTGCAAAAATTAAAGAAGAAATGCGAAAGTCTTCGGAGGGAGGTAAAACAGATTCTTGTCAAATCCTTCCATAGTTCTCAATTTCTTAACTAATCAAATGTTTTGCTTCGCTAGCTGCTAAAGACGTCCCCTTCGACGGGCGACGGTCACGAAGCACTGAGTCTGAGTCCCTCGCCCACTACAACCCCAAACACCTCCAAGCGCCTCCACAGTGGTCGCCTCGATCTTCGGCGGTTCCCTAAGCACTCGGGGCGCATTAGCAGGCAGCTGGCAAAGAGTAAACGCCAATCCCATAGGAATCGATACAAACGTCGACATAGCAGCTCAAATTCAAGGAGCAAGCGATATCGCAATCGAAATCACGAGTACAGGTAAATGAAATGTAGTACCTCCAGTGAGGCCTTCTCCTTTAGAAGGGCTGCTTTATTGACACATTAAGCAGTTCACTTTGGCATTTAGGCCTAGTAATTCAGGAAGCCCACTATACCAGTATCTCTTTTAACTCTTATATGAGAAATGGAACTGAAATGTGACGTATCTGGTAGAGGGAATGGCTACTGTCTCGGGAACCGGGTAGGGACTTAACCGGATAACTGTGAGGTACGTGGTTCGCTCCAGTAGGGTTAGTTGCTACAGTCTATACAAATGCAGTCAAAGCCGTAACATGGGAATATGGTATCTTTAATAAGCCATGGCGTGCTCACTCTAAATACAATTTTACGCCCGAAACACTCGGCAGTATTCAATGTATTAACAAACACTAGGATGGCTTACCTGTGGTGAATGTCATTCGCATCAATTATGCCTGCTTCCTTGCAAGTCTAGAGACTTTCTACTGACACTTATCTCGGTAATATGCATTCATCACTTAGGGAAAGTTAATATTCTTGCCTAATTAACCCTGAGTATTCTTGCTAATCTCATGAGATTCGTGAAATTGAGATTGACTATTCATGTAAACTAATTCCTGGAAATTCACGTCTACGAAGGCTGATAGGATTGAAAGTGGGTTCATTCGTCCAATTATTAGAACCAAGGTTTATTCAGTAAAAAGGGAAAGAATGTCCCATCTCTTAGTAATTTTCACTACGAGATAGGTTTCCCTTTCTATTTAAGGGTCAGATATCGATGTCGAGGCTGAAAATGCCACTTATGAATGTTATTAACTTACCAAAATGAAGTAGACAATTTAACGCATTTTCGTACATCAACGGACCTGCTTGATGTCTGTGTGCTGTCGCACATGCCACTCTAGCATTTAAACCTCTGTTTTCCTTAATTAGCTACGACTGCGTCGTCTTCTCATTTGGAGGAATAGTCAGATTATCTATGATTAACTTGAACATTCCTTATCGACCACTTCAAAAATGATTTAATCATGAGCGTTTACACATGTCGCTTCTTACTCTTGCATTTACTGAGATTCATTTAATGGAATTTTCCACAGCACTGCCTAGAATACTTGGAAACCGATAGTCATACATTAGATCTGACAGTATACTTTCATCTGAGTTTAAAATGAGATCTCTAAGGGCAGAGCCAGCACTGTAAAGCAGTCTGCTATTTAATCGGTACCTCGCCTTTAAGAAAGCATGTTCATTAACCTATGGCTATAGCCAGGCTACTGCCTTGCAGACATTGGCTGCCGATGCCTCCATACCCCATGTATCCACCGCCACCGGCACTCCAGGCCTACCCCGGATATCCCTACTCTCCTCTCCCTTATTACCCACCAGTGCCACCACTACCAGCACAACCGCAACTCCTGCAGCCGAACTACTTGGCCCTACCGCCTCCTCTCATGCTCCCCATGATGGCGGACCAGTGGGCCTACCGACACCGCAGGTCCTCTCACAAACACAGACACCCCAAGTCCCTCGAGCCAAGCCGACATCGGCACCACGGCAAACAAAAGTCATCTTCTCGCAGGCGCAAGAACGCTAAAAGAACAAAAAAGGATATGGTCGGTGCTACTAGTTGCGCCGAGGTTACAGCTCACTCGTTTGGGAATGAAAGTATAAGCCCAGGCTATACGACGTCATTCCAGAGTCAGCCACCACAAACGAACCTTTATTCAGAAATCAGTAATTTCAAACCACAGCAATTATCACCAGTGCCACCACCAGTACTACAGCAGCCTCAGGTTGAGCCACCAAAGCCCCCTACGCCTCAAATATCACTGTCTGCACTGTATATGGGGCCAAGTGGCTCATACAAGCTTCCAGATGCTGTTGGACCCTCATTTAATCCCTTCAAGGGACACAGTTTGCCGAACGAGCCTTCGGGGTTGGTTGAGACTCGCCTGATGGCCCAGTCGCCCCCGACGAAATCGAACCCGTTGCCATCTGCTGCGTTCTCGGGAGCTGTCGGGGTGGGAAGAATGCCTAGTGTTAACCTTCCTCCTCCCCTTATGGCCACTCTGCAGCAACCGCCACCAACGAATTCGCCCATGCAAATGGCTCCTCCTCCTCCTCTTCCACCCAAGGAACCGATGGTTAGCCTCTTATCTTTGTTAGTAACAAGTCATGAAATTGCTTAACTGGATCAACTGCAGCAATATCTGGTAAGAATATTCGTTGTTTCAGAAACAGGATCTTTGCGATTTTTTCGACTGTCTTAACTAATAATTTCGGTGAGAAAACCTGGATTTTTCCTAAAAAGCTTGTAAGAATTCGGGGGTTTGATATTAATTACTCCCTGCAATTTTATACGTTTACCTTTAATATACGTAAGCGAAGCACTAGGTTTGACACAGTAACCTTTGAACATCTCTTGGTCAATCGAATACTTAGGTATTAGAACATAAGAGCAGATGTTGGTCAGCCCTGTCCTGTTTAGTATTAATAAGGTAAATACCTCTCCATCAAAAAACCATGTCACAATAAACTGCCCGCAGTCATACAATTCAGTACTCTCCAAAATTTATGCGAAATGGGAAAATGGTGGTATTCATAGGGTAACTTCAATTTATTACAACGTCAGACCATATGGAAAGTGCTCGAATTCAAACTAATTCAGAAACAGGATATTTTACTAAGAATTATAATAATGACTTTGTAAAGTAGTGATTGATACAAGAGAGATCGGCTGATGACCTTGAAAGTTATGAATGGGAATTTCAGTAGCAGAAAATTTCCCTTTATTTGTATTCGGAGCTTCAGTAAATGCAGTTACCGTGTGACAAAGGCAGCAATCACTACACCACGTACAAGTTTATCTACTGGTTGATTGAGAAGGCATTCAGCATTTGGTCTATTCTAAGCATAACTCTGAAAGAAGTAGTAGGTTAGTAATTTGGCTCTCTGTTAGCCTCAGAGAGGTTTTTAAGACTGCTGTGTACATCCGTCATGTAGTTAAACCTTGGTGCCTAACCAGCTGGAACATTACTTTGAAGCCGCCTCCACCACCGATGCCTACTCCAAACACGGCACAACCACCCAATCGCCGTGCACCCACCCAGAACGCTCCTCCACGTCAGCCGCTCAGTGCCATCATGGGCCCGCCGCCGAAAGCCGCCACTGGGGCCACCGCCGCCGCACCGCCGCCCACCGCCGGCACCAAAGTCGATGGACCGCAAGTGACTTCGACGGGGGAGAGGTATGGCCTCTTCCGCCTGCCCACTTCCCACATAGAGTACCAGAGCTGCGAGAAACGCTTCGATTGGCTCCAATCGGAGAAAACCCACCTAGAGAACACCCTGAATAAGCTGGCCACGGATTGCGGCGTTGCCGGCCCTACCGAACGAAAACTACCCCTGGGAATAAAAGAGTCTCAAGAGGAGGTTTGTTCGCCCTCACTTCCTCTAACCTTTCCCCTACGGGGCTTGGAATAAATATTCCTTTTTGGCTGCCTTTGTAGACGCGCATTAAGGGAGCACTAAATCAAATCGGCCGCGAAATGTCAGCACTGCGCTTGGTGATGAAAAAGTACGCCAACGAAAAGAAAAAAGGTCTGCTGTTGAAGAAAACAACTTTTTAAACGAGTTTTGACTTCAGCCTTGTACACACAAACTACATCACAACAACAAGAGCAGCAGCAGCGTAAACGGTGGTACAAGAGTAATTATTCATTCAGTCACTGTTAAATATGAAGGAGAGCCTGCTCTAGCTGTAGGTGAGTAGATCTCGCATCTTACCGCGCTCTCGCTCGGCGTTGCATCGCGCCTCAGCTGAAAGTAATCTTCGAGGCGGCGGTGGCGGCTGTGATTGTACTGCACCACCGAGGATGTTTGCAACTTGGTGGTCTCCACGATTGACTTGACATCTCGGCGTCTCTCTTAGATCCATGTGGGAGATTAACTCAAAAAGAGCCATTCCACGACCTTTCCTCTGGTTCAGTTGAGCTTCTTCAGTGTTCACTGCATTTGTCTGTGGGACTTCTAGAAATAACACCGTTAGTAGAGTTGCATAATGAAAAGAGGGGAGGGGACGAATTTACTTGACTTTTAGCAGGGTAGTTAAGCGTGGTTGACTTGGCGCCTTTTCCAATCAGGCTGTCCATCTGGCCGTGACGATTCTTGAGGTAAGTACCCTTCGCTTCATCTAACACGTACAGAGCGTGACGTGGAGGCGTTGACGGCGCGTCTTTGTCCATCTGCTTTAAACACCGATCCATATGACTGGGTGGTACATCCCTCGCTTGAGTCCGCAGCGGTTCAGGATAATCTAAACAGACTAAACAGTCATCCATGGCAGGCGATTTTCATCTGGGCTTGAAGGATCGGAGAGGGTACCTAAAAACAATGGGATGCTTATAAGCCCACCTTCTTACCGTTGCGACTCAAATTTCCTAAATGGTTTACCTCTTCCACCTTTCGGTGCAAATAAAGTAACCACGTAACTGCAGTGAGACAACACTGTCCCATATCTACCGCTAGAAAGTGGCCAACTTCTTAGTAAATTGAGTTCTGTAAGTCTGCTCTCATCTTGCACACTTTATAGGCTCGACATTACCAAGATACCTAGTGCGCTGAAGATTCTGTTCACTTCTACGTTAGCCCTTCTTTCCACTTTAGGCAGGGTTGGAGGTAATGCTGCACTCCATTGCTGACTCGATAGGATATTTTTCAGGCATTCAGCCACAGAGCCATTGCTCATGTTCTTCTGGGAGTAAGTTCGCGACTTCTTGGAAGGACAGTAGCACGTCAGCAGCGCCCCACTCTCGGACTTCACGCTTTCCAATAGGTCCTCACACCCCTGCTTTGGAAAATTCCAAAATAATTTCTAAGGCAGTGATGACTCAAACAGACTCATAGAATATAGCTATTTTTCTTTTAACGCCATAGATATCACCTTTCCCAACAGGTCTCCACTTCCCTTTTCGAAACAATCCGACATATTTTATGATAGCTTTAAGTTAGCTTCAAGCAGGGTTGTTTCTACCTAGAATCACCCTAAATACGAATTTCACGGGAAAAGAATAGGTGCATTTTATGAATCAGTGCCTTGCCGCACTAAATGAAATATTCGAATCAGTATTTTAAGAACTCGAAAAATGTGTTTAATATACAAAGCACCAGCCTTGTTTTTCTGTTCGTTGACTATATTGCGAAAACTGAAATGAGTAAAGTGCGTTCATTACAACCTTATACATCCTGAAACATGAATAGCAAGCTCTAAAGAAGTATAAGCTTTTAGTTACAAAACAATATATGACTTATGAGTAGGCGCGCGGGGAATATGTTGAAGACAGTCGATAAAGCAGGAAACTAGGAAAGTTGTCGAAGTGCCTAAAATGAATCGGGAAGGTTAGAACATTCAGAAGAATGCCATTAGAAAGCATGCCTTGCACCTATGGTTCGATAATTCCTCTCGCACACTTCGGTGGTGCAGGGAGGGGATGCGGAGAGTGATCTGATTGGTTAGGGGTCACTGGCGCTAAGCCACACGAAGAACTTTCGAAATTCAACTGATCGCGAGGCCCCCTTGCTGATAGTGAGAGCTCAGGCTACTACAGCTTTTTATGCCTTAGTAAATAAACGGGTCAGCATAAATACAAAAATAGACCACAAGACGAGATGATATTTGCCATGCATTACTCCGAAATTGAACTAATTATTAAAAGTTACTCTGCCACCTAAAAGGGAGGAGGGCATTATATTTTTCTTAATACATAAAGGTGGTGTGTCTTTTAAACCCAAATTGTACAAAAAGGGTCTATCGATATAAACTTCTTTCCTCTTGCTCCCAAAATGGAGCCACAAATATAGATGATATTATCAAAATACGTTTTTTTGTGAAAATTGAACAGAAAGATAGAGAATTCCTTGGTTTGAGATTTCGTACTGAGTTACTGATCCAGCAATGCAAATATGTAGTGATTTGAGTACAAATTGAGGAGCATTTTTCATTCTTCAAAAAAACAATTAAGAGCGTATTTATGAGACTTCTTTTCCTTACATTGCAATTACTTTCTTTTTGAGGGTGGCCGATTAGCATTTAATAAATAGCAAACTAATTCAGAACCATGCACTTGAATATCTAGGACGCTTATTTCCTAGTATGATGCAACCAAACGACATTGCTGGGTCTAAATCCTTGATAACCACATATATCCATTGCTTAAATTATTCATGACCACATTATGGTGAAATTTTGTCGAAATCTACGTTATTTTCCCAGTGCCGAGTGTAACACCATTAGTCCAAACAGATTGTGGCCGATGAACAAGCTGATCTGAAATCACAGGTTTGAATGGTTTTGCGTTTTGTATCAACAACCAGTATAAGGTGACATTTTTCACAACTTGGTTAAAATTTTCTCAGAAATTTACCTCAGAAGTTGAACAATTATAAAATATAACATCATAAGGTAGTGAGTCCCAATTCAGCCAGTAATAGGTAAGTTTTAGTGCTATCGTTCTGAGAGAACGTACCCTATTTCGCAAGTAATATTCCTCAGATTTGCCTTTAACACGTCGGAAACTGAGGCGTATTCACGCTCTCCTGATCATTACCGAAATGGCCGAACCAATCAGAGCTAGTGGCTTGTGCTTTCGCAGTGACGGGACGTTTGGCCACTGCACCCCGGGGCCCTGCTGTCTGTGCTCCAGCCATAGCCGGTGGTTTGGAACCGTCGTGCGCGAACCAATAGCACTTTTCCGCCTGCTTTTCCATAGTCTCCTGCAAGGCACCGAGATTATTTTATTTTTACAATAAATACCGTAAGCCTAGAATATACACGTACCCAATTACATGTGTGTCCTATTGGCACATTTCGTTGTAAAAAAGCGATTTTCTATTCATAAGCATAGAATCGATGTAGCTTAAGATATGCAGAAATAGAACATCAAGATAATGGGGCTAAACGCAAACTTGTTTCAGCTGAAATGGAATTATCTTGATGGTGCCTCATCTGATGATATCTTCTCTTTGTCACTAAATCAACGCAACCCAATTCACAGGTTTCCAGAATACTCCCATCAAACCAGCGTCCCTGCCAATAACATAAATACTGCACACACACTCGGGAAATTGGTGGGGACGCACGCCCACCCACCCGCAAATGCTGTATCTGTTATTCCACTGATTCTCCTGAAGTTTAGGGAAGAGAGCCATAAAGTGGAGGTGATGGTAGACAAATTCATTGCTGAATCCTCCATATTCTGATACATGCTTAGACAGGTTGAAACTTGTTATTGATTTCAAGGGGCTGAAAATAGACATCTTAACCACATGCCTCATCAAAATGTATGCGTCTCGTTAACTTGAGTAAAGAAACCGTGAAATGGTTCTACGGTTCCTATGTACATGGAAGAGGGCTAAACTTCAAGAACATAGTAAAGCAAACTAAGGTTATGTTATTCCCTAAATAAGAGATAAAGATTTCTTAAAATTGATGTGCGAGACTTTCATTCATCAACAAACAGAAAGTGCAAATTTTCACGGTTCACAGTACATGTGAACAAAACTGAGTTAGGCTTTAGTGAAATAAGCGAAAAGAAATCACATTCGTACAATGCAAGAGGAGCGGAGAAGTCGTCTGATTGACCCATAAGCACAACTATCGATTGTGGGATAGACCTACTTGCCGAAAATTACAGTCGTAACCCAACCCAATTGTTAGTACCAATGCATTGCATCTGAAAACGCATGGTCACAATCACATGATCCTTGCACAATATTGGAAAACAGCGAAGTCCCTCAAACCAACCTTGGCTCCCAAGCTAGCACCAACACGCGGTGCGCGTTGAGCCGTAGAACCATTGGCGAGGTTGCCCTCAAAGTCACACAAGTTGTCCGTAGAGTGCGACAATCTCTCTGCTATTGTCTTGGCCTCATTCGACCGCAATCGCCGACTTACACAACTGGGCTCCGCTGCGTCGACGAATACGGCCATCTGACTCAGACTTTCTGCCGTCCTCACGTTCTTGCTCAGGATGTCCACACCGTCTGGTCGATTTCTGGGGTGGTTCCTCCTCAACCCCTCCCCATTGTCGCTGTAGTGGGCGAACCAGTTTCCTGAATTTGCTTTGCCCCGGGCAGCGTTGAGATGGGCTGCAAATAGAGCTGCCGCCATTTGTGCTTACAGCGTACTACCACTTCTGCTTCCGTCGCTATACTGTGACCGGCTTCGAGAGGGATTGTTTTGCGAATTTTGCATTGGCTAACTGCTGCCATGACAATTAGCAGACGCGCATGTACGCAAGGTAGTGGAGGACGGTCGCCGACTGGCTGTTACCAGCACTAGCGCAACGGCCGATGCCGATATGAGCAATTTATTACTACTGTTGTCACAAAATGCTAAATTAGAAATTACTACAAAAGCCACTGGGTATGCATCCCAGAAACCCTAGTAAGGGTGAAGCCAAGACCCATATTTCTCGAGTTAGTGTGTAATATCAGCAGTAAAGTGCGGCAGATTCTATGATCGATGAAACGTTTGCCTGTGCAGAATGTGAGATAGAGTACGATCTCTTTAAAACTCCTAAGGCTAACGAGAAATGCCTAAATATGAGCCACGGGTAGAAGACAGGACTCAGTTTTAAGAGAAGAGCCACTGATATATAGAGGTTCACGCCATATAATATCTTTGATTTCTTAACATTTCAAAATTCTCAGCAAAGTTGCGCAACACCGCAGGTATTCCAACAATCAAAAGTTGTTCCGACGTCAAAATCTACCCAGCTTCAGTAAAAACACATTTCTATTATGAATACCCAAATACACCAAGAATCGTAAACCATAACTACAGCAACACACCAAACTAAGTTAATAACCTAAGGAAACAACCTAGAGCATACTACACAACGGTAACTTACAAGGAAAAGCTAAGTAAGCCAACCTACAAACTCTCCCAAAAATAGTTAGAAACTTCTCTAGCTAGTGTATTGCACAAACATTGCAAAGACATACTGGTAAAAGTTATGTTTATTAACGCTGAGGGAATTAAGCCCCAAAGACTTATTAGTACAATCACTTTTTCGATCCTTTGGAAAGAGGAGCACCTTTGTCTTTTCCACGAAGCTTAATCCCCAGTGCACGCTCTAATTTGGTAAGAATAGTTTGGTTGGGTATTGCCTTGCCCTGTTCATACTCAGCGATTATCTAAAAAATAGTGGAGGAATTGGTCAATTACCTGGGGTTTTTCGTTTATTTTTGTGGCAAGCTCCTTCTGAGTAAGGTTAGAATTCTGTCTTCCTTGCATAATCAGACGCCCAACATCAAGTGAAATAGTATCATGATGGAGATCTTCAGTGGCTTCTTCAAGTACCCTTAGATTTTTTGTATTTCCATGTTGACGGTTAGAGCCAGCAGCAAACTTCTTTTCGGTATGGATCTCTTGACCCTGTTTAACTGCGGCAACAATAGTCTATTGAAAAATTAGGTAAACTTCATAATACCGAATTGTGCTTGAAATTCACGGGTCGAACACTCATAGTACACCAACAAAGTTAGGTATTTTATAAACCGACGCCATTTGTTCAGTCTTTTTTAACTAATAAAACAATATGTGTTATAAAACAAAAGTGTCTAAAATAAATTAAATATTAAAACTATCGAATATTTTCTGTTTCAAAGGGGTAAGAGGTTTTAAAAATTCATCCTCTATCACAGACACCACTATTACGAATTTTCAAAAGTTAAGCTGAACGAATCATATATTACCAAAATGCTAGTCACTTATCAAAAATTAAAAATATAACTATTTTAGGTTCCATTTGTCTTACCGGCAGCTTCACAAATTTATTTACCTGGTATTGGAATCCAACCAGGAACTTGTTGGGTGAATTCGGAGCATTGATTCAGTAATTTTAATGCAAACATGGGTGCTTGCTACAATTTCGTTGCAGTTAGATCATTGTATAATTAGTTGATTTGAAATTGCACTCCTTTGTCATTCACTAAGCACCCACCTCTTTCTTCTGTGTATCAGGGAAGAGTTCTGAGTCATTATAAACAGAATTTGACTCAAAATAAGTAAATGCAAAAATCTGGTGGTAATTACAGAGATCCTTTTGCACTGCAATAGCTTTACTGTGAGAACACCGGAATCATTTAGCAAAAAAACAATTTAATGTTTCTATTATAAAACTTAACAGACAGTAATTGGTTGCATTTATAACTTAACAAATCAAATTTCAAAAACGGGTAATTGGGAGCAATTATTTTATTTTTGAGTCTCTTCATTAAATACAATTAAGTAATTCTAAAATTACAATTTATAATTTATAATATATAATTTAGAGTTTACATAATGCATAATCTTACTGAATTTTTTCCAAAGAAGACATTTCGTGTTTTACTCACTCGAATTCAGTCGTCTGAATTGGGAATCTGTGGCGTCGCCTGTGGTGTGTCGTATTGTCTGCCAACATGCAAGTGAATTTTGTGTTGGACACAATTGGTGGTGAAGAGTACGTTTCCACTCTGATGTTGTGTTATTTATTAGGTCTACAATGGAAAACACAATTATTTACGACCCAGCTATCAGTTCGGTTGGCGATAATTCGGGGCAAAATTTTGCTACAAGAAAACCCATGGAAAATAGTCGAAACTTCAGAAAATTCGCAAATATCAAGCGTTATCATGAAAATGAAAAATTTACGAGGCTTAAACCTGGTGTCTTGTCGTGCGTTCATTTATTAAAAGTTTATCTTTATAGTTCCGATCTTCGTGAAGCCTTGGGTATTTCTTTAAATGAGATCCCTCTACATGTGTATCGCATGAGGTCGATAGGGTACCCTCCCGGGTGGCTAATGCGGGCGAAAGTTGACAGACTTCCCTCGTTTAATGCAGAAACGACGCTGACGAATTTCGAAAGTGGTAGGTACTTGTTTATCAACATTTGTTATCTACCTGGTGTTAACTGTTTGCATTAATTTGTATTAGTTGTTTACGATGAACGGGCTTTTATAAAATACCCTGGTTTCAACGTATACGACGGCAATTTGCGTGATGAATATAGAGAATTTCGGTGTCCCCGAATTCAAGAAAATTGTCTTCTAGAAAATTTCTCAAAAACACTACTCGAGAACCCATCTGCTAAGATAGACCATGTTGATCTCATGGTGGAGAATGAAGGTATTCTCAATTTGAATGCACTTTACCCTCCCGTAGTTTGCTTGAGCACCGGTATTTCTACATGTGTCTTTTGTTGGCTACTCTTTTAATAGTTGAATGAAATGCTATGTTCTTAAGATTTAGATGTGTTAATGGAAGAGCGTCAGCGTATTTTATCAGAAATCAATGCTCTGGAATCTACATTGGCTCAAAATTCACCGTCACGTCCAGGTTAGGTTTACTTGCACTCAGGCATTTTTTTCACTTTTTGTCGGTTTCAAATGAGTCTTATTGTCTCTATCCCGTCTGTCTGTGATGTGATTGTTATTTTGAATCATGGCTTTGAACATTTTAGGCGTATTAAAAGGGCCATTATCATCATCTCAAAACAACCAGGAAATCGGTTGGTTGCTGGTGTTTATAAATTTAGTTCGTTTAGTTATTCCTTGTGTATGTTTATTATAATAAGCAGTAACTTTAGGAGCAGTGGAAAGTGTCGATGTCAAGACTGACAGTAGATGGAATGTTGACGATGGGGACAACGAATTTGCAGTTGGATTGAGAGCGGACCACGAAGAGTCTAGTTCTAACTGCTCATCCAGCAATGTGGTTTCGTCAGGTAGTTCCGCGGACACATCGAAAACAGGAGCTGATTGCGAAGTTGTCACTTTGGAGAAGAAAGCTGTTGAGACAGAGGAAAGTGCTGTCGAATTGGAGATCGAGGAGGGTACGACTATTCCGATCAACCTCTCTAAACTCGTTGAGGGAGACGATGAAGACGATTCCATCGTAAAGTTTGAACCATCGGCACTTCTTACCGCTCACCAAAAAGTCCCTGACCTCGAGGCATTTTCTCACGGAATTCAACCGTACCAGCCTTTTGAAAACTTGCCCAACTCGCAGGGAGCTTATAACCGTGTCCGTGAAACCCTTCTAAAAGTTAAAGCTGATCCCTCATTTTTTACAAAGCCATTGACGGATCAAGCTGAGACTCCTCCTACTAAGCCACCGCTTTTGGAAACCCCTTCCTCGCCTACCCGCAGTAATGGATGTTCATTTGCTCCGACGGAATCTCGGTCTAGGTTCTCATCCAGCCCATGGCACCATCCACAGCATCGTTTGAGCAGAAGAGAGCGCGGATACTTTTCCTATCCCATCCACGGCCGTCGGCATGTCGTGGATCCCTACTGGACTGGTGACCGGTGGGCTCCTCAGAATGGTTATGACTACTTCCAAAACGCACCGCCTGTCAATGGGATTGGACGTGCGAGCTATGGCGGTCCCTGCGACGTGCGCCATTGCCATCGAAACTATCGCTATCGTAGTGAGGACCAGTCAGCCTATCGTCAGTACACGAATAGCTCTCACTCTAGGTGCCACGGCAATGTTCCTCGGCATAGGGATTATCGGTATTAGGTGGCTTCTTAGCACTGCATGTCTTGCGAATCCTGTTGGTTGTATATATTTCGGTATAAATAAAACATGCAACGCCACTGTACACACCGCCAATTTCGCTCTAAAATATATGTGTTTGTTGCCATGTCTTCCTTTCTTTGCATTCTCCATGTTCTGTTACCAATTGTTACGGTGCCGGTTGGTCCCCGCCACTGGTAAAGGTAAACTACCACCATTTAATTAAGCTGCATTTTTGCACTCTGTGTCCATATAGTACTCATAAGTTAGAGCTACGTTGCATTGCAGTCACATGCCTTTTGGTAACAAGCTTCATGTCGACAGCATGTTGTATCTAACCTGATTCGTTTTTCTTTCGCTGTACACTGTAGGAACCCTTAGAAGCATCGATTGCTCCTCCAGCATGTGCGACCAAGTTTAGGGACAAGAGGCGGCCGCTGCGGGATGCCCTGTCCACCAACGAAATTCATGAATTCCTTGCCCATAGTGACGCTGATGGTAGTGACAGCTCTGATTGGGACGATGTGAAAGAGGAGACCGAAGTTGGCGAGGAATCGTCTAGCAAACCACAAATGTCACCGGTTCCTTCTTCCTCTAGCCGTCAATTTCCAGTCGGTATGCCTTTCTCTATCACATTTTAGCACTAGTTTACGTCTGCCTTCTTTGGTGTTACTCAACTTTGTCATGTAGTCTATTTACTTCTACTATTAATTTTGCTTTTAATGAGGTAGTAAATTTAGGAAGCAGGTTTTTTTCCGGCTTAACATATTTTGAACGTAGTATGAAGATTCCATTTCTGGTTGTTACAATCTGTGAATGTTTGGCATCTAAAATGGCTGGTAGTTAACCGCACCTGTTAAACGTTTCTGATTATAGTTCATGTAAAGTACCCTCTTTAGATGTTGGAGTGGCTGAACTGTTTGGTACGGCTCGTACGGCCTTGGAATTGGACATCTCACAAACTACGAACGTGGAACAAGAAAACATACTTGACTTTTCTGATCGTAAGAAGCTTTTTTATGCAAATTTATACCCTGTGGATGTGTTTCGATGTATCCGTGTATTTAACAGTCCATCCCACTGAACTCAACGAGTATGGTGCCAAAATCCTGCGATCTTTGAAGAATTCTGCCGCCGATAAACACGAAAAATGCGTGGAAAAGAAGGTTACGAGAATCATTCAGGCCTCAGAGCAATCTCCTGCGGATCCTCATCAAGAAGTTCTCAAGGCCTGTGAGGAAAGGCGCCAAAAGTTTCGTAGGTTCAACCATACTACTACGAAGCGCCCTTTACTAACCGTCATTTATCCACTCCTTTAGTTGCAACGAAGGCCGTAAAACCCTCCGCAGTCGGGGAATACTTTACTGCTACACCTACTAACATTCGAATAATGTGGGTGCACACGCTATCTTATGCTCAGTCTGTACTAGGATATAATGTCCTCACTAGGTAGATCCAGCTTTATTTTTGATAAGGGATATTTGTTTGATTTGTTCTAAGGCGGTCGCAGATTTCTTCTGAACTCTGGGAGACCCGAACAACGAATAGGCGTGTTTTCGGTCTAGCTCAGTACCTGCAAGAGGTCAAGGTCAATTTCAAAATCTCCTCCACCGAGACCACGGTTCTTGTGGGCGTAGTAGGTTCCAAAGTACCACCAAGGAAGAGTCGAAACAACAAGATCTACTCTATCTGGCGCCTCACCGACCTGACCAGTGTGGGTACAGGCTCCTCCTACGCGAGCAACGTCAGCCTCTTCCTTTTTGGTACGACCCACGAAAAACTCTGGAAGGAGCCCGAAGGCACTGTGGTGGCCATCCTCAAGCCCAAGGTCCTTCCTCTAAGTGAAGTAAGTGAACTGATGCGCCGACCCTCTTGTGGGAAGAGATGACTAAAAGTTTAGGGAACGGCCTATCCATAGGAGTCGTTGACCTGTGCCTGGCTTTTCATAAACGTTATTGTTAACGTACTTTTCAAGGGGGGAGGGGTGAACAAAGAAAGAATCCAACGCTTAATGTCACCGTAGGTATGGGATTAGTGTTCAGCTGAGACAGTGGGAACGCAACGTCTACTGCCACGCAATGTATCTTTTTAAGACGATGGCTGAGTGTTTAGTCTATTTTAGAACGACCACGGTCATGGAAGCTCAAATGACCTATCAATAACGGTTGACTCTGCACCTTTCGTGATGCTTCTTGGATTCTCGCCGGATTTCGCACACTGTGCCGGCACCACGAAGGCCGGAAAGCCCTGCACCATGATCGTCAACAAGTAATTTCATCGCTGGTTCCGAGATCAAATCCTTAAAGCACATTTTGCGTACTTAATGAGCAACTTAGGTGTTGATTTCTTTATAAAACATGGTATTGATGCCCATGTACTTCGAATTCATGATTCTGTATTGAAAGCCACCATCGCTTATGTAACTGGTCTCTTAGAATTAGCTGCTACTTAAAGGTAGAAAGTAACACGTCACTTATTTTTTAGAAACGCTTGTCGGTACTGCGACTTCCATATAAAATCGGCTTACATTTCAGCAAGCAGTACTCGTCCGGGTTTCGCAACAAAAGCGTAAGCTATTTTTCTAATTGTTCGCGTAATTAACTCTGATTTAATTGTAAGTTTCAACGGATTATGTTGTATCTTTCAGACTATCCAGATCGGGCATGAGTCGTGGGGGTTCATTTGGTGGACCTTCTCATTTCAGCCAACCGGCAGGCGTCTACTCACTCCAACGTCCCGATTTCATGCCTGCTAATCCATCTCAGGATGCCCCGATTTCCAGTTATAAACCCACCAGGTGAGTTTCCATGAACCTGAGGTCAAACTGAGGTATGAGAAGAGTTGGCGCAGGGTAGTAGATCTTACGTGGGCAGTGGTTACTCTGACTAAAATGCAAGCTCCGACTTCTGGTGTTTATTTCAACTTGATTGCGTGTTTCTGGGGATAGCTATCAGTGGCACTAGGCCAACTATTTACCCTCTAGAGATAAGCTTAACTCTGGCCTGCCTACTTCTCCCGAGTTAATTACCTCCTCCGTTGTACTGAGAGAGGAAGGAAAGGAGCGTGTGAGCACTTTACCTTCACCGACTCCGGGGAAGGGTTTTCGTTTACCCTGATGGTTATTTTATTCGTGGTTCCCACGATTTCGCACATGGGAGGAGAATGTGGGAACTCACAGTCCGTGAAGACCAAAAACCCGCACTCAGCCTGCGTCGTGAAGTGATGAATTTTGCTCTCCTAACTAATCAACTCCAATTCCCCTCCTTGGTGCAAACCTCATATGCCTCTCTGTATATTGTAGAACTTCGCGACTCTCGTTGAACATGGAGAAGCTGACCTCGGCGGGATTCACGGTGAAACCGACTTCATCGGTCCTACCCAGCTCTCCAGGAGTGGCCACACAGGTTTTGGGTCTGTCTAATTCGGAGGCCGCTTTTGTCTCTGCCCTGCGTCGTCCCAGCCGTGGCTCCCTTAACCTCCTACTCCACATTGAATCCAAGTCCATTGTTTGCACTAACAAGATGGCTGCTGCCTCTAATTCGTCCTCCCAGCGTGATAGGAGGAGCGAAACATTCGCTACCTTTTTCGCAGGTTTGCCGTCACAAAAGTCGGCCCCACCACGGCATAGTGAAGAGTTCGTTGACCTGGGTCCCGCGGCGCCGCTGACGAATTCGACCACTCTGTTGAGGACGACACCGGTGGAGGCGGCTCGGACGAGAGCAGAAGCCCTGGTTCGTGCTCGTGGCAGCGTCAAGGCACTTGAGGCCTCCTCGCTACAGCACACTCGAAAACGTATCTCAGAGGTGGTCGCTCAGGCCACTGCCAAAAGACAAAAAGCCAGGTTAGAACAACTTTCACAAGCTCCTCAATGTCTTGAACTCCTGCTATTTTTGTGGATTACATCCAAAGCGAAGTTGCTTTATCTTATAAATGCTCTATGGATATATTTGCTATGTTCTATTCTCCGTAAGACTAGTCGACCAAGTAAAAATGTCAGATGCTAGAGCTGTTTGTGCTGGATCCCTGTCGGTTGTTTTTACCTAGTGGTAGGGAGGCCTTGAGAAAGGTTTCTTACTGCGTGGTAATCCTGACGAATTGGCTGCAAATTATTGTTGGATCAGTTAATAGCTTGGAGATTCCTCCGTTTTGCGTTTCACTAATGTGGGGTTGAAATTATTTTTAAATAGTATTATCTACTTTGACTGGTTAATCATTTAATCTGATATTAGATTTAAGAAATACAGCGTTACCTACCTTCTGAATCAAGGTAGTCTGTGAGCCTGTATTGAATCTCACTCATCATCAAACCTTTTTTGGGGGTTCTGCTATTAGTTTGAAGATATATTTCATGGCAAAGAAACCCAGTCGATGTGAAATCCCTCTGGTGTCTGCCTATCAGTACGAGGGTAAAATCTGTGTGGCTGCCGTGGGAACGCTGCCACTGATCACCTAGTCTACCTGACCCGAGTGTCGTAAAATTCTATATCATTTATTAACTTCATTGTTATTTAGGTTGTTTTTGAATTCAGAAGACTACGCCTATAGACACCTGCCTATGCGTTCCGCGATTTGGTCCATTTCTCGAACTTTGAGGCAGGAGAGGCCACTTTTTTAAGCGTCCCGGGTAGAGTGTTGATACCACTTTTGACTAACAGCGGATTTTCTAAACAAAGGATTCGGGAGGTAAGCTTATGACAGGCTTCGTCTGGCGTCATGTGACGAGTGAGTAAGGGAAAAATCGGTTGGCGTAGCTTTTGTTGAGTGGTCAAACAAACGTTCACCCACCTTGTAAACGAGCGCACCCATTAAGCACATGCGATTTAAATATGCAGCAATAGACCGAGTCCTTTAGTAGTTTCCCATACTTGAGGTATTCCAACGAGGTAGCCTGTCCACTCGTTATGTTGAAACCCACCTTCGGAATAAGCCTATTTTTTAAACCTCACAATGCCGGGAGGAGAGAGCACAGGCTGAATCCATCATGAGCAGGAATGAGTGCGCATGAGGCTGTGTGCGTCAGGCAGTGTTGAGGCCTCACGAGAAGTTGACTTGGTTTGGCTTCAGCCCACTGGAGGAGATGCGGGGCGCGAAAGCGGGGTCGAGTGGCGCCGTCCTTGCTGACGCCGAGGGCTCGAGGAATCAGGCGACGCGGCAGCGGAGGCGCGAGGAGTTGGTGCAGCTGGTGGGGCGGGGCTCGCGACACGCGGACCTGGCCGAGACCGCCGAACTCGACGCTGATCGCCGCCGCCTCCTCCGTCTCGAGGCCCGCGATGCCGTCGAGCAGAAACTCGTCAACCAGCACGAGCAGGAGTGCCAGGTCGTCACCTGCCTCAAGGTTCGACGTCCCCCCATTTCTCCCATTACTGCTTTGGTCTCTTTATCTCTGTTACTTATTCTACTCTGTGCATGTTATCAGTCTTACCGATCCCTAATTCATAGGTTTGATGTGGGCATATCACTGAAAATGATTGCAATTTTACGATAGTAAAATTCTTAAATTCCCGAGGCAGTAACGGCAGTAGTTAGTTCTGTTTATATCGCCTTTTCGAGAGCAAGGCAGCTTTTCCAACGGAATCTTTCTATGTCGAATATATATCGATCGCAGTCAGTAAGACAACTCTACCTGCTTCCCTTAAATAATGTCGATTCCTATTCACAAAAGCAGACCCACCAATTCCATGTTGAGAGCGAATTCACATAAGTTAAATGAAAAATTCGTTCCAAGGTATGGTCGTACTTCTCCCCGCTCTCCCTCGGTTAGCGTTTTACTTTCGAATTTTTCGTGGTAATTCTTCTTTAAGGAGGGAGGGGAGAGGGTCGGTATGCCGCAGTGTTGAACGGAGGGGTGATAGGGAGCCTCACTGCACTGTCGTCGTCAACCTCGTCGATTCAATTGATTGAAAATTTTCGCTCCTCAAATCCAATCTGCCTAATGCGCTACTCTCCCCTCCCTGTCCCCTTTTATTTCCCTAATAACCATCAACAAGCCAGACCGCGCCGATGCTGCATTGTTAGTGCTGGCTTCCGACTACTTCGGGTTTACTTTCTGCCCTTCTGCCAAGTGATATCACCACGTTTTTGGGCAGTGGTGGTGCCTTGTGCCTATGTACCATTCCTAGTGTGCGGTTTTTCCTTTCTTGTAGTGTCAATACCGTTCAGTGATGGCAGGCAAGATTTGTCTCAAAGAAGGCCATAAACTGCAATTCTCCACTGGGGTGCGTCGGTTCTTCGCCTGTCGCAACTGCAAGGCCCGAACGACTACCCTGGATCGTTATCCGAACCTCCCTTGCAAGTGAGTTCTTGCCCTTCCTCTTTAATGCCGAGCATTGGTGGTTGTACTTTTGTACAGAACTAGTAATTTTCAAGGAACTTGAATCTCACAATGAAAATTGTGTGATTATTTCCCCTTTCTCACTTTCGTGGTTAAGAAAATTCAGACACTGTTGAATTGTGTCCCATGCCGAACCTATAATTGTGTTATTTTATGCCTACTACAATTTACGGGTCTGTAATCTTTTCAAAATACTACTTTTTGTGGCATTTTCTATTAGTCGGATCGCCATTAGCAATGGTTTGAGTAATGCCCTTTTTCATGTCAGCCTTATTGTCTTATCTAGAACAATTGTTTGCCTTAATGAAGAAAGCCTTTCCAGCCTTTAGGACGCCCATGTTCTAATCTTTGGGTAGCTCCAAATGGCCGAATAGACTGAGCCTCAAAGTCCGTCGTTCAATTGTTTTAGCGGAATGCGAGTGGCCTAATTGGGTTGGGGGTAGGGCATCGACTGCCTTCGTTTATTGGTGGTTGTGTGAGTGAGCAACAGCAGGGGAGGGGTGTGTGCTCGTGGTGGTTCTCCTTCAAAGCGAGAGTGTCAGCGCGCTGCGTCTTTGTCTGCTCACCCACGGATTCCCACGCGTATATTCACAGGTGGAGGAAGGGTGAAGACGTGCACTCTCCTCGAGACGCATACTCTTGAGATCTACTCGACTCAGCATAAACGGTTCCGGTTCAGTTGTGATTTATGCTATAATTCTGAGCTCTTCCTGAAAATGGTGGTCAGATGCAGAAAAGTAGAGGTGGCTCGTTCAGCTGACGAAGGAAGAAGGTGATTACTCCCTCGAAGACCGGGTAAGTTACTGAGTGGCAGTACAGTTGTGCCATTGTGTCAGGTGGTTTAATCATGAGGCACGGCCTGGAGCGTTTACTAGTGATTGAGTTTTCCATTCTGGGTACATGAAGAGTGGCAACTGAAAGGTCGACGTTCTTCTGTGAGGTTGTAGGAGTTACCTTTGTTAATCAATGAAACTGTGCCTGGGGTACTCGCTTTCATACTGAGTTTTTTTCTGTCTTTCAGGAAATGCGGGGAGACTGTCTATGACAAAACCGGGGCAATTGCTGTAAGTGGCGTGGTGTGGTGTGTTGTTGAACTAATGCGGTTTTGCTTTGTCTAGGAGCGCAAGGGGCCGAAGCTGGCTGGCGAACAACTACAAGTTCGGGGACTGGAGGAGAAGTACCTGTCTTGAGGGCCATTCTCGTCATGCCAAAAAATGTAGATGTGAAATTTTATACCTTGATGAATAAATCAGTTCCAATTTGTGACCTGAATTTCATTGTGAATGTTGGACTGTAGTACACCGACTTCTTAGTATAAGGAACCGAAGTCATATCCCACTTATTAATTTAATGTATGCTAGCCCAACTGACCAAAGTAGTTAACAAAAAATTGCTGTCCTCTCAGTGTGCATGCCGCGTAATATTCACACAAATTCTTTAAGGTATGGTATGTACAAGTGAGGATAGATGCTCGAGGAGTTTTCTAACTAAACAGAAAGTTAAGCAGTGGCATGGTATTTTGTGGTCGAATTCTTTTTGGGTTCGCTTCAAATCATGCTGGCGGCGGCAGTAACTGCGTGTCCTCTGGAGTCTATTGGCTTCACTACTCGACGGTTAGGGTACGTAACTTCCATGGCATTCGTCGGGTGCCTCTGCAAAGTTGTGTATGTGGCCGCAGTGTGGGGAAACCTTCCGGGGCTCTGATGTTGGAACGCAGCCGTCTCCGGTGCTGTGGTAGGAGGCAGTTTTAGTCCCGTTTGGAAACTAGGCGCCTCGGTGGTTGGCTTCATTACACTTTCTGGAAGTTGTAAATGAAAAGGAACACGTAATTAAGGCTTATTTTCGACCATGTCATTTTTATGGTAAAATGTTGGTGTGGCATTGTTCCGTCTTTTTACCGGAATTCTCGTTGATGACTCACGAACGTAGCCTTGCTCCCATCCTTAGAAATTGAATTGTTTTCCCTTTTAGAGTAAAAAGTAGATTTTGCAAAGCCCGAAGCTGTCCCCATAGCCTTGTCACTGTGTCTAGCATTAGTTGCTAGATTCAAAAGCTGAATAGTGATACTGTAATACGTTCACTACTCTTGGTTAAATTGGCATTGGATCCTATGGATTCGGCCCACCTTTGTACCACACTTACAACGGCATAGCAGTCTTCAAACTTATCAAGAACATTCCCAAAAATCGTTCGAACAGACACAGTCCTGGTATTTTCATCCGCTATTATTCCTTTAACGTACTCTTCATAAAATACGAAAACTCACATCGAATGGACTCCACACAATAATTATGTTAAGGATTGTATTTTCAATTGAAAGTTCATCATGCCCAGTTTCATTCCACATTGTTGAACTCTCATTGGCGTTGGAATTGGAAGTAGAAGAGACATGTGTTTCACTATGTAGTCATAAAGCAAAAGTAAGCCAGTGGCATCTCCAGGCTTCGTTATAGAATTTTCTTATCGATAGTCCCTAAAGTAGGTCGATAGGGTTCCAACTCGATAAGCGACTCTAACAAATTTTCAGAGCACGAAACTCTCATGAGGCGATACCAGACCGCTTCGAAAGCACTCGTATCGTGGGATCCCATCAAGTGTCTGAATTTGTTGGTGTGCTCTTCTGACACATAGCAGCCTTACGCAGAAGCGGGCTCATCTCATCGGCTCAGTCTCTAGTTTTCGATGGATAGCTGCTCACACCCTCACCACCAGTACTTAGTCGATAGAGCTTTTGATTAAACCTTTCTATGGACAAAACCCTCTACGTGATGGGCACAACCTGGTACTGCGGTTCCATGGGCGCACACATCCTTTGATTGTCCGTCTTCACCCTTGATAAAGTCTAGTCTTAACTCACTCAAGAATTGATGGCTATCTTGTAGTAATGATCTCCTAAACAACTTACTATTCCCCCTATTGTCAGCCTCGGAGGCCGGGATGAGAATCGCGCTTGAGTGGTTCTTGCGCTGCTGGTGGCAAAAGTAGAAAATTGCTGTGAAGACGATATTGAGAAGAAATAGGGAGAGACCCACGACAATTGTAAGCAGGAGGACGCGTCTGTCAGCTTCCTTTATGGCGGAAGATTGCATCTAGGAGAATAGACATCACGTATTAACAGAGGAATTTGCTCTTATAAAGTATCTTGTAAATGATATTATTAAGTGGAATCTTCTACTTTCTATTCGCTTAATGATTGAATGTACACCCTCCTTCCCACGACGATATCACGGTTTGTTTGTCTGGGTTTGTGTGAAGCGTTACCACTTAGCCGACCAAATTATGTTCGCTTTGCAGATTTATCTACAAAATTGTGCTGGTCGGTCCAACTACTTCTTTATCACAAACTGACTGTAAATTTATCTCAGTCAAAACATCCTTATCTGTATGAAGAGGACAAATCCCTTCTTGAGGTCAATTAAGTCTACATGATACATAAAATAATACTTAGATCCCAATGGGCAATGTCAAATTTCCAAGAATAATAATGAAGGCAGTATAGGAGCATAGACAAGGTTTAAATCGAAGTCTTCCAGAAAACATTTTAATTGGAGTAAGCAACGTTCTGTATGAAGGTTAAATTTTAATGAAAGCAAATGCTCTCTATAGCTCTGGGAGTGAAATGTGTAGAGACTACAAGTGGGGTAACATGTAACAATGGATAAAAGTTCAGTTAAGATATTACATGCCAATTTTTGATAACTTTCTTGATGTGTTAAAGTTTTCTCAAACTTAATAGGCTTCTCTTAAAAGTTTGTCAGATGTGTAATGACAATCAAAGCAGATAAGAATAGCTTGTATCGTGATTTCTGTCAGCCGTCCAAATTAGAAAGAGATTGTGGTCACTGCTTAGTGCTCCCGTACTGAACACTGCGGACTCACCAGCCTAGCATGAATTCGAAATCAACAGAAAAATGGTGGTTTACCCCGGAACCATCGGAATCCAGGCTTTTCCACTGTGATTTGAACGCTTCAGCCTCTATTATGAAGCTTGCATCATCCAATGAAGACCTATGCTGTAGGTATGTCAGTGGTGTGGGACTTCACCGGCCCTCCAAAGTTTGGCCTGCACTAACCTCTCCCGCGGATCGTAGCCAGCAAATTGTCTATCATGTATTATCGGGTGCTATCGACGAGGAAGTTTCATATCACCGCTATGCTGTCCAATAAGTTGTCACAGAATAAAAGCAGTTACTGGAGAGACCCTACCCCCGGGGCGAGTGTCGGATCAGCTTGTTCCATATTCCTACTTTCATCGGATGAGGTTGTGACAGGCGATGCTGTCGAACAAGACATTAGCATAATTTCATTGTGTACCGAATTCCCATTCACCTGGTAATGAGATGGCCTAGTTTATTCCTAACAAGCTATATAAACACTGACCTACCTGACTAGAATCGAAGTAGGCTGGGAACTCTACGGACACATTAGAGAACGCAAAGTGTTTTTCACTCTGGGGCTTTGGGACTGGTGTGGTAGGCTCCACGACTTTCACTTCGTTGAACTGAGAGGATGGAAATATTAAGTGAGTTGTGGGATTGTTGCTGCTTTTAGAAGCTGCTGCCGCGACATTTCTGCTAATTGCAGCGATTTTAGGGAAAACCCTGGTCCAGAAGTTGGCAAAGTGCATCCGCACAGTCGGCACTACTTCGAGGGCGGCTTCCGGCCTCGGTGGCGAGTTGAACGAAATTGATGGTTTGTCTAGGTAAGGAATAGAATATATTACCTGAGTGAAAGAGCCCATAACTCAGCTTGAACTGCTTTTTTGCCTTTTTCCTTGCGGGAAACTGGAACACTAATATTGGAGTCTTTATAAAAAGGCTTTGTATGATTTCGGATTGATTAGCACGGTTGACAGCTGGAAACTCAGGAAATTGCCCAGGTGGTGTGCTTTGATGATGGAATCAGCTCATGATACAGTAGACTGGAATTTTCATGACTAATACTTCATTCTCGACGAGAACATACACGCACTTTTGAGCCTTTCAGACGGACTTGCCGACCGTGCACCAAGACATTCGACTCGAGCATCTGACCCGATAATGGTTTCCACTCTTTTGCATTCATATGAATTGAGCAAGGACTAGAGCATTCTTCAAAGATAATGGTTCCAGAACAACTAGCAAAGGATGTTAAATAAAAGCATTATATCATTGAACTGTCAATAAACTTATGTAAAAATAACCGGTGACTAGCAAAGATTTCGGAACCGGCACATAGTTACATCACCTAACCATTTTTGACGAGCGTATTAAAGCTAGATACAATTCAAGAATTAGTCCGGAAGTTATGTGGCATTGTTGTGCAAGTCATGCTAGCAAAACCCTTGTGACTGTAGCGCATATGGCAAACTTCGTAGCTCATAAGAAAGACGTTTGAGGGCTCCGTGTGAGCAAATCCCTCATGACTGTTCATTTACGTGACTGCGGAAGAACACACACACAACCAGGATGAAAGCAGATGATGGGGCGCCGCCGACACCAAGTAGGTGAAGGAGTAGACCCTCCACCCTAGAGGCGAAATGTTTGGCTGGGACCAAATCACTTGATTTACTCTATCGAGTGTGATCGAATGGATTTATTGCGGTTAGTGGTATTTTTTGTGTGCCCTTAAATTAGTATTTTTGTTCCTAAAAGCTTGAAGTTTGATGAATATCTGTTAGTATCTGCTTTGACAGCAGGTTACAATATTAAACTATTCCAGAAAATGCGTAATCAATCGATCTACTTACGCATTTTCATGACCAATTCATTACCCATGCGGAAGGATGGCCAGGCCTTATGAATGGTCTCCGTAACATTTAAAATGGCAAGTGGCTTATTTGGATCCCTGAAATACAAGGAAATAATTATTAAATGATATAACTTCATCTTGTTTCTAAACTTTTAAATCTACAGAAAATTCAAATGAAAAATTCTCATCTTGATTTTCTGTACCTGTAACTTTACACGTAATTACTTATGACTTTGAGAAGTAGCAATCCTAAGATATATTTATACATGGTTCAGTGCAAGTTTATGAAGGAAAACACATACTTATTTGGCGAAGAAAATGCAGTTACCCAGAATAAACGAAGCTGGCTATGTATTGAATCAAACTTTGCGACAAACGTCTATTTAGGCTGGTTTTCAGATGCCAGTTTGTTGTGAATGGCGCTCCAAGGAGAAGACCAAGTTCTTCACCATAGCTGGTTTGCGAGAATCGAATCACGAATCTGGAGGGCTCTCCGGACCCGAAACCTTGACCTTTATCCTGTCTGATCTCATGCTGTCGCAATGTCTGCAGCCCCGGGCCCCAGAATAAGGCGTCCGTGTAGATTTCCTGGATCTTCGGAGGTTAAGAATAAATTGGAAACTTATTATTCCTATATTCTCAAGTAACATGGTAGCGGACTTCTTACTCCTATATGATGCCTGTTATCCGCGCTTAGATCGCAGATGAATGTTAACTGATGTGACCCGCCCTAACAATAATTCAGTCACGTTTTAAATAAAATCTTTTGTATAAGACAGAAATTTAAAGTGCCAAAGAAGCCAACCATTCCAATCGAAATGCAAGGTGCTAGGGAGAGTTTGCAAAATCATGCTTGGTTGTTGTTAGCTTTGTTAAAGGTTTTCACACACAGAGGTCTGCCTGGAAAAGTTAGGATTCTTCATTCATTAAGGTGATGACAACGAGAATGGATGACTAAAACTCCAACTGGAGGAGAATAAGTTGCATGATGATGGATGGGTCCGGCTACCAAAATAGAGACGTTATGATCACTTCCCACTTCACTTCACTTCACTTCACTGTAAATCAGGCAATCCAGTGACATGAAATATGGCATCGCAAGGCCCTGGGCAAAAGAAAGCAGCTTAACAGACCATCGGATTGCACTACAGTAAAAAGATATTGGAGGGGCTGAGTTTGACTTCATAGGCCTACATGGAATTGCTGACGACCGCTCCAGATAAACAGCGGATAACGATGATACACGGTAATAGGTACCCATATGCATAGCTGCAGCAGGATTCCACTGCACTTAGATCACACGTCATGGAGAAGAAAAAACGTGATCGTCAGCATTTTTTCCATTTACCCGAAATTCATAACCTAATTGACCACCTGTTTCCGAAATAGATACTCTTCGCAGCCGTAATACCGAAACGGCAAAGCAACTTTCCTTATTTTTCACATCACTGCTGTCTGCATTCTCACTCCACATTTCAGCAGGAGCGTAGACATATTTCAGCAAATCCAGGAGCGGATAAGCGATCACATTGAGCACCTTCTCCAGCAGATATCTCAACGAAGAGTTGAAATGGTTTCCCACATCTCCAAACCCTCCGTTTCTGTAAAACCGAACTCCGGCGAACTCTGTTTGTCCATAGAGTAAGCTGACTCGATTAAACAAGTACGGTTTGTCTGAAACTGTGGGACCTTTTCCTGCCAGGGGGGCTAGACACCTGTCGAGTCCTTGTCGCGACAGATTGCGCTGTATTTCGAGGATGGAGGCGACCGGGAGGTTCTGGAGTAGTTCAAACACGGAAGTGGAGGAAGCTGGCATTTGGAAGAACGTTTCTACTAGGGACTTGATGTCGACTTCGCATGATGCAGTGGCCCATGGCGCTTCTGCTGAGCCGTCGAAGAGGATTAGTTGTTTGATTCCGTAGTAGTTTGGACCTTCAAGGGAATATAAATGTTGAGGTTGATAAGGGAAAATAGCCCTTGACCTGGAACTAATATAAATTAAACATTCGCTGTTATGAAACCTACCGGCATTCCTTGGCTAAAGACAAGATTTTTTATAGCCCAATCCAAAATTAGAATATATAGGAATTCTAGCTTCACTTCGATTTATGGCTGTTAAAATATTTGGTACCACTAGTCTGTTGTAGGCAATAACTCCATCTAAATTTGTTATTAAGATTCCACTCAAATCAATGAGAATTTCCTTCCTCCATGGGACGTTAATATTAATATGGATGTAATCAATCATAATGTTTTAAAACAAAAATTCCATAAGATGTCAACCGAAATGCCAAACACTGATGATAAAATATTAGCTGTTATTAAATTTATGGAAGCAATATGCTTAGATTAATAGTGCTATTTTACATATTTCCATGTAAAACTGAAATGCCAATCTCAGAAATTATCTTTAAAAATGTATTTAATCATTTGATAAATCCAAGCTAGTAAAATTGAGTTTCAGGCACAAATTATCTTGTGGTAACTATTGAAACATTTAATGGATCTGCGTATTTGGTTAGAGGCTGCGTTTTGGTGTTTGATATGACCACTTGTTTTAAATGTCGTTGGAGCCAATGTCTGGTTACAGTGAACACTACAGCTCTAATTAGTTTAGTCCACTAACGCAAGAAGCGTATTATCAAACGTTACATCTTTCAGTCTTAAAATCGGGATGTCATCTATATGGTGCAAAAATGAACTAAGAATTATCTTTATTTGAGCGAGTCTTTCGAAATTTGATTGGAAAGTTCCCAACTAGATAAGAATTTCATGTATAATAGAGAGTTGGTATATACATGAAAGAGCCCCATATTATGAATTAATTAAAAGGTTATCTCGATTTAACCGGAAGAATGCTGGTCCACGAAACCAGATTTCTGCCAGTCTTCCGTATTAAGTGCAGAACAGCAAAGTAATAAGAGTGCGATCCTGAAAACCTGCAGTACGGACATGTGTAATGTTGTGGCTCTCAGTGAATCCTGAGGCGGAAAATGCTTAAAAATTCCAACAAGTCCTTTTTGTATGCTTATGATACCATACATGCGCATTCTTCATGTGTATAAATTCATTTTATCTTTCCCACATTTCTAAACTAAGTATAGGCAATAAAAGCTAAATAAAATATTTCCTCACATTTTGTAAAAAGATTTCGTTCTTGTTGCAGGAGATTATTACTTATTCCGTTCTCGAACATTAGTACAGTTTTCCTCATGATTCTTGCCCCCTTAATGAAAATACAAAAATGGATAGGATATTCATTGACCGTCGAAAAATCCTGTAGATTTACTTAGCATAATAAATTATTAAAGCAAAAATACCGATTGAGAGCATGGAGGTCGCGAATAGATGAACCAAAGAGGCCCCATGTGAGTGGCCCATCAATGTAATCCTGTCAGGGTCACCACCAAAACGATGGATGTTCGAATGGATCCATTGAATAGCCGCGTGAAGATCATAGAGGGCGAAGTTTCCCCTTGGGGAACTACCGCCTCCATCTGACAGAAAACCTTTAAAAAATAAACAAATTGTTGTACACAACAACAAGGCCGTGTATAGTATACCTGTCTAAATTATAAGAAAATCCATACTAGAGCTAACTTGCCTCTGAAAAGTAATCGAAAAATGGCTACTGTATTTGCAAATGCCTGGCTTCATTGTAAAGTTGGACACCATAGGCCATATCCGATCAAATCTATTCGCTTTAGCAGGGCAAGAATTCAATGTTTTGCTGACGCAAAAATTGCGGAAATACTTGATAACTTTTCCAAAGTAAAAATAAGATATATAAGTACGTCACCGATGAAAGTTTTCCAAATATGCGAAAGCCTAGAGATCAATTTCATAAGCTTATCACCTGCTCTTGAATTAAATCAAACAGTAATTTCACATAAGCCTTAATTTTTTCAGTCTAAAATTCAATTAATGTAGCCATTCAAGTGAAAGCTCATCAATTCATGTCAGGCATTCCTAATGGATTTTATTTTTTTCCCCTTGGAAAACGATCTCTCTTTACGTTAGTATTAGGGGCTTCCAATTTTAAAAATATAACCACCGTCTTGTGCGTAATTACAGCTTAGGGCCACCCATCTCTTCTTTTACTAGCATAATACTTAAACAAAATTATGAATAAGTAAAATGACTCGTCAAAATACGCTGAATTCGAGCTCTTGCTATACTGGAATTCGAGATTATCAACGAGAACTCCTCACAGCAAATATGTATTTATTGCTAGAGTGGTATATACTTTTAGATTTTTGAGTAAACCATGGTCTATAAATGCATAGATTTTCTTTAGATCGTTTTATGATATATTGTTAAATAGAATCGATAGTCTCCAATGAAGTGTAAGCATATTCTCACTACTATCGAATAAAGAACTGGCATATTGTTAAGCATAAATTTCAGCAGTTATTAAAAAGGATTCGTCGGCGAATTTCAGAGTTTTTGGACTATAAAGCCAAATTATGGATGATTTTTACCTTAAAGATCACTAGACTAGAGAATATCGAGAATTCAATCAAACAATTTTATGAAAAAATGAAGTTTTTGGCGATTTCGTTAAGAAAGCCACCTCATTTGACAAAAACAGGAAGTGTGTTCCATGCTGATTAGCCATCGGTGTGTGTTCGCACCTGAGCTTCACAAGGCTCGCAAGCTTGGTCAATCGATGCTTTATCTAGCTAATAGTGCATTGTGCCGGGTTTGACTATATGGAGTGGGTCCTCAGCATATCGATGAATGTCGGCGTCCTTTTGAGAAAAATCGCCAATATCTCAATTTTCCTGTTAAGAATAATATGCTATTCGTTAAAGCTGCTGCACATCGCCTTAAAGAAACACAGTAGTGACTAATGTGGAGAAACATGAAGAGCACCTTCTTTTCTTTATGAATTTTTTGAGACGGATACATGCTAAGCAGGTTTGGAAAATAACCTACCTAGCACACCGAGCCGATAGTTTAAGGTGACTGAAATGATGCCGCCAATGCTTGAGAAGAAGCTAAAGTCGTAGGAATTTCCCGACCCATACTCGTAGGAGTTGCCGTGAACAAACACCAGCACAGGCAGACCCGACTTACTCGACTTCGACACTCCTAAAAGGCCAAAAAACGCCTGCGGCAAACTTTAGTATCCATTATATCAGTCTGTCTGTTAATTCCGTCATTTTTTCAATCCCGTCCTCACTCTTGTTTACGTGAGTCCAATACTATCGCGATTTAAATTGAGAGTGAGCAATAAGACAAACAAAACATGTTCTGTTTTTCTCTGCCACATTCAAAGGCGACTATATAATTGATTGTTGCTGATAATTTCATGTTTAGGCACTGAACCGAAATTACTCGGAGTTTTGCGCTCCCAGTTTTGCCGATATATTACATTTTATCGTATCACCATTTTTTGTATACCAACATGGAACAAATTTTAACATTAGATTTCGGGTCAAACAGATAATCAACGAATTATTTAATACAAGCGATTGAAAAAAGAAATGATTTCGGAATTATGAAAATTTGCCACTAAAGGTGAGAATTAAACTATGGGGGTTCGGAAAATACTTATTGAATGGTAAATTTTCAATAAGCTGGTTTAATTATGCTCCAGGTATTGCCTGGTACCTATTCTATTCGAATACAATCCAAGATTATTCGCCAGACAGAGCAAGTTAGGATGTGATTGGAAAAATATGGCACGAAAATGCAACAATTCCCTAACAGTACGCAATCTTCTAGCTATTCAAATTCCCAGTCATACTTTGGACGCTTATTCGAACTCAGTAACGCAGAGAAGGTATGAAAACGCACGAGACCAAAAATAATGCGCCTTATTTTGAGCATTTGAAATACAAACTCTCTTGCATTTATCTTCCTAAATTAAGGCATCGATTTTATTCAAGTCTTACGGGACTCTGGAACGAAGATATTGAGCGTAAGGCAATCCTCACTCTGGGGAGCTGTTAAGGAATGGTGAATGAAGTGCTGGATGGGACTTCCTGTTTTGAAGGACCAGTCAAAATTCACGGAGTCATGGGAGTCCCTGGGCTGGGGACAATCAGGCGCGAAGCCCGTCTTCTGGATGTGGCCCTTGGCGGGCGTCTCGTAAATGAACGCCGCCACGGAATGCATGAACCGTCGCTTGGCGGCCGGCTGGTAGAACTCGGTCGAGTCGGGTTCATTGGATCCAGATTCAGGGGTAGATATCTCTCCTCCGAGCGAGGCGTAGCGTAACCCGTAGACGGCGTGAACCGGCCAGAGAATGGGGTCGGAAAATCGGATCTCAACTCCAGAGACAGTGACTCGACCGTCAAGATCGAAATTGCGGACCGATGGAAAGCGGGTGACGGTGATCGACTGGGGAGAGCAACTTTCCAAGAGGGCAAGGAGGACCATCAGAGGTACGCTAATACTAGCCATTTTGGGTCCACAATAGAGGATGACTTAAAATGATTCCATGAACAGATCTTTTGTGGAATCCGCTGCACGATTGGTCCACTGTGCTGGCCAATCAGATGAGGACGTAGACTCGAAAATTTCCTTTGCATATATAGGTAATTATAATAACTGACGGTCGGAACATCGTTTAAAAATTATTTCGGATGTTTAATGGTACTGTTAATATATTTGTAATATTGAAGGTTCAAGTCATTCGATGTAATGACCTGAAAATGCTTTGTTTCACCTAAGTGCATGAGGTTTTTGAATAACGTTTGATTAAAAATTTCAGATTATCAACTTTACATAAGCTTTTCGGATTGACGATTAAGATGAGCTAAAGAGCTACTTAATCAAATTTTCCTTCCTTGAATAATTAGTGGTTTAGTAATTAAGAATATTTTGTCAAACGTTTTTTGATTCGAAAAAAGATCGGATCTTATTTATTTAGGAACGCCGGCTTAGCTAAACAATTATGGCTTCTGAATCGTCCTCTCTGATCTGTCTCTAGCTACTCTACTCTTAATGGTCAACCCAAAAGCCTCATAACTGTCATAAAGAGCCAGAAAAGGAGAGGTTGTCAAATAGTTAGGGAAAACCGCCCTCCCAGCACCACCGGAAAAGCATTGCTCATTAGTTCACCTACGCACATTACTCCTGATTTGCCCAAGCAATCATTATTTCGCCCAGCAATAGTAATAATACCATATAACATGAATTTTTACATAAAAATTGAAATTGACTAATTTCATTTTTATTTTTAATGAACTATACATTTACTTAGATAATGAATGTTAGGTTCTAGTTAAACCGCTGAAATAAACAATCCATTAATTTAAACAAAGTTGAAACGGTTGTTGAGTGTTGAAATATTTAGTGATTCATTATAGATATCGTTCTAAAAGAAGTTTCCGTTTGATGGCACAACTTAATCATAATAATTCCTTGCATTTGTTTAACCTTTTGTAATTTTGTAGGGAAAGTCACCAAGCTCCTTATCTCGGTTGCACTTACAATCACTAAGTTATGCTGAGTTTCTCAACATATTTGAATTTATTACAAAGCCCTATAATCCAGTAGATACTTAAGAAACTTATTGAACTTATATCCAGAAAGCAGTTCTATTATCAAATGTTTATAGTTATGCAAATATGAGCAATAACGGTAAGACTAAAAATACTAAAAAATTTTTAGTAATAATATAAAGTTAAACGTATAGAAAATAGAATTTTAACTGACTACTAATTTGTTATGATGAATTCGGTCATTCGCAAACAGTGCAAGTGGTGAGCTACCGTGTCCGTTGTTTAACTAATCTTAGATATCCTTTACTCATGTAACTGGACACCTACCTATTTTTAAAAATAGTTGTGCCGTTGTTTGAAGCCACTACGTTTTAGCCGTCAAAAATTTTCTTAATAGAATGCTAAGGTCTTTTATTTAAATGAGTCCAAGAGAATTATTCTTACTACTGTTGGTAATTGATGTTTTTATCTTGGAAGTTGCATTTCACATGGAAGAAGCTATGGAAAAACGGAAGCCTCTTCGAAGGGCTTCTGTACAGTTCTACTTGACTGCTGAAGAGCACATCAGAAACGAAGTGAATCATGAAAGGCATTTGACCGAAACTTCCCGTTTGACTTCCTCATGGGCGAATCTTCGACTTTCCAGTTCTGATAAGCCTGATTTTTCCGATCACGGATTTTCGTCACCTGGATCTTCGGGCAGTAGCCCGGTTGGTCACCGTCCGAACTCTTTCAGCGGACCACTCATGATTTCTGTTACTTGCTCAAGTAGCTCAGCTGCACCTGCACCTCCCGTTACGGAGACAAAGCCCTCAGTTGCCACGACTAATGCACCTGTCGTTTCAACATTCTCGCGCTCTGCCTCCTGTTACCCTTCTCCCGTCGCCTCACCGGTTTCCTCACGAGTTCAATGCTACTCCCCCGGCACCGGTTTGCCTTCTACCTTTACGGCTAAAAAGCGGACCGCTAGTGTAAGCAGTGGTGGCAGTGCAAGTCCCTTAATCCTCGCCGGTTGTAGAGGCAAGAAACGTACCTATAACTGCATGCAAAACACTGATTTTACTTCCAGTACCGAGGTGAGTAGGGAGAGCTCCCCGGAATCTCTCAGCGCTTTTTCAAGACGCAGTAAATTCCCGCGTTCTGTCGAAAGTGGTCCACGAGTAGCAGGCATCCCAGCCATCCCTCAATTCCGTTCTCCATCGCGAGAATCCTCTCGCTGTACACCCCCAGTGTCCACCCCTTCCTCTCCGGTCCCTCGGAGTTCAGTTTCATCCTCCATGGGTGTTTGTAACAGTGCCTTAACAACCAGTTTACCGTCATTAGCCCCTCTCGCTTCCAACTCACCACGACCCCCTGCGCTGTCCGACTTCTCGCAGCGAGAGATCAAATCCTGTTCACCATCATCTTTTTCCTGCCCTGAATCCGCCGTCTCTGTAAAATCACCCGAATCCAGTAAATAGGAAGCGCCAGAGATGTAGACCATTTTCCTCTTTTTTCTTCCAAGCAACCGTTTTATACTGGAGTACTTAGTGTCCTTGCGAATTCGATTATTGCTAGTACGGCAATAACTATCGTTACTGTCCTGTAAATACACTGATGTGTGCCCTTATTCCTTCTAATGTACAAATCCCCATTGTGCGTATTTTAAGTCATTCATTACATCATTGCCATATCTGTTCCTTTTATTCGCTTTGCGGTTATGTATTATTGTACTCTCAGCCTTTATTTTGTCAATTTTGCGGTAGTTTGATGTCCATACGTAAATGGTAGCTGTTTAAAATAAGTGGTAGAAGCTTTGAGATTAACTATGGTAGCAACTTTCGTGGAAATTTATGTTATCAGATTCCTATCAATTTCAATTATTTGGTACTCGTGTTTACCTGGGTACCTTGTGTCCTAGTCCTTGCGTCGTTTTATTTCATTACTCTGAAGTCAATAGTGGAAGTCTGCTGCCAGGCGTCCTGTGACAACATTTTCTGGGAGGAATTAGAAAGCAGAGCCAAAGTGCTCAAAATTCAGTCTGCATTTGTGTCTAGTCCTTTTGCTTTGCCTTTCTGGTGGTACGTCTTGGTGCTTTTACAAAAATCACCCTTTCTGCCACTTTAATTTTACTGTGAATTATTGAGGTATGTTAACTCAGGGTCCGTTCTCTACGATTTCTTGACCCAAATGATTCGCTGAAATCGCTCAGACGTTTAAATATCTAGTAACTGCATTAAAATTAAATGAACGTCCTAACTGGAGCTCTTACTAACACAAAAATTTACTTGTCAGGCAGCTGGACCGGATTCAATTTCAGCCTTCTAATGCTACTATAACAAATCGGAGACTATTGATTAACTTAGCCATTTAGAGGCCTTTGTGCCAAGCATGATTTATCAATTAGGACTGACTTATACCTCCCTCGTCAAGGAACAATGTACCCATTTCCCAATAAGCATTTACACTTCCATAAATTTATCATATTCTATCGCAATGAAATTATGCCACTATCGTAAGCCGTCTGATGTAGATGAGTCCTTTTCGCTTAGCTTTCGAAAGAAAATCTCTACGAATAAAAAGACTACTAAGAGAATGTGAATCACGAAGTCAAAAAGTGCTTCACTCGTGAAAATCGAGTTGACAATATGTACGAATTGATAGCTGAATCACGCACACCTGTAACTAAGACGTCAGCATGCAAAAGAGGCCCGTGGTAGGTCAGCGAATAAATCAGTATAAGAAATAGAAATTCAATCGCTAAAACTGCACTTTAGTGGTGCGTTTTGTTTATGCTTATTAACGCCTTGATTAAATGACGCCCAGAGTATGGAAACGCAATCAGGCTACATGAACTGGAGACTCCGAGGCTGTGGTAGCTGGAAGAATTAGGCAACATAACAGATTATCTAGTAGCATTCCCACAACAGATTTTCTCGTCGGAAATCGGTGGAAAAAAATGTTGCAGAAACTTAAGTTGCATTCAGATACCTAGGTTGAATTGCTGGCCACTGCAGTTGAGTTCGGGAAAGCGGGAAGCTATTAATAGGTAACCGTTTATATGTTAGAAGTAGGATTTGATCCCCTTGGCCACACTTCAGAAAAAATGAAAAATGCCTCTTTAGCAGCCAATTTTTACGACTACGCCTTTCCCAATGCTTGGTTTCCCCCGAACTCCTCATCTTAACCAGCCGATGTACCTTTATTATGGTTGGACGCTGAGCCATGCTGTAATTACTACAAAAGCCCCACCAGTTAATTGAAGATAGGACAAAAGCCGCTTTTAGGGTGGCCCACAGGGAAATGTAAAATCAGCTTGTCCCAGATTCTATTTATTTATCGGTCATTCAGAAACACTTTTGGCTCTTTTAGGACAGACTTGGTTACAATTCTCCAGACAATCGTGAGACTAATGGAGATATGAATCACTCACATGGCCAACCGGGTAATAACAGGGCAAATGATGTAAGAAATTATCGAAGGTTTGGGAAAGTGAATGTGAAGGTTTGTATTGACGATTTCATGATGGCATTTGGCTCTAATCTTAATAATTTGCACTTAAATGTCTCTCATAAATAAATGGATCATGTATAGTTAGTTATTATTTACGAATGAAAACGCAAAATCCCACTAGATGTAAGGTCTAGTAAAGATCAGAATGCTCTCCCTTAGATAGCTTTACCTTTAGTTTTTAAATCACAGTGCCAAAAAGTCATCGACTTGACTATCATATAGATTAAAAAGTAAAGATGAAGCTAAAGCTAGTTAAATGTTATGCTAAGATGAACATTCAGAAGGTAATATCAAAAGCATTTTATTAAAATCTGCATGTGCCGTACTTGATATATCAGTTTGAATCAAGTTCACTATCTCCACGAAAATGGGTTGATGAAAATAAGATTTAACTATGGCCACTATGACTTACCCGTTATGCTGTCCAAGGCCAATTCTAGTGGCAAAAGGGCTCTGTGAGAGGCTCAGTCGCAATCTTTCATTAATGTTATTCGGATTTTTTTCTGATTGTTTCCCAAAACTAGTGATAATTGTAGGAGAAGAGCACAAGAATTCACACGGCACTAGTCCTAAATTTCCTCGGAACTTAGAATTACCCAAATAAACTACCAAAATAATATGCCTGAAACCAGCTTACCGACTCCTAATGTCTTTATGCATGGCACAAAAGCAACTGGATACTCAGTCCATAATGAGACTGGACACACCAGACTTACACGACCAGAGTCAACGCTAGAGGACTCTATCGTCCATGCACAATGTTAAACTGCTACTCACTGCTTACCAGCTTAGGTTTTCCTTTTACGTTCTAAGTGCTCATCTTACCCAGTCGAGTCACGGTTAGTTTATTGTGAAGAGCCACTAAAGCTCAAATCCTCCTAGTAGAAGGTCAAATCTAGCCACCCTTAAAATCAATCTTGCTACATAGCTAGCCTAGCAGTGGATCGTCAGATGACTTCGTTAAGAAAAACTGCATTAAATTTTATGCTTATTGAGGCTCATAGGAGCATAAACTCAGCTGAAAAGTACTGCACATTTGTCGAGACCTATTTCGAATTAGTAATTTAGTGATTTCATAATAAACGAATGTTATTTTGGCAACTGCAATTATAATGCTAAAAATACTATAGCTGCAGCATCAAGAGAGTCCTTTTGAAAAGAACTCCGAGTGCTAAGATGCTTCTGGTACAAAACACTGGATAAAATTTTAAAATGTTAAATTCTTCGGGAATTACGAAAGCACCACCAAGCCCATATTGCTAAAAGGGACCTGTCCATTTCATTCAATCGATAAGAAATGAGTAGAGTCTGTAAAGTATAAGCCTTTACACATTCCTCTCCCGTTCATAATTGATGAATAGTTACAACCACTTTATTAGACTGAATTAAGAATCAAGATGAATTTTTCCCGCTCATTCCTTACAACTGTTGATTTCGGCACAATTAATTTGATCATTTGAACGAATTTCTTGATTAACGACACGCCTAGATGCCTGTGTCTGTTGCATTCCAGGGTTTTGAGCTCTAGACTCCATGAAATATGGGATGTGTAGCTGTTTAGTGCCTACTACAATAATCTCCAACCCGAGAGAGAAAGAACCACGTCATTACGCTGCGTAGTAATGAGTATATTTGCTAGGAAGAGGACTAGCGTAGGGCAGCGGAACGGTGTTGACAGCACGCCGTAGAACGGCGGTGTGTGTTAGCACGCCGGAAGTTGTCTATCTCGGCTAAGGCAAAACTCGATGTTGATTGGTCGAGCGGTGTTCTGGCTTGTTCTTATTGGGTAGCCAGAATTGCCTTGATAGACGTGCGTGGGCCGATCCTAGTGGATGGCGTAAATCAAATTAATAGGCGCGCTACAGATGTGCTTACACCCCACTAATATTTGAACACTTGAATATGATGATTAAAACACAATCACCACAATCTACATAACGAGTTTTGATAACCTCTTTGGCAAATAGCTATCTAATTTAATTAGCGCATTTCCTATTATATGAAGAAAAAACTGATAAATGATCGAAGTATTTCCGGGGTTTCAAAGCGATTTAAATGCCAAACTGAATTTTGAGGGAAAAAATGGAAAGGTCATGTCATAATGTTACAAAAACCAATTCCTATTGTGAAACATCGATATAGCGATCTTTCATAAATCCTAAAGGATCTGTTACGGTTATCCAATATAATCGGCTTATTTGAAAGAGCAAAGTTCGCTCCTCCATTAAACGAAAATAAATTACCATAATTGAAGTTGTAGTAATACGAATCAGCATTAAAGCCAAACCAGAACCCCTTTCGAAAGCGTTTGAATAAATATCAGTTTTTGTGGTTACTTGCTAAGACTATTTTATATTCATATTCACGGCTCGATGATGGCATAATGTCGTATCTTCAGAAAATTATATTTGTAATTTACTTATTATCACGGATTACCATTCATTTAGCGTTATTTTTTCTCACGATATATACAGCTTTTTAAGTCGTTGCTATCATCGATTTAACTTCGGGATTACCACGAGCCCGTCTCTTGTGGCCGTTATCTAAAGCAACGTCTATTAATCGCATTATTTAGGTAGCATGGCTAGTAATATTTAGAACATATAACCAGGAAACATAAGTTTTAACAACATTACGATCCACATTTGTGATCCTAGAAGGGAATCGAGTTGATTTTCCCCAACTAAATTTACCAATGAATAAACCCATGTAATGATAAAACAAATTATATTGGCAAGCTAATTTTGAATCACATAAGCTTAAAAAGATTATCGAATAATTAATTTATAAAATATTCTACAGTGTGCATCGACCACTGTTATTCGAGTAAGGACGCTCTTAAAGTAACAGCAGGGTAAATGTGTGAGGTGTCCTCAGCACTATGAAACTTTAGACAAGTAGATGTAATAGAACGTAATAGAACTTTTAATTATTCTACAAAACGGTAACCACCGTGGTAGTAAATTCGATCGGCTGGGGGTAAGGTGGGTGTCAGCACTCTCAGACCCAGTATCTGCAATCTAAAGTCTTGCCTTATACGTGGGACCTGGAAAAAGAATATCGATACACTCAAGAATGTCCGTAGTGCCAATAAAAAATCGAAAGTCACAAGATGGTAGGTTGGAGTTGCGACTTAGTATCTTACTATATTCTAATCATATTTTATCACCTACTTCTTAAATTTACAACTGTGATCTGTATGGGTTAAAAATTCTTTGAGATAAAGACAATACAATGAGCTCTTTCATGGCACATTAACTACCCATTGCCATTGAATATTACCGTCAATATGAAAGAACAGCAAACCAAAGGGGACGTGGAAAGAACAATAGCTACGTAAGTGGGCGACTGAAACTACTTTTCTTCATCTCATATTGAGACAAAGTGGATATCATAGTACCGGTGGTTATACCAAAAGTAAACGTCTGCTCAAGGTAATAGAAAAAATGCATGCAAAAATATGCCCACTGGATCTGGTAAATCTATTACTACTTTTTTGGTTGGTAAAAGAGAGATTGAATAGGACAATTGATTAAATAGTGTTGATCTGCTCGATTTACAGTATTTATAATAATTAGTGGATTGAGGCACTCAGTGCTACTCGGAAACGCAAATAAGTTCGTAAGTTTTTGAAATCTAATGAAATTAAATTCCTTTATACGACGACATTAGGGTGTTCTGATTGGCTGATTGAAGGGTGTATTGGAGAGAAAGTACAAATCGTTTTGAATGAAGACGTCCATGAGCTTCCAATCACGAGTTACCTCGAAGGTATTCATATAAATCTTGCATTTTCTTGGGCATCCATACAATTATTAAAATCAAGATGACATTCCTTTTCCTCAAAACATCAAAATATTGGAAAAGTTTTTTGTGAACTCACCATCAGACTATCAGTCTACCCATATATATTAGCGGTTTAGTGACATTAAAGTTTTCAAACGCCTTCAGAAACTAAAAATCTACTAGTCCCAACGCATCTCGATATATCTACTAAGCCTGATGAGTTATTTCATTATTTTGATTAAATAAGCATCAGGTGCGTAGAGTCACCCACTGAAAAGACATTTTCTGCTGAAAGCTCTTATCGGAACCTTAATACACTAATAACCTGCATTTCGCAACCTAACAGGAGCTCTCGGGGAGAGAGATTATGACCTACTTAGCTGTGCACTTGGCAATGCTATTCTCGCTTTACCAATTAGATCTGACAAGACAGGAGTTCCCTCAGGGTAGTGAATTAGGGAAACAAAGGAAAACACGGCCCATTATAGGAAGCATGTAGAGCGACTACCGGAGATGTCGATTTGATAAGTCCCAGGGCCATGCTGCTTTTATGAGGTCGGTAGAGGTTCAAAAAGCTAGACCAGAACGCGGGAAGGTGTCGGTTAGTCCATGTAGGACGAAGTAAGTTCAGAGTCTACCAGCAATTATTTCTCAACAAGTGCTGCTGAGTCACCATAGTCCTCCGATAGCTGGTGAAGATCAATAGGGAAATGGATGAAACGGGGAACTGACACCTTTCTACCCGAAAATTTCCCTATTTACATTGCAATCGGTACATTTAAATTACAGGCTTTGGATAGTAATTGAATTGAAAATACTGAACAATAACACGATTGCAAGTTTACGGGCATGAAAAAGAAGGTTTCTCCTAAAAATGCCTTTATTAATAGTACACTTAGAAGAATGAAATGTAATTTAGAGGTGGATTTATAGAATTGCTTTGAGAAATATAAAAAAGTTGTCTAAGAACCGTCACAGCTCCTGGTGACAAATAATCAATAAACCGTGCATTTTCTATGTGATCAGTTAGATTATCGTAAATTCACATCTTTGAGGTACAACTTACAGTAAGCTCTCCCCGTTCCAATTGCCCTCCAGGACTTTTTATCAAGGTTAAATTTTGCTAATTTCTTAAGCCGAACCGTAAAAGGAAATGTTCTAACTTTGAAGTCCTTTACTTTTCGCAAAAAGTCAATTTCAAAAGAAAGTCGTAGGTGCCGATTTTATTAGCTTTAGTTAAGATTTTTCTCCTGAGAAAAATCGGAGCGCTTTCCTTTAAGATCAGAATTTATTGTTAAATTCAGGCTTGTCAATCACTCACGAATTCGTTATGGATTCTATGTGCTTGCAGCTACAATTCCTAGCTTTACTTGCTACAATTCTATTGCTTATGAGAGGCCCCGCTGTTATCAAATTAATAGATTTTGCCCTCTTTAAGGATTTGTTCTGTCTCTGCATTTTTTCTAGTTGACTAGCTCCCAACTGCGTCACATCGAACCTCAGCTTCAAGCAATCGGGAGCAAGTCCCAGGCAATAAACGGTTCCGCGAATTCCCTCTGTGTCTAGATCTTTATCGTCTAGCAGACTGAACTAAGTGAAACTACAGAAATTTAATCTCTAGAACATTCCTTGTTCTTTGCGTAAGTCGCCACACTCATCCCTTAGTTCTGCTATGGAAGTGCAGCATCTAAACAGCGAGATCACGTCATCAAGCTCAATCTTTACATGACGATCTTATCTAAATAATCCACTTTTCAGTCATGATTTCCGATAAAAGTAAATTGAAGTCATCTCTGCCGGCCTTGATGAGAAAAGGGAAAACATTAAAGGAGTTGTTTGAGTTCATATAGTCGTTGGAATTTAACAAGCAAAGACTGCTAGAATGTATGTCTGGTATGGGATGCTCGTAATAAATTCTACATTATGATACTTGGTTACCTTTTCAAGGTGTTTTAAATGAGCTCACGTACACTGCCCTTCTTCATTCATATAGGGCAGGACAACCTGATTCATCAAGAAAGAGAATAACTTGTAGCCCCGTGATTAGCGCTGGTCATCAGAACAAGGAGGTTAGGGTGGTCGCTGCTCAATGCTCCTTCAACACTGTGAAAGCGATCTGGTGTGAACTGGGGAATTCAGGCAAACAAGATTACGAGGTTGAGGTGGCGAGAAGAATGCAACATGAAAGCAGACGGCCTGAATGCGCTTGTTGCACAGCAGCCTTGGAGGAGTTTAGGTAACGAGGGTAACCAGCAGTGTCATATGGGTTCGGTCACACCTTATAGAAGTTAAATATGGGAGTTAGCCAATTTTTAGATCCAATGTTTAACCTCCTATGAAAGTTTATGGATGGCGCCGCCCTGGTGAGAAACGTACTAAACGTCGTTCCGTGTACTGCAAAAATTCAGTTAACAGACGATCAAAGTAGAATCTGAGGCAACTCGTCCCCTAGGGAAGGGGTAAAACCAGCCTGCCCCATGAGGAAGCTGATAGACGGTGATAATGAAAGCGGCTATATTGAGTAAAACCTCTTAACGAAACTGTTTGGGAGTCATCAGTCGATTTTCCTCTGAGACCCTCTAATTCATGGCGAAAACCCTGCAGTTAAGGTTTTAAGGCAACTTCCGGACTTTCTCTAAAGACGGGATTCCACTGTATCATCTACCTATAATGCCAGAATACGACCCATGCATTTTGCTATGGAAGATTCACCGTACCTTAAATAACCCTGTAGCATTTTTTAAGCTCTTGAGAAATCCTAGATGGCATATGAACAGCCCTTCTGCCTTTGAAGGCCTGAGTGCATATTGAGAGCAATCACAAACACAGAAAGTAATCATTGATAGGAGTCAACTCCAGGTCAGAGTTGAGGGAAGCGTCACCACGATTCCTCGTCATCCGAGATCGTCTGGTCTAAGAATTTCCACCGATCACCAAGAGCCGCTTGGATGGTGTCTTGAAGTGAGGCCACTAATCCGCCTTTGCCGTGGATTCACGAGTTTTCGTCCGAATTAAATACACTCCCACGCCATTGCAATCTACTCCCGGTAAGTTAATAAGCATAGGGAATTACACACGACACGATGTAGTTCTTGCAGTATCATCACAAGAGTTCAAAATTCAGTAAATCAAGTGAACATTTTTGGCTAGGATAGTAAGAAATTGGTAAAATCGCAATATTCAACGTAACTACGGGTCAGGTAAATAGAACCCCACAAAATAAGATGGCGTATAACATGGGTCAGATACCACATTAACCATTGAACCTTTAGATACCAAATGTGATGATATGCGTGGTCAAATTTTTCGATAAAACAAACTTTAAAATAAGCGTTAGAATTTACATTTAAACCACTGCTCTAACAGACTAGATTTCATTGTAGATCAATTGACGAAGAAAACGTCCTAACAATCAATAAAGCCACTCAACGTTTCCTAGCATCGCCTGCTTTAAATGTATTAATCCTTGGTGTTTAACCCCCCCCCCCGGGGATTAAAGCCTGCAAATGACGTCCTGCATAGAGTTCCAATGAGTGAACTAGTGTTACAGGCCACTCTGACCACTATTTAACAGATCAAAACCATAGTTCGATCAGGAAAAGCGACTTCCAATGAAAAGGGCGCCGGATAAATCTCATTGATTTTAAGGATCTGTTAAGCTATGATTTTTCAAATCAGAATATCTTAACCATCCGGATAAACAACTCTTGCGCCTATTATGAAACCTGTTTGCAGTAGTAGCGTGATAGTGGCGGATGTATCGGTTTCAAGGCACTGCGATTGAAATCCGTGATGAAATTGTGGTTTTTCCCACTATCGTCGCCACCAGAAGACTGTGAAGGTGGTGAAGACATCGTCGGTGGTGGTGGTGGCGGCGGTGGCGCAGGTGGCAATGTCAACGGTGGGGCCACCGGTGCCGATCCTTGGGGAACACAAGGTGGTATCGATATCGACTTTCGCGTCCATTTTGGTGGCGTAGGAGGTGTAGATTTACCTTTTTTGCATGCGGCCATCGGTGACGGACACGACGGAGCGTGGGGCCGCAGTGAAGAAGGGTGATTTGCCGTTCCTGCTTGAGAAGATGCTAGCTCCTCATTTGCGTCAAATCCGTTCAAAGCCTTTTGTATCTGTGTACAAAATACAATCCGAGCCAATGTTTGTTTACCTAGATATCTACAAAATAGCTAAAATTACATAAATATGCATTTAACTAGAGCCCATTTAAGTGCAAGTTAGCTACAATTATAAAATGCCAGTCAATGTTTCATTTTTGCTGCAGTTTAATGAGGTTCCCACCCATCAGAATTTCATATTTAAGTGTCCAAATATATAGAAGATGAAGTAATTCAAAGAATCAGTGAGAATTTAAGCTAAAATTTAAACTTGGGAAATATCAGACGCACATCTCCTTGGTTGATACAGGTCATGACTATGTTGAGCTCCTCCTGGTTCTTAACTGAGACGTTGAGGGCCTGAATAACGGTCTGGGCTAAGGCCTCATGCTGCGCGTTGACTTAGAATGTGTTCCCATCAAGAGTAAAGCCGACATGGAGGACATTTGTGCACGGGCCAAAAAAAGTAACTGGTTCTTTTTGAGTCCCAATTTCTTGATGTGAGATATGAATAGGGTTTATTTCTTAATGGAAGCTAGTATTAAATTTAATTGGAAACTTGTGATGCGGGATTTATCTATTAATTTCTAAAAATTGGTTAAACATGTACTACTGATGATCTGATATCTTTATTTTCAAATATAATATTGTAAGTCATAAATAGGTAAAAATCAAATATTTGGGTAACCTCAAACTTAACCTTGGCCTTACCACGTAGCAATTTGCCGGAATCTCCGATTCTAAGACATCTTCCATGATGCACCACATCTTTACCCCAATTATCCTCCGCTGACTGTAAGCATTTAGAAAGCTGTGAGGCTTCAATCAGATTAGCAAAAGCCAGTCCATATAAAAGAGTGTCCGTGAGAAATTTGAAATCGAGGGGGCATGAGCGGCATACCTTAAATCATCTGGTATAGCAACTGATACTTCACTTGAACATTTCTATAAAATAAGTATAAGTGATAAAAATAAAGTACTACGGTTTATATGGAAATCTTTATGAAATTAAATGCTTCAAAGCTGTTGAAATGCTACCTTCATGTCGTAAAACGATAAATATGGTAAATTTGTTTGAGTAGCGCGTTCAACCAAAATGCACCACAAGTTTTCCTCTGCCAATAGTTTTCAAACGCTTGGTAGAGTCTCACAACAGTAGTTGCAATCGTGGTCTTATCAGGGTAGCTTCCACTGGGATTACTAATGACGAAACCATTAATCCAAGTTTCAAAGGACCTTAAAGAGAGAAAAAGTCAATAAAAATTCAAATAATGTATAAACTGCGACTTATATACCATCAAACTCACAGTAAACCGACGATCACTGGAAGATCTCAAATGTAGCTCTGATACATATAAGGTCATCTAGAGTAAAGGAAAGTCTCATGACAACACAGGGCTATCCAGCAGAGGGGTTCGAACAAAAGGGCTAAGTTTTAAACATAATTTTATGGTTTTACTGGGTTCTCGGAATGAATTCACACTATTTGTTATACTGATTTAGTTGATTTATTCTGATAATATATAAGACGATTGGCGTCCACTTCAACCTACAAAGACTTTAAATCCCCTAATCTTCAAATGTGCGATCACTTATTTTCAACATGAGGCAAATAAATAGATCCAGAGGCATGAGGTAACGTTGTCAAATGAAATCATCGAAATACCAGTAGCCTTATGTCCAATGACTTAAATGTCGTCTTATAATTCTCTCTGAAAGTGATGTACCATTAATATAAGTAATTTGGAATAAATGTTTTCTAGAATAATTTACTTGTTGGTGGAAAAAATTGAATATTTTTCCAAATTTCTGTAATCTTTTAACGATACCCGGAGAATTCTTTGGAATCACTTAACTTGAACTGATACCCATCCACTCTTTAGAGAATTTTTAAGTTACAACTTCGTCGAATAATCTGATAAATTCCTTAGGTGTCTTTGAATGTCTTCTCTAGATATTTTTACTACATATGTCATCATAGCCATGTTGTCAAATTATAGGTATTTCATTTAAAATTGTGTTCATTGGGATGGCCAGTGTTCGTGAGCAGATCTCTGAAGAAGAGGCTGCCCTGTATGATCGGCAAATACGACTTTGGGGCTTAGAAGCGCAGAGTCGTCTGAAAAAATCAAAATTACTTGTTGTTGGACTTTCACCTTTAGCTGGTGAAATAGTGAAAAATATTATTTTGAGTGGGATCAATACACTGGTTTTATGTGATTCCAAGACCGTCGGAGATAATGACGTCGAACATTGTTTTCTGTTCGGAAAATCGCATGTTGGGAAAATGGTACTGTCATTTCATTCGTAACCTTTTAAAGCGAAATGAATCTGCTTTACCAAGAGCTCAAGAACTAAATGAAAGAGTCAAAATCATATCTGAATGCAATACTGGCCCCTCTTTCCTAGCTGAAAGATACGGGACCTTTGATGAGATCGTAATCTCTCAAGATTTTAAGGAAAAACCTTTTAAGCAATGGATAGAATATATTGAAATGTTCGGCACCTCCAAACGACCCAGTTTTCATTGTGTTGCTACATTTGGAATGCACGCAGTTGGCTTTGCGGACCTTGGTCATTATGACTTTGAAAGGTTTGTGGTCTTTATTAATTCTCCTAATGCCTTAGAGATGAGCACGGTACGAAGTCCGATAAAACAAATGGCTACAAAAAGCTAGGGGTATGCTTTAAATCACTTTATCCTTTTCCACTCTAGATCGTTGAATATCCTGCTCTTCGGTCTTTTTTCGATCCTAAATCGTGTCGTGATTATAGATTAATTTCACGCAAACGTATGGCCAAGGGATTCTATCTGTCGCACTGTAGGCTAACTTATAACGCATGTATATTCTCTAGTACTTTACAATCTCAGAGCTCCATTGACGGTTGGAAATCTGAAGGAGCTCTGGCCCATCGTCGCTGAAAGTCTAAATGTTCCTTCTACGGTTTTGTCGGACGACGACTTTGAGTAACTTTGCCCCCGCTTACGCTGAAAGTCTTTTTGTCTTTTAAAATATTTTTTTCCTAAAAGGTCATGCTGTGGTCCGACACTCGTGGCTATAAACGCGATTATGGGTGGGATCATCTCCCAGGAAATAATCCAGGTAGTGTCTCTTGATATCGCAATTTCGCTTTTTACCTATCTTGGATATCCCCAATGGAATCTTCTTTTACTCAGGCTCTCTCCCACAAGGCCACTCCAAAAGGAAATTGGTACTTCCTAGATGGAAGAACCTGTGAAGTCACTGTGCTCTGGTTACCACACAACTGTGCTCCTGCCTTGTAATAAAATTCCTATGCGCTTTTGCACTCCCTAGTTCCTTCTTTATCTCAACTTTCGGTGGCGCCGATCCGCTTAAGCTTAGTTGAAGTAACTGGGGACTATTAAGTCTCCTGGCTTAGTAAAGGATGCAGCACTTTAAGGTGGCATGGCCGTTAGGAGAGTAGATAAAGCACTTGACATGAGTCCTCCGCCTCAAGAAGGCAAACAAGTTCCCTCAGTCATTTTAGAATTGTCGCACTTCTGTGAGGATGTGCTCGCTGGAGACTAGTCTGCACCACTATGGTTTGGTGACTGCCCAAGGCATGCTCTGAACAGATATGCCCTTCTTTCAATGCAACTTGGAATTAGAGACCAGAAACCATATATTGCGGTGTACCTCAATAAGTGCGTCTGTAAATACAACCAAACAAATGGTCTACCAACATTCTCGGTAACGCTTGGAATTATACTTTATAATAATTAGTATTTGCACTGAAAATATACACCACTTACGTACCAGACGGTTATGCAAAGCTACTGCCGCATCATTCAAAGCATAATCCCCGATTCAACTTGGTATCAACGACAACTTTTGTTTCACTTTTATTTTATTTATGAATTCACGTAAAAATACACATTCACAAACACACGGTGGACTTCCCTACATATCCTCGTTGTCATCGGCAGCATCATTGTCGTCGCCAACGTCAGCCTCCTCGGCTTCGCTCCCGCTGGAAGACGACAGGCCGTCGTCGTCATCGCCGCGGAGGTGTCGCGTGGCCCATTTGCTGGCAACGGCGAGAAGACGCCGGTTCGGCTGGTCGGCCGCGGTGTCGGGGAATATGTACTCCACGTACTCCTCCCAGCCGCCGCCACCCGTGCCCGCCAGCGAGTCATCGTCGTCAAGACGACGACTGCGCACCACGCGCTGTGGCTCGAAGCGCGCCGCCTCCGCGCGCGTCTCGGCGTTGCCGTACTCCTCCTGCACGAAGCGCAAAACGCGCCATCACGTAGAATACAGATGGATTCATTCTTGCGACCTTGAGATCCACTATCACCAATCCCCTATACGCGTCCTAGAAAGTGACTTTTTATTTCCAAATATGAAACCTTTTCAACTCGAGGTTTGGTAAAGACCTTGTAGGGAATCTAAACATAAACTATTCGACTGAACCTCCCACCTACCTAATCGAAGGGTATTTTTCTACACCTACCATTTTTTCAACGCCCAACAAAAAATGGTTGTTTCCTTAAAAGTATTCAACGTCTTCTAATCGAATTTCAATTAAGCTTGTTTAAACTCGTCGACTTATTTCAGCAGCCTGACCATTAACAACTTCAAGCACCACAAAATTTACTTTTCGTACCTATCATCGCTCACCTATTTTAGGCACACTAATAAGGTGAGATACTGAAGCTCCCGCATACCCGACAATTAACGAGTGGCACCGTCATCCGTCCCCACCTTTAGGCCCGCCACTTTCAATCCTTTATCCCGGTTTTGGGAAGTGTAGTTACTTTCGAAGCGACCTTGTCTACCCCGTTAATGAAAAATTTGCAGGTAAGAGCTCCACACGTGTTTAAGGCTGTTAACCTATTCCACCATTCGAAACTCATTCCTTCGTACTAACCGTTTCGCCCACTTACGTCCACAAAAAAGTTAAACTGCTTGGGTGAATAACGGGGCGTTTGTTTAACCGACATTCAAGAGAGTGGCTACTTAGTCCAATGAAACCAGAATTCATGTCACTCGAGGGCTCGAAGCAGCAAGTTTGAAAAAAAAAACCAATATACTGGAAACCGGTGTGAACGATACATAAAACATTCAAACGATCTTGAAACAAATTTTCGCGGTCAGCTAAAACTGGAGCTTTGCTATTAATCCCCACATGCGTTAAAGTGATTCTTTGTAACAGCAGAGGATGTCTTGTCCCATTACCCGATAACCAGCAAGAATTACACTGAGCTCTCAAAAAGAGTAAAGGCTTTAGATGAGGGTGAAAGAAGGGCGTACCTCGAAATGCTTCCAATCCTCGATGAGTTGGACGCGCTGCTCCTTGGCGTCGGCCTTGCGGAGGGCGAGGTTGGCCTCACGGTAGACGGCGCGCGCCCGCTCAATGGCCGCCGCCGCCGCTATCCCCTTCTGTTGCTGCCGCAGCTCGGTATCCTCTTCGTTCGATTCCTGTGCACGCAACTCGAAGTTGGCCAGGCTCAGCCAAACCTACAAGAATAACAATGGAGGTTACAAGTTGAGTCAGGGTAATGTTATAGGGGATAAATAGGCTTTGGACACTAAATGCACACATGAATGTAGCCCCTTTTCGACCAAATATACCACTCCTTTTGTGCACTAGTTTACCACCTCTACCTTTAAACCTGGGGAAATTAGCCCCAGAGCGTAAGAGAGAGAGAAGTACCTTGACATGACTGGTTTTCTGCATGAGGCGGCGGTAGAGGGCACGAGCGCGGTCCCACTCGCGCAGCTCGATCTCGTAGTCGATGTAGGCCTTCCAGAGGATCTCAGGCATGTCCAGCAGGGGTTGCGAGATAGCCAGCTCGTAGATGGCCCGCGCGCGCTCCACCTCGTCCAATAGAGCTTCCATTTCCGCGTACTGAGAAAAACAGAAAATCAGCGTTAGACGCATTACTGAGTTTTGCTGACATCGCAACATGTGCCAAGACTAGGCGAAGCAAAAAACTCAAGTAATCCTACTTTTAGGAATATCTTAGCCACGAGGTTGCAGAGCTTGCCATCTTTCCTCCGGGAAATCCTACCTTCTCTGCCGGTCATGCCAGGCTGCTATCGCACAACATTAGATTGGCACCAGACACGAAGCCTATTTGCGTTACTCCTCTACCCAAAATGGCTAAGTTCAATCGGGGTAAGGGTGCCGTCTCTGCTAAAACCTTTAGATAAAAGCATGGGAATGTTTGCCCTTAGGAGATGAACAAGGAATCCACTCAGCCTAACAATACCGCAATTCATTATCAATGTAAAATTTACCTACAATAAATAGCGTAACTATATTTATTAGGTGTAGATCGAGGTTTCGAAAATCATATAAAGGCCAAATACTGCACTATAAGAATTAATAGAATTACAAATAGCAATGTGAAAACAGGCTTTTCTTGAAGCTTGAATGGCTAGATGGTGAATCTAGCGGCTGAGGCCTGGTGCAACATGGCACTCACGACATCGCAATTTGTAGGAAGAAATCACAAATTGATTTACACGCATCCACGAGGTGCAGTTATCGGGCGAGAATTCCAGGAACTTCTCGTAGAGTTTTCGACAGCGATCAAACTCACGCAACTGGATCTCCAGCTCAATGTAGCCCCTGAAGAGCTTGGCCTTCGGGCACTTCCCCAGTGCCGTTCCCTATAGCGAAAAATGTGGGAAAACAGCGTAAACTAGGAGCGAATAGATCACAGTATTCGAGATAGCAAAGAGTTGCGCCAACTCACCAGCATCTTGCGAGCGGTGGTCAGCTGCTTCTGGCGGATCTCGAACTTGGCGGCGTAAAGCCACATCTTGGCAAAGGTGAACTTGTGGTGAGGAATGAGGCGCAGGGCGAAGTTGTAGACCTCCCGGGTCCGCTCCATGTCTGCCACTACCAGCTCCTCAAAGAGAGCATAGTTTATCCATAGGTAAATATACCGCCGCCAATAACGCTTTTCCTACAAACGAGACATCAACGGGTGTTTTCCGTAAAAATGGAAGTTCACAAAGACCCAGCAAATCAACAGTCAGCAGATTTCCCTCGTTTCATCTACTAGAACCTGCATGAGTGCTTTAGGCGTGATGAGCAATATCCACTAGATAAAAAAGGCTTTTGCATGATGTAATTACGAAAGTACGCCAAACTCGGGATCTTTTACTCACGGCCTTCACAAGTCAACAACTTTCGACCCTACTACGTTTTTCTTCTGGGTTTACTCGAAAATCACAAAGGGACTCCAAATTGAGTTCCCCAACGTAGCTGTTCATTGGATCATTGAAGTAGAAATCGAACCAAGGTAGAAAGTAATAATTTAGAAAACAGCATAATCGCCACGGAAAGTAATGCATGCCATGCCGGCCATGAGTGTGCCAATAAACCATTGAAATCCCTTTGAAGTGTTATTATTTTTGTTAGTTTACTGGAGACTTTTGGACCGAGTGCATAAGCCAACGCATTTTTAGATTTTTGAGAAAACGCTACCTTAACAGGAGGGACATTGGCGATGGCGCGTTCGTACAACTCTCGAGTCTGCTCAACTGAACCCTCTTCTTCCATCAAACGCACATAATCGAACCAAACATCGTAGTTGTGAGGATTTACTCCCAACTCCTACGGTAGCAAACCGAGAACCGCAAAATTTAAATGATAATGACAAAATATGATTTTAACAATAAAAATCAACTCACGGACTCATATTGGAATTTACGCTTATTCAAAATGGCTCCTTCGATAGCTCGACGATCGCCGTATTTCTTTTCGTGAAGCGTGAAAGCTTTGTAGATTTCCAGGCATTCTTCTGACGGTAGATTATCCAGGGCATATTTATAGATGACACGAGCGCGTTCATGCTAGAAAATTGTGGAATCGTAAGCAAAAGTGAGACCAATTTGATGCCAAACCAACCTCTTTCTGGCGCTCTTCAAATCTAGCGAATTCGATGAAAAGACGAGCCTGTGGGTTTTCAGTTCCATAAAACTCGACTGCCCTTTCAAAAACTTTTCTAGCAGAGTTGATGTAATTGTTCCTTTCCTCAAATTTGGCATATTTAACCCAATTCTTGGGCTCTGGATTAACGAGGATAAAGCGTTCGTAGATAAGCCTGGCACGCTGTAGTTCTTTATACCGCAACTCAAAGTTTATGTATGCATGCCAGACCTGTTCTTCTGGCTCCCATTCCATCCATCGCTCGAAGACTTGACGAGCTCCTGCAATGTTGCCCAGAAGTTCCTCCATGTAGGTGTACTTGTACCAAAACTGGTTGGCTCGGGGAATCAGCGTCACCGCTCTATCCCACAGATTCCGGGCATGGTTTACTTGCTTGTTCCTCATCTCCATTTCAGCATACTTCAACCAGAGACCAATATTTCGAAAGTCAACATCCAGCGCTCGTTCAAAAATGGACCTAGCCCTAGAACAAAAAGGCATACAATAACAACACATAAATGAAGTAATAATAATTCAAGTATCGAAAACTAACCTCTGGAGTTCACCCTGACTTTCCTCGAATTTCGCATACTTGATCCAATTCTGCATGGCCATACGATTCTTTCTGATATTGTCTTCATAATCCTTTCGCTTTCGAAGCTGAAAGTCTTTGAGTTCTGCAAGATTTGTGATCTTTTGGGTCGGCGCAGCTGGTGCAACCTCGAGCTCCCTATTCTTGGCTTCTCTAAGGATTTGCTCAGCAGTAATTTGGACGGGGGCGGGAGTCTTATTTTTGACCTATATATTAGAAAATCAAAGAAATATAGTCGACGACAACCTTGGCGAACTTCGCGTTTTTCGAACGATTTAGTGAGGGTGGATCCCCTGAAGGAACATTCGCTGACATCATACACACCAGCCACAAAGCACACGACTCAAGCGCAATTTGCAACGCCCGCAAAAATGCATTGCAATCAACCGTCATCTAATTTTAAAGAACAAATAGTGGCCGTAATTCACTATCAATGAAATTTTTAATACGTGTTTTTTATTTGAATTGCGATTTATGAAAACGAAGGTTTGAGTAGTCTGGATAATGACAACAGAATTCGAAGGTATGGGCTTTGCTGCACTTGGTCGACTTCAGCCTTCGTTCAGGTCTTTGCGGTCATTTCCATGTTGTACTTTCAAGTCGTCTGCTATCCTAGGGAATTACAAAATAGTTTCCAAACCGCCCGAAGATAATAGTATAGCTGAAAGCGTTGATACACTAGCTCGAAAATTGTTGCTGACCGAAATTGTCAAAGGGTTTGGTATTACTCTCGGTTATATGATGAAAGAGCCTGCCACTATTAATTATCCTTTTGAAAAAGGACCTCTTAGTCCTCGATTTCGAGGCGAGCATGCTCTTCGGCGTTATGCAAGTGGCGAAGAGCGTTGCATCGCCTGCAAGTTGTGTGAAGCCATTTGCCCTGCTCAGGCTATTACAATTGAGGCAGAACCGAGAGAAGATGGAAGTCGTCGCACCACTCGATATGATATTGATATGACTAAGTGCATTTACTGCGGTTTCTGCCAAGAGGCCTGTCCGGTGGATGCTATCGTTGAGGTAAGTACTGTTTTTTCCACACCAGTAGGCGTTTCATTCTCAGTAGCAGTAAAATCCAGCCGTTTCCTTATTCCAAATTTTTCATGTTGTACAGGGTCCTAATTTTGAATTCTCAACTGAAACTCACGAAGAATTGATGTATAACAAAGAAAAGCTTCTCGATAATGGTGACAGATGGGAAGTTGAAATCGCTGCCAACATTAACGCCGATCATCTTTACCGTTGAATGCTCCACCAAGTACTTGCCTGTTTGTATAAGTAACAGACAAATAATTAAAGTTACGATCTTTATATCTTTTTTTCTTATCTATTGCAATATTTCAACGTAGTATTCGACTTGTTTGTGTAGTCTGCTTTAGTCCCTTTGTTCAACTACTGTAGAAATGGTGATCAGGTCTCTCGATGGGTCGGTCTTATGCAACTGAAAGTAGATTCCCGTCTCTAGGCTCGTTTTCTGGTTAAGTGGGCTTCGCAAATGTTTGTGCTCTTATCCATTGATACATGCCAGGCTATGCTGATTGACTCTACGGAAGCAATAGTTCCCATTATTGGGTCGTCGCTTCTATGTGTACACCGTTATGTGTTATTAAATAAAGCTGATTTGTCATTGTTAAGGCAGTTGTTGATCGAATATTGGAATCTAGACACCGTTATTTATAAAGCCAAGTAGTATTATTTTGTCGAAAATCACAAGTATTGCAGCTAACGAAAAAAGCACCCGTCCAGCTATTAATGGCCTTTGCAAGTGCCCAAGCCGTTTCTGCAATTACAATTGTTTGGAAACGGGACTTCAGTGGTATCAGTCAAAGCACAAGTGTATTGGAAGACAATCCATGAAAAATAAAATGCGTCGGATTTTCAGTCTCCCATAAGATTTACTATTCTTATTTTTCAATTTTTTACCTCAAAATCTCTGTCATTGCGCTAGGTAGTCAAGGTACTTACTTTTACATAATAGTAATTTCCGATCACAAGTATTTCTGGCGGCAATGTTCCGAGTCTGGTTACTATGACTACCATGGAAACTCTCTCAAATGGTTGTTCGATTTATTAATCAGCTTTATGAGAACTGGTGCATTAAATGGCAAAATCATTGCGTTATAGCCTCTAAGTTCGATTCACAAGCGCAAACAGTCTATTATGCTCCTAAATTTTTTGCCTTTAAAAGTTTAATTTAGAGCCCTTTTTCACATAATTACTTAAATTTCTAAAACCGTCTTACCTCCATAGGTTTCTTGTCGAAGAAGTAACTCTTCCAGCACCAAGAAAATTTTGTTTCTGAGTGTAAGAGAACTTGGCGTTTTATTATGAATACAATCCCGGAAAAGTACAATTGGATAAGTAAATTAACGAATGACGAAGATTAAAGTAATGTATCCCATAGAGGAACATTTAAATACGATGCTTAATTGGGAATCGCCTGCTCTCTTTGGGTCCACATTAGAATTTCACAGACCAAGATAAGAAATGCTCGTCAGTTCTGTCGAAATATTATCCTTCCTTTAAATGCCTATCCGAATCCCCATTCCATTCATTTGTTTACTCCGCAAGAAAGTTGTCCGTTCTGCTGTCGCCAGTACAGCAGCAAGCGGATGTCTGCCTAGTCACTCCTCCCCACTTCCTGCCTCCGCCTCCACTGGTTGGTGGTGAACCATCACCCAATCGGAGAGCTGTTGCATAAGCGCCTGGGCAGTGCCTACAGCTCCGGTAGCTACGGCAGCAGCCCAGTCCTCCTCTTGCCTTCATTGCGCGATTGCCGGTTTTGGCAATAGGACGACGGTGGCGGCGGCGGAGACGACTCGGCATCAGATGTGGCTGCAGATGCAGGAAAGAGGGCGCTGGTATCTCACTACTTGAGCTTCTGTTGTAGCACCACAACGTTGCCATAGACAGCCCCTACTCATCCGTGAGTCATCTAACCGAACTTCTTCAATGAGTTCAAATATAAACTATTTATGCTAATTTCATATGGCATTCTGAGTACAGTTCTCATTATAACTTCATACGTTTTTTTTCACTTTTGGTTGAACTCTATGCGATGTACCATTCAGTGTAAATTTGCATAAAATATGTAAAAATACCGAAATATTTCACATTTACATTATCTGTTGTACAAATTAGCTTTTCACGAAATTAAAGAACGAGTTTTCAGTCTCCATCTTTTAAATATGTGCACAAATCCAACAAAGAATAGTGGTTTAATACACTTTATCTACTCAGAAAGTAGGTGTTGGCCTAGATTCAAGCTATTTGCTGAAAAACACCAGAAGGCTCATGTATTTACATTCTAAAAGCAAAATTTTCGCACTTGTTTTGCAAAATTTTTGGAAAATTTGTGCATTTAAACCTGAGAAAATGTGATCTTTTAATTCGTTTTCGTATTTGCTTTGAGATATTTAGGCTAATGCCATCGGCCTTAGCTTCACTGAGCTGGTAGAAACTCAGCAGCTGGTCCAGCCAATGCTTTTTATTGGAGCAAGTCTACTTAATAGTTGGTTTTATTCACAGAGCGCAAGAAGCTGACCTACCATGGTGACTCACCCCGTCTATTGCGTTCCCGTTTTGGGTTTCTACACATTTTTGTAACTAAAAAAATTCTGAGACCCTGACTCACGGTCCAGCAAATCTTATTTCTCCTAATTCTTGCATAAGACAATTTTTTAGGTACTAGCTTTGTACTAGGTAAAAGCGAATGCTTATGCACTTAATCGTTAATTTTTCACGCCCATAGTGTTCGAGAAATTAGGGCTAGTAGGAAGTCAGCAACCGCTTAGAGCATTGTGACTTAAACTGTAAGCATTCGTTTGAGTTGAAGTGCGCTGCAACAGCTGTGTGCTATCCAAATGCCGCCGTGTTATTCATTGTCACCAAATAAATGGAGCAGTAAAATTGTTTTTTAAATGCTTCGCCAATTCGTAAATAGTTCGTATTTTAATCGAGGAGGACTTGATATGGACTTGTAGATTCCCCTAAATAATACTCAGAGGCCCCTTCAATCTGTGGGACAAAAATTCCAAGAACTTTACACGAGTAAGGGTTTCGATCCCTTGCCCTAAATTTAGTAAATTAATTGACTGGATGAAGAAAATAACTGAGAAATCCAGTCTTCACTGATGAACGTCTTAAGTACGGACTTTTTTGTTTTTTGAAATATAAAATTGAATCAAGTAGACATTGGCGAATCAGTTGAAAAGTTAAATGTATTTAAAAGACAAGTTTTAAAGCATGTTTCTGAAACTGGGCTTGTAGAAGTATTTATTTTTTAATTTTATAAAACGATTAGCATGTACTAATTTGGGAGTAAAGAGTAGTGGATTGGCCAACACTCATAAATATTGTGTTCCAGTTAATTTTTGAAATTCTTCTAAATGGGTAGTTAAAGTTCAAATGGATCTGATATTTTTTCCAGGCCAGATTTGCTTGCAAACGCTTGAGGTAGATAAAGGTCACTAGTTTTCGAGAAAGATGGACAGAGAACCACAAACTGTCCGAATACCATACTAGCCCTGGCTAGTTAAGGCTCCCGGTAACAATGGTATACCTCAGGCCATTCCTTCCAGCTATGCCTTTCACATTTTCTTCCATAAGTGATACGTTGAGTCAGTACAGGACAGTACAGTACTGTCCCAGACAAATATATATGATCAAAACGGTCTTCCGTTTACCTGCAATTTGTTGCTTAATTCGACTTGCTGAAAATAACAAGAAATTACACCTCCAATTTAAAAAACGAAAGACATTCGTTTACAGATTTCAGCCTTAAAAGTCTATAAGTCTGTCAACCGGAAAAACCCAAGACTCACCTTAGCTATGACGAAAACCGATTTTTTATGTTTGCCCTGGAACGTGAAAGGGCTCGAAAAGGTACCACTAGAAAAGTGCTTTTAATTCAATGTCTAGACGTCCAACATACGGCACATGCATCAGCTTTCCACATCCCTAATGTTCCTCTAGCCAGCGAAGTGATGCGTCATCCAAAGTGCCATTGCACAGGGCAGGCCTTTGTTTGGCCATGAGCTGTGGTGTCCTTGTCTGTGCTACATGCACACGTACTTGATGCAGCAGCCACAGTGTGCGACGTGCTAGCAAGTGCGTCATGTGTGCGCACGCAAGGGACCACAGCCTGTTTGAAACAAAGAAGCATGGGACATGAAAAGGGTGGCCCAAGGCCCCCTTATTGCAGCTCCACAGAACATTATTTGACTAAAAAGTTTAATCATGATTTAAGACTGAAATTTCAAGATGTAAGTTTCAATTCTACAGCGTCAACCAAAGCAGCGATTGCTTACAGTCAAAAACCTCATTGTTTAACATTCTACTGAAACTATGTAAATGGTAACATACCTCACTGCACTGGAGAACGAAGTGAGGAAAATGTGTTTTTTCTAGCTCTGGTTGTGTCTATGGAAATTTGCTAAAAAATCGGTATGAGAACTTGTACCGCTTAAATGGCACCCACTCAGCTCTTCATTATTCGGCAATTTGTAGAAAGTTTCTAATCAGGGTTGTCTATAGACAGAAACCAAACATTCGTTTGCAGTGTAAAAATACAGCCAGAGTAATGGCATCAGGAAATCGTCTATTATGGCCTTGAATCCTTCAGCAGAAGACTTTAAAATCACTAGATCTGCATTAATAATGTTGCAACGTATTAACCTGCATTAATACTCCGATTCGATTGAACGACTATGTCCGCTTACTGCAATTTTATAATAATCGTGTTGTTCATTAGTCATCAACGCTTTATGCCAATGTATTTAATATCTTAGAAAAACTATACTATATCCAATCAAACCAAGACAAGGTGAAATAAGTTGCTCACTCGGTGATTGGCTGGCATACAGTGTGCCGGTTGGCCGATAGGGAAGTGCCGCCAACCAATCAGCGCACGGTAAAGTTGAAAATCGCCTTCTAGTTGGTTAAGACGCTGTTGCACGGATCTTAGCAATGGCAACCTCATATTTTGGACTGGAGGGGGCGTTCCGGTTGGTGCGTGTGGGGTCCCTACTTTCCCCCACGGGAGTGGAATTACAGTGATTTAAATCATCCATGTCGTTTCCCGGAAGCACCTTCCCGCGCCTATCTATGGCTAATCTGAACTTCAGAAACCCCCGAAAAGGATCTTCTCATGTTAACCTCAATGACGTCAAGGGAAATGTAAGTGTAGCAATTAATTTTTTTTAATTCGAATTTGATGTGGCTTTGATGCAAATTTTGGTGTTTGATAGTGATACATTTGGCGTTGGGAGCTCTAGTTTCCAAGCGTAAGCAACTGGGGCATGCTGGTTCCACGATTTGTTACTATTTCGAGATTGGCTTTTCCAGGCCTTAGCAGGTGGTAATGTCTCAAAAGTATTTCTGCCCCAGTGTTGGCTTCAAGTGGTGAAACCTCAAGGCACCTTCGGTAATCTGCAGTCTTGCTATTTAACAATTGGAAATGTAGAACCGACATGCAAAGCTTTCAAGGTGCGACAACTTGTTCTTTGTGACATTTAAAGTTCTTTTTTCTGTTAAACTCGCTGCCACGTGTTCGGAATTGTCTGACCTTGACCCTTCATCTACTGTAAGTACATCGTGCACCTCAGACATCCATATCATCGGGTTTGCCGTTTTTTGGATTTCATGTGACGAATTAGGTCGTGCAATTTGCACTGAATATCGAGCGCTTTTGGATAGCTTTTAATCCAAGTCATCGAAAATTGGAAGGGAATTAAATCTGCGTAAGATTTATATTGAAGTTTTTTCAATAATTTGAAACGATGTTTAGATTTAATGGTTAAGCTGTTAGGCCCTCACTTCTTCGCCTCTCCTACACTACATTTGTAGAATTCTACGACTTCCAGAAAATCGAAGTCATCATACACAAATATTTTGGGTATTTAGTTGTGGCTTCCATTTAAGGTAATATTGTTCCTGTAAATATTCTGATCGCAGCACGCTTTCCGCAATGCAAGAATTTCTCAAAAATCGAGAAGGGTTTTCTTGATAATAATAATAATGGTTCAAACTCCCCCTCCTGGTGTGTTGAGTCCCGTCTATAAACAAGGCCAAGCCCGTCAAATCTAAGACTAGCTATGCCTCAAAGTACTTGGGGCTCCGACTACTCCTAGTTATCGATTGCAATTAATTGCATCTGTGTATGCTCTAAGGACAAGGCTAAAATGGAGTAAAACAAAATCGCGTTGTCTACCTTAGAGATATTGGAATATCAGTCGTTACGACCAATAAGTTTTCGACCTAGTAGTTAGTTGACGGTGCACAAATAATTCAAATTTAATTGTTAGTATTCGTGTGATTAATGAGTCAATTTTCAGCAGTCTGAAACTCTATGCGACTTCGCCTTATGTTTCTGATAAAAAACTTGGCAAGCGGGGAAAATTTTCGGAAAATTAGGGGGTTATTCTCTAGCCCGAGATTGACAAGTGACGATATTCCCTATCCGTGGGACTTTTCAGCAAGACAGTACGGTTCTTGGGGATACCTTAGCAATACGGAGGTGGTGTATTTAGATGTAAATTTTGCCCAGATTCGTGCTACTGTCACTCCATGTGGTTTTCTGAACCCTGGCTCGATAAAGAAGGGGCTGGCAGACTTTGACCCTTCCCCACCTCAGTACGAGATTTTCGATCCACAGAATACTGGCTCCTGGTAATCTCACGCACGCTCGCGGCCGTCATTTAATCCCATTTTTTGTCATCAGCTCATGAGCTCGCCTACTAAACTGTCTCCCACACCACGAAATCCCTTTAAATGTTCCTCTAAAAAGCACAACTGGGCTTTTATTGCAGTACAATTTTTTTACACCAAGTTCGAGCAATGGTGAAAGCGGTGTTTATAAACAAAACAATGCAATTTGGATAGGCTCACCTATTTAGGGGATGCTTTGACTGCTTCTTTGTGGCTGAAGCCAGTGATGGCAAAAAATTTGATGGACCTTGGGGGTCTGTATCCTAATAGTTCAAATGTCGCTGTCTTTTCCTTAAAAGAGAGTCGTCTATTTTATATAATGTTGACTTCTTAACCATATAAAAGAGTATATCGTTTAATCACGGTTACGCCATAAAAAACTAACTAGCATTAGTGATTAATTTGCGAGATGTTCTACAAAGAACGCCCAGATAAACGTGAATGCCCGACGTGAGTAACTGGCCAAGCCTTGAATGAGGGTAAAAGCGATGGAGAATATTGTAAGATGTAGTCGAAAGTGCAAAATCGTTGTATTCAGTTGATTTTCCTTCGGTAAGTCAATAAAACATAGCTGTTTTCACTTAACTAACGCAAACTATGATTAACCACGGAGCCACACCAACTTAGGTAATAATTCTTTTTAATATGTGACAGTTACCAGCAAACGTTTTCATTCATCTCAGGATCAGGTATCAACACCTTTCTAGAAAAAATCGCGAACGCTTTATTGGCGGAGACGAACCCTGTCGATCAAGTTACTAGACTCGCTGTCGCAAAAGAGTATAGATTTCAGCACATCGGAGTATTTTTTTATCCAAGTAATACGAATACGATTTGAGGAAATCCATTTTGATCGACTAAGAGCTAGAAACCCACCAAACGGCTACAACTAACTTTCGGCTATTATACATTGACCTACGAATTCGAGCTGGATACACCAACCCAACATTTGTTTCAGACTACATTTAAGTTTTAAAACTACAAGTTCTTGACCCGATGCAAAATTCCTCTAACCAATCAGAGACGCGAATTCACAGTCTCATTTACGTGTCAATTTTTTCAATTCGATCGATCGCAATATTCTGAATGTCATTTCATTCGACATAATTAGTATGCGCACGGCAAGTCAAATAAAAGTGGGCGTTTTTCATAGTTAAATGAACTATTACACCCTGTATCCGAAAAATACCAGTTAGGCACGCGCGTATTTGCCAGACTGCATCGGATTTTAGTAATTCCAGTTCGTCTCTTTCGTCATCAAATAAGCAGCCATAGGGATCAAGTCAGTAAGTCACTAGGTGGTAGTTCAAAAAATAATAACTAATACTACAAACTTCTTGAATTGTACTTAGAGTTCCTTCACGCAATCGTGGCGGTTCTTGTTATTTTAATTTTACTCTGGCTAGGCTAGAACCTCGTCCCGCGTGAAAGTGATGAATCTCAAGCCCCTGGAAGATATGGTAACCTGTCCAATCGACCTGAATTTCCTCGAGGACCCCCGTCTGTTGCCGTGCGGTCACGTCTTCTGTCGCCACTGTCTAGACGCCTACATCCACCAGATCCTGTCACCCTCCAAACGCGCCAACGGGGGTAAGAACCCCACACCGCGCCGCGAACTGCCTTGCCCCATTTGTCGGGCTCCCCACGTCATACCTGAGTCCGACTCTGCTATTGATTACCCCAAGTCCTTCAACCACAGCATGATTCTGGAGTACATTCGCGGCCAGGCTTTCATCATGGAGCCCAGCGAGTCTGGAGCCTACAGCGGAGGCGCCTCCTCTCGAAGCAGTTTCCATAGTCCCTCTCCCGCCGGGGGTCCCAAGCCGTCCCTCCACATCACCTCAGATGCCCTCGATAGTCTCGTTGCGGACATTGTCGCTTTGAAACGAATCAAGAGCAATACGGTGCTCGATCTGGCCCAGTTGCTCCACGGTGTCCGCAGACTCGTGGATCTACAGCAGGAGCAAAAGGACTTGTCTCGATCTTCCTGCGAGAGGAAGATGGTTGAGCCTTCTGCACCTCCTGCTCCACCGTCGCCACCAGGTGAGACGAAGCAAGTTTCGACAAGACGGGACTCATCCTCCCGACGCCACAGTATCAACGGTCGCTTCCAATCGGCTGCACAACAAGTCCTGAGCACCGAGATTCGTAGATCGGACAAGGATGGATCAAGGTACACTTACTACCAGGAGCTTCTCACTGCTCGGACTCGCATGATGAGGAACTGTTACTATCGTTGCTTGCGAAAAAATCTCGGTCACTGTGAGGGCATGCCGCCCGAGGTACTCCCCTACGTCAGCATGCATCTGCTTCCCAACCAAATGAAGACTCACATCATGCAGTACACTCTGGCCCCAGGTAGTCGCGATGGCAGGCTGTACTTATGGCGCCGTAGGGTTTCTATTCACCCCGGCAGGGAGAGTTTTTCCGTCTCGAGCAAGTCCGCGGAAAAGGGACCAGAGGCCCTGGTGCGACAACGATGGAGCTTGGACGACGTTGCCAACATGGGCAAGCTGGAAGTCCAGTATATCAGGTTCTTCAGGAACCGCGTCTACATGTCCGTGACCGTACGTCAATCAGACAGAGATCGAGCTGACTCGCAGGAGGATTGCGGCGTCACCCTGGATTTAGTTGATCCGGGGCTCGTGATATGCTGTGCTCTGCCCGATCCCAACCATCGCTTCACGGCGAATGAGTTTTCCGGGGCGGCGGATTCACTGGAGAGGAATCGACTGAATGTGATTGATGTCTCGAGTATCTTCCTACGTGACAGTGTGGGCATGCTTCAGCTGGACCGACCAACAATTGCCGGTCTAGACGTGGACAGGGAGACGGGAGCGGTGTACGTGGCGCTTTGTGCCAACGCCATGGTATGTCGTCTCAATCCGGACAACCTCAAGCTGGTCGATAAAGAGTGGTTCTTGAACGAGCCTCAACTATCCCCAACGTACCTGTGCATCGCCAGGCAGGAGAACGAAGTCTGGGCCAGTTGCCCGCTAGATGACAAAGTTCTAATCCTCGACCTCTCCACAGACACCTTCACCCAGTTCACGCCCTCGGTGATGTTTAGCATTGTGCCTTCGCACATTATCTGCACCACGGACAACCGGATAATGCTGCTGGACAAGAAGTGGTCGCGAATCTACTGGCTGCAGCGGGTGCAGCAGAGCATCTGCAGCCAGCGGGTGGACCACACTCTGAAGGAGCGGAAGAAGCGGGGCATCGACACAATCCAACCGGTGGACGACACATCAGTCAGCGATTGTCTGGCTTCCTCGCGAACCAGCCGGTTCTGTGGGGGCATCATGTGTGCCGACAAGAAGGGCGCTTACCTCATCTACCCGCGCCACGTCCTGAGCAAGGCCAACACCGCCAGGTCTGGGCGTTGCTGGTGAATGGAAGTGTGGATACAGGTCTCCAATCTCCCCCTCTCCCAAACCATCGTGTACTCCCCTCTTTTTGTGTTCTCTTTCCACCTGCTGTTGGGGCAAATTCTTCGCTTTCTCTCTCTGCCACTCATGTCTCTGCTTGTTTTCTCTGCTTTATCTTCTTAAAGTGTAATAAGTAAACTAATTATAAATTTCTAAAGTGATTCGATTAAGGTGTACTTAATTAAAGCGCTTCCTGCTTGAGATCATGAAGGAATGAAATCGTGAGAATGGCTTAAATATGTGGGATTTTTACTTACTATGGAGCAGTTTGGATTTACTTCGTCAGTAATGTGGAGGTGGGTGCTTTGACACGTTTTATCGTGGTTTTAGTGAAATACTGCGGAGGGGGTGGGTTTTCAGGCCATCTATGCATCCATTTAGTTATATTCCGGCAATGGTTTTGGCAAGAGGTTATATCCTCAAGCGGGTGTGTCCTCGCGTCGTCAATGTCCTAAAACCAGTTAATATGTAGCACTGGAATTAGGGTGTCTTAGAAGTAATGTGCCAGGTAGCTATACAGCATCAGGCCAACGACATTCTTCCTTCTTATGCAACCCAGGTTTACTTTTTCGGTGCATTAAATGTAGGCTACTCCTTAGGCATTGGAAAACGAAGGCGTCACTCGAATTCAAGCAACTATCTAAAGAGGTTGCAGTGCTTTTTCCCAACTCAACTTACAAGCGTCCCAATTATACTGAAAAGCTTTTACTGATTTATGGATTGAAATGATATTAACCTTTGCCTCTCAAAAATCAATTTAATTGTTCTCTGCCAAGATTGATAGCGATTTCCCTTGTAGTGGTTTAGTGCCTACTACAATAATCTCCAACCCGAGAGAGAAAGAACCACGTCATTACACTGCGTAGTAATGAGTATATTTGCTAGGAAGAGGACTAGCGTAGGGCAGCGGAACGGTGTTGACAGCACGCCGTAGAACGGCGGTGTGTCTTAGCACGCCGGTCGTTGCCTTATTTATAGTTAACTTATTTCGGTTAGGCTGACTCGTCGTTGATTGGTAGAGCGGATCCTTGGCTTGTTCTAATTGGGTAGCCGTAATTGCGTTGATAGACATGCGTGGGTCGGTCCTATTGGATGGCGTAAATCAAGTTGATAAACGCGCTACACCCTCACATTTCACGAAAAAACGATGGACTCAACTAAAGATCTTTGGAACCTACATGAAAAACCATTTAGAAAGCGCTGTTTGGCTTTGCTGACGATTATTTAGATAAAAAATTCAACAAAGTGATGCCAAACTGTCGCTTAATCTCTGACGTCATGAAAAGTACCACCCGTTTAGCAAACTAAGTATTGCAGAAGTGACGAACAGCATCACAGGAGTCCTGGAAGAACGAAGATTGGTTAACTACCAAAGGAGATAAAGAAAGTTTTAATGACTCGAAAGGGTACGGCTTCTGAAAATAATGCCCTGAAAAAAATAACGTCAAAAGGTTAAAAATTTAGTGAAAGAATTTAAATACATTTTCAGAAAAATACTTTCTGATATCTTAACCGTCATATGATAGAATCATTCGCATCTACTGAATTGCATCATTTAGGGAAGTTGTAGTGAATTATGGTCGAACTGTTTGAGCAAAACTCTAACTGTATCGAGCCTGGAACATATTGAAGGATATATGAAGTCTCTTAACAATAGATTCCTAAAGTTGATCCTAATGCGGTTGACTCTAGTGAATGTTTAGAGAAGTCACAAAGACTTTCATCGAAACCCAAGTCCTAAAAACTAGCGAATACCAGGATAGGATCCACTATTTTAACACAAATTTTGTGCAATTATTCCGAACTAAAGATACATCACATTAATAAAATCAGTTTCTCGCTCGATAAGTCTATTCAATTCGCTTTGAGATACAACCACCTCTTAGAATTACCGGTTTCCCATTTGAATCTTGGCAGAAGTGGAAAATCCAAATTTTAATTTCAGTTTTTATTGAACTTTTTAATAAAAGATGTGGATTATTCAGGGGATATACTTTTACCTTGAGACTTACAGGAGACGTACCCACATAGAAAAGGAGTTGTGTATGGTATGCCTATCCTTCATTGCCGCGTGATTCATATTTCGTAATTGATGCTCGTACTGTTACGTTCACAAATTTTTCGATAGATTATGTGCTAATAGAATTTAGTAAATTTCCATTAGATGCAGTTTTCTGTGTAGAATTAGTGCAAAGCGTACTAAATGTATATGCGACTGATGGCACCAATTTCCTTTCTTAGCTGACCGTAATGGTTTTAGTCGACTATTCATCTAGTGACGATGAAAATTCTAATGCACAGCAGCCCAGTTTACCATCATTTTCTATCGAAGTGGAAGCGGACACGAGGCGTTTCTTTAACGCAAAACCCCGAGGTGATCCGTTTGGGCGTGTACGCACTTTTGCTCATGATCACGGAAATTGGGCAACTAGTGTATTTATTCCAGGTGTGTTTTCTATTTGTGTCCTTTATATGAGATCTAGTAGTAGACCTAATTGCCAATCTGTAAACTCGTAACATTAAGTTAACCTTACATATACGGTAGTTGTTTATGGAATTTCTTTGAAATTTCAACTTTCTTTAGCTAGTGAAGATCTCATGCTCTTTATCCACTCACTCCTGAAGTACTCCGATGAGATTTTCTCTCAGTACAGAGAGCAGTTTCACCCCTGTGACGACATTCACTTGAGTCTCTCCAAAACTTGGCCAGTCTTGCACCACTGGATCCCGGGTTTGGTTGAGGAGATCCGCCAAATCACCAGCAACCAGCAAAAGTTAGCACTATTTCCTACTTTAAATGCAATTAGGCACCGGGTCGTTCTACATGAAGCAACGTTCCTTATAAATGATGAAGGGACTAGGTGAGCGACTCCACAGCTGCTCTTCTTACTCTTATAAAGGTCCTTTCTGTCACTAGGTGTGAAAAAATCTCCCTTCTTAGTCGATTTTGTCAATAAACTCGATCACGTTGTAACTGCCTATCGTGGAGATCCCTACTACAAGGTCAGCTGTTTTTTATTTTTATAATAGTATTTATTTAGGATCCCATATTTCACTTTAGTTTCTTGTGGTGTCTTGGCGACTTA